>BSBM01001000.1:34497500-34837661 GCA_027924585.1 Larix kaempferi | reverse complement strand
TATATATACACAAAATATATATATATGTTTGTTGTGTATATATATATATATATATATACAAAAAATATATATATTTTTCTTGTGTATATATATATACACAAGAAAAATATATATATATTTTGTATAACACACACACACACACATATATATATATATATATACATATATATATATATATACATACATATATATATATATATACATATATATATAAGAAACATATATATATATATATATACAAGAAACATATATATATATATATATATATATATATATATATATATATATATATATATATACAAAAAACATATATAATCTATATATACAAGAAACATATATATATATACATACAAGAAACATATATATATATATATATATATATATATGAAAGAAACATATATATATATATATGTTTCTTGCATATATATACAAGAAATATACATATATATGTTTCTTGCATATATATATATATATATATATATATATACAAGAAATATACATATATATATATATATGTTTCTTGATTCAGAGGAGATTTTTCGGTAGAGCCTGTTTCCATCATAGGAAAGAAGACCAAGTTGCTCAGGAATAGATAAATCCAGTAGGTCAAGGTTTAGTGGAGCCATTATACTCCTGAGGATGCAACTTGGGAATTGGAAGATGTGATGAGGATGAATACTCTCATTTGTTTTAAAAGTTTGATATTTTGCGACATGCATGTGTATGCATCAAGGGCGATGCATGGTTTAAGAGGGGAGGGATGTAATGACCCTCTGGTTTAGACCCTGGACATATTGTTGTTGTTATTATGTTGGATATTATGGCACCAGGTGCCGAGACTATGATTTGCACATTATGATTATTTTTATTATGTTGAACATTATTAATTAATAAAATAAAATAATCGGATCGACCGATGCCACAAAAAAGAGTATCAGGAACCATGATGTTACGAGCAATGGGTTGGGGGAAAAGAGTTACCTTGTGTTTTTACCTATGTGGATGCGATACACCCTTCTTGTAGACTTGGTGGATGCTCTTGATTTATGCACCCTCATGTGTTATGCTACCCCTTGGTTTTTATTTTATTTCAGGATTAATTTTATTTGGAGTTAGATTTTTTTCCTCACCTAGTGTGGCCCCCATGAAAATTTGTAACTCCCACCTTGATGAGGACTCTTCATCTCCCCTATAGTGTTCCCTCTTGAGAAGTGTAACTCCCATGTTTCTAATTTATTATGTTGAACATTATTAATTATAAAATAAAATAATCGGATCGACCAATGACACGAAAAAGAGTATGAGGAACCATGATGTTACGAGCAAGGGGTTGGGGGAAAAGTGTTACCTTTTGTTTTGACCTATGTGGATGTGATACACCCTTCTTGTGGACTTGGTGGACCCTCTTGATTTATTCACCCTCATGTGTTACGCTACCACTTGGTTTTTATTTTATTCCGGGATTAATTTTATTTGGAGTTCGATTTTTTTCCTCACCAAGTGTGGCCCTCATGAAAATTTGTAACTCCCACCTTGATGAGGACTCTTCCTCTCCCATATAATGTTCCCTCTTGAGAAGTGTAACTCCCATTTTTCTAATTTGGGAATGTAACTCCTTCCTTGTGTCTCTCTCTCCGCCCTCATTCGAATTGCTCTTGGGGAAAATGGATTTGGGTGGATGGGAGCTAGTCTCTCTTGTTGGTGATGCATACTCTTGGGTCTTGTTTTTGATATGGTACTGGTGTGATTGTTTTTTTTTTTCTATCTTTATTTGAGTTTTTTTTGGTTGGTGCGCCCTTGTTGATCCTGTGCCCAAGTTGAGTTACTCTGGAATTGCCATTGTTTTGTCTTGGAATGGCCTCTGGAGATCCTAGATTCGAAGTGATGTGGAATCCAGTTGCCATTGGATTGTGCTTGGACAAATGTTAGATGGGTTTTGTGGTTGAGTGCAATCTTGCTTGTGGAATCACGGTTCCATATCAGGGGTGACCATTTCAAAGTGAGTTTTGGCTTGGATTGTGTCTACGGCTGGGTGGAACGTGGCACGGTCGATTTCGATTGCATATTTTGCAAGATAAGTACTTTATTTCATGTTTATTTGAATTAATTGGCTCTGATATGATTATTATATGGTTTCACATGAAATGTATGAGAAAATATATGATCTAATTATGGAATAAATCTCTCATAGATTTTAGTTACATTATGCTTCTAGTTTTTTGAGAAAATAGCTAACTAGTTTTGGTATTTTATGAGCAAGTGCTTGAGAAAAATGTTTATTTAGAACCTATGCTACAGATTTGATAATTGTGCCTTTGTTATTTATATTATGTGTAATTTTATTTTTTAATAGCTTAGGAATTATTGGAAACACTTCTCTACAATGTTTCTAACCTCTATTTGAAAACTAGTTCACCGATTGGGTTGTTTTATGTAGTTTCGAGACTTGGAATGTGAAATGTTTGAGAAGATTCATGAGTGAAATAAATGATATTATATCTAATAATTACACTTGAAATGTATGAATAAATGCGTGGAAGATTTCCTAGATAGTTGTATATTTTCTTCTAGAAATCTTAGTTTTGTTTCCATTCACTAGCTCCTTCGAAAGAATTGTTTTAAATGGATTTATGACTTTGCATGAGAAGTGTTTGAATTTTTTTTTACATGATTTATAACTATGATAATACTTATAATAAATTTTATTTAGAGTTGGAATGGATTCCGAATGACTCTGCAAATTTTTTTTATGTATTTATCTTACTTGATTCCTCAATTTCTAGCCAATTTGGAGAAGTAGATTTATCTAGTTTGATGAATTAATAAGGGGAATGTTTTTTAGTGGAAAGATACATCCATTTGGATGTAGTGGACCTATTATATTATTTACGTGAGCTACATAATTCAATACTTTCTGAATGTTTTGCATTGGAAACTAGAAACGGAAACTAGCTTCAAATCAGTGGAAATTGGTAACTAGTTTGTAGATTGAATCTATGTTTTCATAATTTTTTGAATGTATAGCCATATTATTTGTTTTTGGTACTTTAATTTTACTATAGAATTTTATTTTCCAGATATTTACCCTCGCCTCTGTGTGCTCCGGAACCCAGTACAATTGATTGGGTTAAATTCCTTGCCGTGTTTATTAACTAGTTGCACTGATTTAGCTTGAAAGAATTGTCGTTTATGTGAAAGGATATGAACTGAAAATGAAACTTTATTTGTTTGTATGTGCACGCTTAAATATATGTATAGTGTATGTAGGTTCACTTTTTGGTTCATTTGCATGGTTGTGTCTTGAATTCGTGCAAGACTAGTTGTTTGAGTTAAATACTAGTTAACTAGCTTTGTGGAGTCATTTTCGTAATTGCTTTGTTTATTTAATTGGAAAATGATAATTAGGCCTTATTTACATGATATTAGGTGTTAATTAGGCATTGGGATTTATAAATCGTGATTAGCTGATAAACAAATGAATTTATGTTAAGTGTCATCAATTATGCGTTAAGTGTCGATAAGTGTCACAATTAGTACACTAATTACTTGTTAATCATGATTAAGTGAAAAATGACCATTTTAGGTACTAGTAACCTATTTTATGGCTTGGGATGGATGCATAATGATGTTAAATAGTTTTTTATAAGGTTTCCCAACGTTGGTTCAATTTTATTGATCAGTTATGAATTTTATTTTAATTTATTTGGAATTATCGATATTTTGTCATAATTAAATTGTAGAAAATGAAATTAAATATTTATTAAAATTATTCTGTTGTGCTAAAATATTCTAATTAGCCCTAGATATCTAATTATATGTCCCTAAGACCCTTTGATAGCCCCGGGGAACATTACACTAGCTAAAGTGTTGTCCATAGAATAACAAGGTAAAATCTATGATCCTAATTTTTCTTTTATATTGTTTTTAATATTTAAACAATATAATGATAATGGGTTATTTGTTGGATATTTAACTCCAAATTTATATCAAGCCATCATTAATTAAACATGAAATCTCCACTCCCATTATTGCTCACTATCTAGAAGTTTGCTTATTGACAATATTAATTTACCATTTTATCTTCTTTAACCACATATCATATTCGCTTCTAAGAAATTCTAAGCTACATTGCAATATTATTATATTCCAAGCTATGTTAGAAGTGAATATGATATTATATGTAGTTAATTCACCATTTTATCCTATTTAACCACATATATGCAAAGTAGCTAATAAAAAATGATGTTTTTACTAATAAAACGTTCAAGATTGGGTTCATGTTCCGAGATGATAGAGGCCTTCAATTAGTTGATTCATGCATGTGTATCAATTCAAATATTTAATTCTTTGATTTTGGAGTATTTATTTTTAGCATTCCAATGTAATGCCCCTAAAAAGACTGTGGACCTTAAGGGTACCTGTCGAGTGACCCGGTTGAACAACTTCGATAAGGTGGTCTCTTGAACCTTGATATGTCTTAAATTGATTGAGGAAAACCTGAAGAGGTGAATGAAGACAATAATTAATAAATGAATTACTGAATTAAAATGATATGTGTGGAGTGGGATAATTGATTGATTACATCTTGCTTAATGATTAGCCTTGATTGTGAAAAATGTGTTATGTGAATATGATGCTTAACGAATAGTTCTATGATGAATTATGAGATAAGAACACAAGAAATACATATTGATGAAATGCTTTACTAATTAAGGGAATGTATGATGTTATGAGTGTTAGTTTTTCATCATTTAATTCAATAGATCTAGGATCTTAACTGAAAGAACAACATGTATAGCATATCAAGCATAAGAGACAAGAGACAAGAGACACAAAACATTTCACCGAGTAAAACCAAGAAGGTGAAAAACCCCGCAACTTCCTCAGAGATAGAATAAGCATCAATACAAGGATCACAATGATCAAACCCAAGAGATAGATATCTTCAGTAGCATGCTCCTCCTCCACTTGTGCGTACTCCTCCTCTTCTCTCACTAATACGAAGTGAGTGAATAATAGAATGTGTAAAATGAGAGAGACACACTCTCTATTTATACACTAACTTGACATTCCTTTTAGCTCTAACTAGGTCGGCCCCAACTTAACCACTTAACATAATACTAACTGGGCCGACCCCACCAGGGTGGTCTAATAACCCTTTAACCCACAAGACTCATACAGGGCCGCCCCAACAAGGTGGTCTAATAACCCATTAAGTATAAGTTATGACACTTACAATATAACTTTTGACACTTACAAGTACAAATGACGACACTTCCAATCAGAGGAATAATACATCTCTGTTGGGGATACAATAAAGTACAAATACAATATACAAGTGAATATCATCCGAAGTTACAAATACATCAACACTCCTTCTTAACTAGGAAGGTATTCTATTGACACAAGTCACCAATACATATAGGCACAAGTCTTCAATTCTGGAGATGGATCATCGTCACTGGATCACGGAGCATCATCATCATCACTGCTGCTGTACTCGACATCTCAATCACTGGGCTATCTCATAATTCTTCTTGTCATAGGAAATTCTACAAAGCCACCCCTTTTTCATGCTGGATGTAGGCGCACCTCCTATAGGTCTTCATCAACACTGGCCATACTGTGGAATCCTCAGGACTTATTACGTGCATCACAATGCCTCGAAAGAGTATCCCAGGATCCTTTATGTGCTGAAGCACGCTCGTCAAGATCTCCCAGGTCAACTTACATGTGACTGTCACAAAACCTTAAAAGAGTGTCTTTCCTAGCAAGATCTCTAAAGAGCATCTGAGGCCTTTTACGTGACTAGCACAACCTGTCCAGATCTCCAGGACATATTACATGTGACCCCCACCACAAAACCTTAAAAGAGTGTCTTGCACAGCAAGATCTCTAAAGAGCATCTGAGGCCTTTTACGTGACTAGCGCAACCTGTCCGAATCTCCATGACGTATTACATGTGGTCCCCACAAAACCTTAAAATAGTGTCTTTCCCAACAAGATCTCTAAAGAGCATCCGAGGCATTTTACGTGACTAGCACAACCTGTCTTGATCTCCAGGATGTATTACATGTGGTCTAGCAAAACCTTAAAAGAGTGTCTTTCCCAGCAAGATCTCTAAAGAGCATCCGAGGCCTTTTACGTGATTAGCACAACCTGTCCGAATATCCAGGACGTATTACATTCTACCCTCGCACAACCTGTCCACGGCCACAGAGTATCAACCTGATACTCACCATACATCATCCTGATGTATATCATCACATGATCATCTTGACAATCGTCACTGCATCGTCCTGATGCATATCATCCAGAGCATCGTCCTGATACTCATCACACATGATCATCCTGATCATCATCACTGCATCGTCCTGATGCATATCATCCAGAGCATCGTCCTGATGCATATCATCTAGAGCATCGTCCTGATACTCATCACACATGATCATCCTGATCATTGTTACTGCATCGTCCTGATGCATATCATCCAGAGCATCGTCCTGATACTCATCACACATGATCACCCTGGTCATTGTCACTGCATTGTCCTAATGCATGTTATCATACATGATCCAACTGATCGTACAAAGCATCCAACTGATGCATATCCAAAGCAGTAACTGGAGCATCATCCTGATGCTCATCACACAATGCTTACATCCATAACCATGGGAAGGATCCTCCAATCACCATGCTTGGAATGGATCCTGCAAATGTGTCCCATCACTTCTTGCTTAAAGTATATTCAATCTGAAGAACACCAAGCCTCTCTCTGAAGTACTTGAACTTCACTCTAGCTAGTGGTTTGGTCAACACATCTGCAACCTGCTCATCCATTGCAACATACAGGAGCTTCACTACTCCTCTCTGCACCATATCCCTGATATAGTGATATTTGATCTCTATATGCTTCGACCTATCACGAAACATCGGGTTCTCAGACAACTTCACACAACTCTGGTTGTCATAAAAGATAAAGGTAGCATCCAACGGGAGATAAAATAACTCAAACAATAGCTTCCTCAGCCATATTGCCTCACAATTGGCCGAACAAGTTGTGACATACTCTCTTTCGGTTGTACTCAGTGCTACGCAGGACTACTTCCTGCTAAACCAAGAGATCACACTTGATCCCATACTGAAGCAACACCCCGAAGTGCTCTTCCTATCTGTAGCACTGCCTGCCCATCTCAAAATATGCTTTACAATAATAAGGTGAACATGTCTAGGATTTGTCAGAAATTGGCTCAAGGTGTTCATCGCAAAGCAAATATTTGGTCTCGTGTTCATAGATACATCAAGGACCCAATCATCTGACGATATACCGTGACATCAACCGGATCAGATGAAGCATCACACATAAGCTTTAGGTTCGATGCCATAGGTGTGGCCATGGCCTTCCAATCCATCATCCCAAACCAATTCAGGATATCTACTGCATACTTCCCTTGTCCAAGGAAGATTCCATCTCCACTCTGCCACACCTCCATGCCTAGAAAGTAATGCATCATCCCCAAGTCCTTCATCTCGAACTCGGCAGCAAACTTCCTCTTTGTATCGACAATCAATCTGTCCTCACCTGTAACAAACAGGTCATCCACATACAACAGTAGTATCACTGGATTTCCTTCCTCAACCTTGTAGTAAAGGTTGGAATCCGCCTTACTCTTGGTAAAGTCCAAACTGGATAGAAAGCTGTCTATCCTACCATACCAAGTCCTTGGAGCTTGCTTCAAGCCATACACGGATTTCTTCAATCTGCATACATATGACTCCCTGTCATGTGTCACATACACTTCCTCTTCGACTACACCATTCAAGAAAGTTGTCTTGACATCCATCTGGTGTATCTTCCACTTCATCACTGCAGCCAGAGCAAGCACTGTTCTGATGGAAGTGTAACTAGCTACAGGAGCAAAAGTCTCTTCATAATCTATTCCCTCTTTCTGGGAGAAGCCACGAGCTACATACCTCGCCTTGTATTTCTCTATGCTACCATCTGCAGTATGCTTGATCTTATATATCCTCTTGGAAGTCACAACAGACTTCCAATTTGGTCTTGGGACCACATCCCAAACATCATTCTTCAGGATCGACTAGTATTCCTTGGTCATGGCATTCTTCTATTATTGCATCCCGAATCCTGGGAACTTTAGATTATTCAATATCTTCAATAGATAGTTTTCTCGAACTTCGTTGTTGGAACAAATGTTGTAGTTCATATTTTGTAGGTGATTGTACACGATCTTTCCTACAAGTCAAATTCAATTGGGTGATTAGAAACTTCTCATAGTTTTTCAAAAAAAAATTCTTATGCATAAAGACATATGTCATACAATCATGCAATTATCTTAGCCAATGCTTCAATACAACATTTATCCATATCCCGTAACTTTCTTGATGCCTTCCATCTCTACCAGAACATTGTTAAGAGTTTGCACTACTCCTAACATGTCAGCAAAGAGGTTTCATTCTAGATAAGTAGCAATGGAATGTAGTACAATTCCATAGGACACTTACCCATGACATGCATATTAGTAGTATACTGTTCATTAATGCAATTATTCTAATATGCATAATACACAACCTAAATCTAGGAACATAAGTACGTACATGAATGAACAACATCATTTAAGTAATAAGAAATGATAATTCAAATACTTATCTCTGTTTAGTTGTAGGGTGGACTCCCTCTCAATCTTTTCTTCCTTGCGGGAACTACTGGAGTGTGCTCCCTCTTGATCTTTGCTTCCTTGATTATATGTCCTTGAACTTATATCCATCCTAGACCACTATGCATGCTTAAGTGTGCACTATTGTCATCCTCAAGATCTCATACATAACCATACATATATTAGTATAATCTTAATACTATCAAAACATTATGATCCTAAATACTCTTAACATCTATGGTCATGATCATTTCACACACAGGTAATTTATCACAAGCATTAGTATTCAAGGTTTCATGGAGGAATTCTATTACTCATGCATATTCTTATTGACCATAGGACTCTTTTGGTTAGTCATATCATCAATCAAAGTAAGAAACATAATATTCATAAACTGTTGATTACTTAAACTTCTAACTTCAAGAATAATCATTCATACAAAAGTATAAGATCCTAACACAAGGTAGGATTCTAACTTGATATAGGAAAAACATAAGTGGATTTCATGCTTGCTAGTTATGTCTAACATACTCACATAATGTCTTCTTGTTCTCTTCGATACCTTGTGCTAGTAACCTGCATAACTCATAAGTTAACCATTGTAGAACCAAATTATACATACCTCGTAAGTAGAGCTTCTATGAGATCCATGACTATGGATGAGTCTTTGTCTTCATGTCACCATGGTCATATGTTCTTGAACTAGAAATTTCTTGATGTCAGCGGACAACATCAACATCATACAACACCACAATGCATTAGTACAATCATAAGTGTCATAACCCTAATTAATGAATGTCTTCTATCATGCACTCATACTTTTACTAGGGTGATAAGACAAGTCTAAAATTAATCAAGATTGTACTATCCTCAATAATATGAAGACAAACATATCATAAACTTAATCATGAACATATTTCAAAACATACCTGTATCTCCTCAAGTCATACCTGTCGAGATTACTTATAGCATTCTTATGTAAGGATTTAGCCTCATATCCCTATGGAATTGGAACTTCTTCACTTATGCAGGTGTCCAATTCATTCTCTTCTAGGATTAATCCAATCCACTTCGATTTGCTGAAACTGGATATGGAGCTAGATTAGGGTTTGTCAGAGAAACCCTAAAAATTCAAGCTTTGAATTTCAAACTTCTAATTGGATGAAAAGATGTGCCTTGCTGAGCTGATCAAGCTGGTATACTTCAATTTTGAAAACTGCAAAATTTGACCCCTCAAAATTGCCTTTGAAACTTCTGGATCTTCTAGACAGGATCCTGAACTAGGGTTTGATAAAGTCCGGTCTTCTGCCCATCCAAAAGGTTCGATCTTTTGTTCTAAACTTTGATTTTTTTGAGGAGCTTCCAACCGTGGTCACAAATTTAAAAAATTCCAACTTTTGTAGAAGCCCTAATTTTCCACCTTTCCGACTAAAATCCTGAACTAGGGTTTGATCAAGCCCAAAATTTTGGCCAACCAAAAAATTCGATCTTGGTCTCTAAATTTCGATTTTGATGAGGAGCATTCAGCCATGGGCTCAAATTCCAAAAATTGCAACTTTCTCCGAAGCCCTAAATTCCCGCAGCAGTGAGAAGCCAAGAATGAAGGTGCTCAGAATCCAATTATGTTTTGGCAGAAATATGCACCTGATTGTTTCTGGTGCATCTCTGAAATTACGAATCCACAGGGTAAACTTCGGCCTGTGGTAGCCTGAACTGTAATATTTCCAACCCCACATGTATGACCTCAATTGGATTCTCTAAGAGAGAGTTATGCCAAGTGTTGAAACGTGACATGTTTATGAGATAAAACATGAGAGCGAACTTGTACGAAGTGCCATGTGTCACTGGTTCAACTTCGGCCTCTGAAACCCAGAACTGTGAAAGCACAGTCCATGGCCTTACTGAATTTTTTTACAGAATCTCATTTGGATCTTCCTATCCCAAGTTATGACCTTTTTTCCTAGGTCACCTGTTTATGACTGAGATCTGGATGAGGCAAAAACCCTAACTTGTACGGATCATAAATCAGAAAGTAAAACTAATTAGATGCTATTGTTTGGACACAAGGTACATGGGGATGTTATATATGACCTGTAGAAGTTTCAGAACTTGAACCTTTGCCAAAATGTATTTATAGCGAAAGTTCCACAATGACTGGTTTTTGCTATATCAAGCCCTAGCTTCCAATTTGTCGCAAGTGCAACAAGTCTCATAAATTCCATACCATGCCTCCTTTCAGGCTAGCTCTGATACCGTGTTAGTTTTTCATAATTTAATTCAATAGATCTAGGATCTTAACTGAAAGAACAACATGTACAACATATCAAGCATAAGAGACAAGAGACAGAAAACATTTCACTGGGGAAAACCAAGAAGGTGAAAAACGCCGCAACTTACTCAGAGATAGAATAAGCATCAATACAAGGATCACAATGATCAAACCCAAGAGATAGATATCTTCAGCAGTAAACTGTAATTTGCTTAACGATTAGCAGGTGCATGGATTGAAATATGACGAATGAGAATATGACTATTAATATATGTTTCTGAGATGTGTGTAGCGACAGGTGAAATGGTTCACCGATGGACACACCAAGAAATTGAAGGTTCGTAGAGTATGGATAAATCACACACAGAAGAACGACGACGGTGTCGACTTACTACGGAATCTCATGGCCGAGTTCAAAATCCCTTATCCGCTTACTCGGAGTCGCGTGAAGTCGTGCGATGTGGACCACGACGGAGTTGGTCACGTATGAGTTGGGGGGTGCACATTAAGAACGGACTTACTCCTCAGCGCCATTAGTCGCCAATAGCGTGTAGACGGAGGATTGAAGGTAACGGATCCTAAATCCCTACATGAAGTTCCCACAAGTCAAATGTAAAGATATCGACAAAAGGACCTGACGGTGTGGTACCTTGTCGAGAAACGGAAAGGATGGATGGAAGGACCCAACGATGTGGTACCTTGCCGACAAATGGATACGATGGATAAATGGTCCCGACGGAGTGGTACCATGTCGAAAGATGAGCATAACGAACAGATGGATCCAATGGTGTGGCACCTAGGTCCTAGAAGGGATGAATTGGTAAACTTTATGCATAAAAACCATATAAAATTGCATTTAGAACACTTGCTCATGAAAATACTTTTTAGTATTAAAAATAATAGAAATAATTATTTTTAGGCATTTGCACATGTAAATACTTTTTAGTGTTTAAAATATTAGGAATAATTATATTAGGAGCAAAATGGAATCCTGGGATTGAGTTATTAGCTAGCACCACATGCACCCACAAAATAGAATTTAGAGTGAGCATCTAAGAGACAAACTTGAGTAAATATAGGAAAGTAGGTGCATTCTCCTAGAAAAACTGACACATGGATGGGTGAGTTTTATGGCATTAGAAATTTAATAAAATAAATAATTTTACATGAAGCGACATGTGTCGCATGGGATTTTCCTTTATAAGGAAGGCATTGGGAATGGGTAAAGGACCCATATTTGTATGGTTATCGTAATTGTGAAAAAGTGACTGACTTGCTGCTATTGGGGTTTGGCTAGAAATTCTGGTGGGGGGAAACCCAAGTTGAGTTTCTCGAATGGTTGTGTGTGAGATCTACGACCCAAAGCTCGGGGGTGGCCATGCGACTGAAAGCATGAGCCTATGGTTGGGTGGCGAAGATAACGGTTGCTTCGCCTATGGTTCAAACGAGCTTTGCTAGAGGGATCCTACAGAAGACACGGACGACAATGGACAAGATGGATCAGTTGACAGGTTATGGTTTTGTCTACATTTGTTAAGTTATTTACTCAATTTATTTTATTTTTCCAGTAATTTTGATAACTAATCTATTTCGTATTAAGTTGTTAACGTTTCAGGTTCAGTTCAGAAGGACCCTAAAGGAGGGGTTCTACATCCAATGCATCAATTTTATCGCTAATCTCCTACTAGGTAGATGTTTATAAGGATTCCATGCCATATGGAGATGATTTTGAGGGCGGATTGTGTTAACTTCTATATTATTAAAATAGACTAACTTCTCTATTATTAAAATAGACTAGACTTTGAAATTCGACTTTAAATTAAAGAATATAGACATAGAAAATGATTAATTAACTATAAGTTCACATGCACACCACCTACAATTTTCCAACAAGCCCACCACCCCATTGGTCATAATTAATCAAATTTATTATTGCCCACAATATCCACTATGAAGATTTCCCACGCTACCCCAAACAAAATTCTAGTTTGTGACTAACAACGCTCATTGACACGAACTACCTAAAGAATCTAAACTTGTGACGTGAGCTTTGATCTCATGTCCATTATATTCAATGAATATTGGGGGAGATATCGTTCCGCAATAAAGCTAGAGAAGAGACTCTCTAGCTAGACTGAGAGCCTAAAGTGGGGCTTCAAGGCACAATACGTCTTATTAAAGAGGTGTAATAATTTGTTTATCATTTGTTCTGGGAATGAAGTGCCTCATGTTTTTTAGATTGACCCACTCATGAACAAGTTTCATAGGGTGGTATGGGCATAAGAGTGTTGTGTCTGGTTGACAACGAAACGAATGTTGGACACGATCTTGAAATGGGCCCTAGAGTGTCACATGTTTAGTCGTAAAATTAAAGAGGAGGAATTGATCGATATGATGAGGTCATAAATGATTTGGAAGCACAACTCCAAGCTATGTCGTGACGAGTTCCAGCTCAGGTGTCCATTTTTAAAGATCCATCTCCATGTGATCTAAAGAATACTGGGAAAGCATGTGTCCACAAAGTACCAACCAATTTTAATTCGATGTATACAATGGTTCCATGCGATTTTAATTCGCTCCATATGATGCTCATGTCAGCCTACCCCGAGGCCTCTGCTCCAAATTTCTATACAAACGTCAGTGCTGCACATCCAATAGGATGCAAAATAAATTAATTAATAAATATATATATATATATATATATATATATAATATAAATCCAGTTTCAATTAAAACTATAAATTTTGCAAAAATTAACTTAGAGTATGGACCGATTAATTACTTAGACCAATTGCTATATGTTTCGCTGTGTGAGACATAATAATTATCAAATGCTTAAATCAAGGAAACCATATTCTCATTCCCTATACTCGGTAATCATGTTGATGAAACATATTAACAGATAGTCTCATTATTTAACATATTTTAAAAAAAAAATATATATATGTTATTAAAACAATTTTCTACTCATTAACTTTTCAACAAAATATTACAAATTAATAAAGTACATGCATGAAAGACATCTTTCACACATGAACAAAATACATGTATGAAATATATCTTTCATAATCATTCTATAACACCCTAACCTACTGTGTTAATAAGAACTCATTCATGTATTTATATAAGTGTTTAGGTTAAAAGTAGTTTTTCATATAAAAAATATCACAAACCAAGAAAGTACATGTATGGAAAACATCCTTTTACCAATTAATAAAATACATGTATAAAATAAATTTTTCACAATCGATCAAGTATTTATTATATCACCCTGTGGTACTAATATACAAACCTAGATAGCACATACTCATAAAATGCAAGTACCAAGACATCATTTACCACTCAACAAAATATATCAAAATTTTAATACATCTCCTTGCCTTTTTAATATACATAAAACCAAACGCAAAATTCTCCTCAAATATATTAGTATATTGTTGAGAGAGGTAGGAATAATAAGTGCATGTATGACAAATCTTTCATGCTCACTAAACATATATCATATTTTTAATTTATATCACCGTGTCCCAGTTAATATAGAAAAAACTGACATAGAAATCAACGTAAAATTATTATTATTACATAATTGTAGCACGCATGGACTAATGAAGATTTTTTATTTAATAATTAGTTCCATGCATATTGTAACTACTTTGTGAATCTAGCATAAACAAAATGCCAATTGAACCTAATAGATTAAAGGGTGTAAATAAAAAATAGACATGGGAATTACATAACTCCTGGTTAATCTTTTTTACATATAAATGGTAGTTATGATTAACATGTACTTTTGCAAAGTGGATTTTCACTTTCAATCTTTTTACAGAAGAAACTATGCTTTATGCTTATTGTGGATATCCAAGTTACATTATAGCATTTTTAGATAAATTCAACAAATAACAAAGTATTGGACAAAATGTTATTGTGTATTAACTTTCATTATCTTAAAAATAGAGAGTAAATAGGCAAAGAGAGACAAAGTTCATGCTCAAAGCATTGGACAAAATGCTTCTCATGATTTAGAATTAGCAGCAGTGGTACACGCATTAAAGATATGGAGACACTACTTGATGGGAAAGAAATTTGAATTAAGAATTGATCACCATGGATTAAAGTATTTATTCGAAAAACCTAATTTAAATGCAAGACAAAGAAGATGGATGGAACTACTATGTGAATATGATTTTGACATTAAGCATATAAAAGGAAAAGACAACAAAGTAGCAGATGCACTTAGTAGGAAAATGCATGTGATACACATAGTTATAAGTACCAGCACCTCGAATCTAAAGGATAAAATAAAAGAGGCAAACAATACAAATGAATTCTTTCAACAGGTAAAAGCACGTTTACACCAACAAGGAACAACACACAAGTTTGAACACTATAAACTGGAAGATAGAATACTTAAGTATAAGAACAAGGTCTACATTCCTAACTCTAAAAATGTAAGGAAGGTGGTTTTAAAATAAATGCATGACGTCCCTGATGCAGGTCACTTTGATTATCAAAAGACAGTATCGACAGTTAAGAAAGATTAATATTGGATAGAAATGAAAAAGGAAATTGCAGATTACATAGCTAGATGTTTAGAATTTCAGAAAGTAAAATTTGAAAAAAGACAACTTGTGGGATTGTTACAACCTTTACTGACACCAAAATGGAAATGGGATGTAGTTAGTAATGATTTTATCATGAAATTACCTAAGACAAGATCACAACATGATGCTATTATGGTAGTGGTATACAAGTTAACTAAAGCAGCTCATTTCATTCTAGTTAGGAGTACACATAAAGCAACTAAATTAACAAATATTTATATAAAAGAAGTGGCTAGATTACATGGCATTCCGGAAGCAATTGTGTCACACAAGGATTCAAAGTTTACAGGTAATTTTTGGAAAGGTTTTTTTAAAGGTTTTGGAACAGTTTGAACTTGAGTACTTCACATCATCCTCAGATAGATGGACATACAGAAAGGGTAAATCGGGTAATTGAAGATATGTTAAGAATGTATGTAATGGATCAGCCTACTAAATGGGAAAATTATTTGCATCTAATGGGATTTGATTATAACAATGGTTATCATTCTTCTTTGAAAGTAAGTCCTTTTGAAGTGATGTATGGAAGGAAGTGTAACACTCTAATCAGTTGGGACAATCCGACATACATAGTTATTATTGGGCCATAATTATTAAAGGAAATGGAAGATCAAATGGTTACGATTAAACAGAGTTTGAAAGCAGCACAAGATAGACATGAAAGTTATGCATATCAGAACATGATTGATAGACGGTTTCAAGTTGGAGAACATGTGTTTTTGAAAGTGAAACCGAAGAAGAGTACTTTAAAATTCGGAAATTGTTCTAAAATTATAGGTAGATATTGCGAACCTTTTGAGATTTTGGAAAAGATAGGACCATTTTCTTATGAGCTAGCTTCACCTCCTAATATAAATGTGCATAATATGTTTCATGTCTCTTTGTTGAAAAAGTATGTGCATGATCCTAGACATATAATTGACTGGAATATGATACAGGTAAATTGTAGTGTAGATGCTTATGTTTTACATTAGATGATGCATATGACATGATTATTATTTACTTAGAATATTTTGATACTGACCTTATCAACTTTGTTTAGAATGTTGGTATATATATGTGTGTGTGTGTGTGTGTGTTTCTTGATTGAGAGGAATATATGATGTTGATTATGTTTTATATGTATATTTGGTTTGATTAGATGGATCCGGAAGGATATTTTCCAGTAGAGCCTGTTGCCATCATAGGCAAGAAGACCAAGTTGCCCAGGAACAGATAAATCCAGTAGGTCAAGGTCAAACGTTCAGGAACCATAACCACTCTCATGTATAATTTCCTAAGCATGCCATCAACGATTAAATAATAAGCGCGTGGAATTTATAACCTGTTTATTTAATTATCCAAGTGCACGTTTCTTATTATGCAAATTCACTATATCATTGAAACATACTAATTCATTATTATATTACGTTAATAAATTATATATTAATTATTATATTACTTTAATAATTTATGTATGGACAACTATTCTTTTCTAATGTACTTCCATTGAATAATATATATATATATATATATAACCCTTATCCTAAATTTGCACATGGAGATAAATATATTATGCTTCTATAGTACAAACTTTCTTAAATATTTTATAAAAGGGAAAAGTAATTCAAACTACTACTTAACCATAGCCCTTCTCCAAACTTGCACATGGAGATAAATTTTAAACTCATATACATGATATATTATGCTTTTCTATTGCATTTCCATTGATTATCTTATAAAATACATTATGCTTTTCTAATGTCTTCCCATTGAATATTTTATAAGATACATTATGCTTTTCCAATACATCTCCATTAAATGTTTTATAAAGAGAAATAATTCAAACTACAACTTAAATATAATCCTTATCCCAATTTGCACATGAGGATAAATCACTATGCTTTTCTAATGCATTTCCATTGATTATCTTATATAATACATTATGCTTTTCTAATGTCTTTCCATTAAATATTTTATAATACATTATGCTTTTCTGATGCATCCTAACTAAATCTAATATAAAAATAATGCATTATTACTCTATCTATCCTTTTACATATAGATACTAGTTTAGATTATGAACATTTGCAACTTCTCACAAAGAATTAAATAAAAATTAGACAGAGGTAACTTCAGGATCTGGGCGTTTTGAATTGCAACTTCTCACAGAGAATTAAATAAAAATTAGACAGAGATAACTTCGGCGTTCTGAATTGAGATAACTTCACGATCTAGGCGTTTTGAATTGTAACTTCTCACGGAGATTAATTAAAAATCAGACAGAGATAAAACTTCACGATCTGGGCGTTTGAATTGTAACTTCTCGCAGAGTTTTAAATAAAAACTAGATAGAGGTTAATATATGACTTGTGCAGAGTCTAACGGTAGAGATCTACACGATCTGAATATGAATGCATTTGTTAGACAAGATTAAGTTCACCTTGCGTAGAGTATGAGGATAGGGATCTATACGATCTGGGTAAGAATGTGTTTAGGAAAACAAAGATTAAATACATCTTCGCGCAGAGACTGAGGATAGAGATCTATGGTAATGTAAACTGAGGATAGAGATATATATAATCTGAATACGAATGCATTTGTCAACAAGATGTTCTAAGGACGCCGAGCAGATTCTCAAATGGTAAAATGGGGCGTATGACTAATAACTGAATTTAATAATACTGACCAATTTCTCTGATTTTTCAAAAAAAAAACGCATAGCCGTTAAGGACACGGGACAGATCCTCAGATCTGCAGTATGGAAACATAAGGTTAAATAATGAGATGATCCAAAACTTCCAAATAAACCTTAGTGCAGCTACGGGATTTTTAAGATAGGAAGCCTGCACAGAGGCATAATTATATAGCCTGGTGATCTTTTAGGACGTTGTGTTGAGTCCTTGAGAGGATCCGAATACGACTGGATATTACCCAATATTTTATAAACAGAAGTTGAAAGATGTAAACAGAAATCTTAAACTATGCGTTTGTATAGAGAACGACTCATGCTTTTAAAAAATTGAAACACAAAACTATTCATGATCTGGAATTGGAAGCTTTAGCCAACAGAGATGAATGTACACATACACCCCGATCTATGCGATCTGAGCTTTGAAGGCATTTCTCCCAGCAATGATTGGGGTAAACATGTTGCGCCGAGATCTATAGGGTCTGGAGTTTAAGCATTCAGCCAAAACAAAGATTAAAATAAGTATACTGGGTAGAGATCTAAATGATCTAGAGTTGAAGCTTTCATCCAAAACAAAGATTAAGGTAAGCATGCTGCGCTGAGATCTAAATGATCTGGAGTTAAAATATATATACATCTACAAATATTACTGATCACAGAGCGTTGGTTATAATGCATATATAGACCTGGAAATTGATATGTGAGTGTAGGATTAGCATAGTATGCAGAGTATTAGCAAGAATGCGATTTATAAGATCAAGTTCCATCTTTTATTAAGTCTGGAAGTAGAGATAGAGATACAAAAATCATATACGGTCTGTCCATACAGTTTGAGTACCTTACAAGGTCGGAATGAATATATATATATCACTCATACACAGAACTGGATGCATCAAATAACTTGATAGATTAGTAAGATGATATTTTCCAATAACTAGATTATCATACAGGAAAATTTTAATTAATTTCTCCTACAGCAGCAGTGAGCAGCAGTGAGGGATCAATTTGCTATCACTCAAGAAGATTCCAACACATGAAGGATGTAAATGGCATTTACCTATTTAAATATAACAAAGAAAAAGACCGTTAAAACGAGTAGTATCTGTCAAGTAGTTACCTGAACCGTTGATGAAGTCCTTGGTAGAGCTGTCGTCGATCCACTACTTGTTTTGCACGATTCACTGAAGACCCCTCGGTTGACCTCCCTACCGTATCGGGAGTACTCTCCTTCCTCCCGAACCCCCGAGCAGCTAGGGGTCGTAAGAACATACAATGCCTTGGATTTCTGCTGGGATCTCCCAATCCCCGGTCAAGCTATCAACCCAACTCCAAGGAAACACACTCTATAGAAATCTCTATTACGATGCCCGTCCAGCACTAGGGAGAAAGAGAGTACTTTCTCCTTCTCCTCCCTCTCTTTTATAACCAAAACTTCCATGCCATGTGTCTTTTCATGCAAATTAATATTTAATTAATAATTCTTTTAATATTTTCTCTCATGCAGCAAGTGTCACTCTCACATGAGTGTGCACCTAAACCCCTAAATTGTCTCCTTGGTTAAATTCCTTGATCCGTAAATCAGTGGGATGTAGGTGGAGTGGTTTCTACTTGAGTTTTAGTCATGTTTTGCTTCATAATTATTTATTGAATATTCTTCTCATGCATAGTTGTTTTAGTAAGGACGGGCTGAAATCTATTCCAAAATTTGTCTTCTTTTTCTAAATAATAATAATAAAATGAAATATTTCTTTTAAATAGATTTTTTTCTAACCTATTTCAATTTTTTTCTTTTTCTAAGCTAATAAAAATAAAAATGACATATTTCTTTTAAATAGATTTTTCTAATCTATTCCAAATTTTCTCTTTTCCTAAAATAATAAAAATAACATGAAATATTTCTTTTAAATAGATTCTTCTAAAATTCTATATATATGTGATTTCAATTATGTATGCATGATTAAATGACTAATAATCCTTTCCTGTTTTTGTCTAGGTACCCCTTCGGCAGGTCCTTCCGACAGTTTCCTTGGGAGAATTGTGTAGCGATCGGGGAATCGTTACTGCGATCCCTCGACTACACTTCCTTGGAGATTAAGGGCGGTTGAGGGATAAGGTTCTCCTTATCGTGCGTCCTTGAAGTCATCGTACATGACCAAGTTGTTGTGGCCTCGCCCGTACGGAACACGCTTCCCAGGGTGAGATCAAAAGCTTCTGACCCATGTGTGGAGTGCTAATTCAGGGTCGACAGTCTGTTGCTGTACCCCTATGTATGTTTCCCATTCTTACGACCCCTATTTTCCATTGTGAGTCAGTCGGTAAATCGTTTTACCTACTACTCCACACACACACACACTCAAAGCACACATTAAATAGCGTTGCACCATAAAATCATTTCATCATACATCATCATAATATCTCTGTCAGTCAAACATATATATCATTTGATCATTCCCATTACATAACTTCTCAGTCATTCTAGCATATATCATTCAATCATTTTCATTTCGTAGTTTCTCAGTCAGTCGAACATATATTTCATTCAATCATTTCCATTTCATAATTTCTCAGTTAGACTAGCATATATCATTCAATCATTTTCAAATTGTAGTTTCTCAGTCAGTCGAGCATATATTTCATTCAATCATTTCCATTTCATAATTTCTCAGTTAGTATAGCATATATCATTCAATCATTTTCATTTCGTAGTTTCTCAATCAGTCGAGCATTAATTCCATTCAATTGTTTCCATTCCATAAAATAATATTCAAAGAAAATTCCATGGTTCATGTTTTATTTAGCCGGGTCACTTAAAAAATAGTGCCCTAAATAGTTTAATTAGTTAAAGTACCGAGGCGGGCGTTACATACACCCCCTCTTATTAAAAATTTGTCTCGAAGTTCGAAATAAAAATGGAATTTTTTGACGCATTTCAGTTGCGTCTTCCCAGTTTGCAGATTTGGGCTATAACTATCCTACTGAATTTTAACCTAGTCGATCGATCACACAGTGTCAAGCTGTCGTGTTTGCTGGTCCAGACCCGGAGCGGTTGCAGTGGTCTGTCGCGGTCCTCAATTTTTCCCTTGTACTCTTTCGTCCCCCCGGTTCTGCTGAGAACATTCGCTCTGAAAGTGTGGTCCCCCACACTCCCAACATCCTTCCCTTGGTCCCCTAGTGGTTCTACCGGTTGGCGCATTGTTTCGTCGTGGTCCAAACTGTATTAGTTTCCCAAAAGGCCTTGTATGATCATTTCTTGGTGGTGGTGGTGGCAGTCGGTAGGGTGTTCTGTCTTCTCTACTAGATATTCCATCGTAAGATCTCTTCTCACAATTATCCTGTCCATAGTGTTGCTTGGGTGAATGTTGATTTCCTCGGTCACCACTCACAAAGTTCTTACGGGGTGGTCCTTGGCTCGAAAGCTCTTCTTCTGCAATGAGGGATTTTTGGACCACATCATGTAAGGTCTGCGGCATGAGGATGAGGACCTTGTCTCGGATGCTATAGTTCATCCCATAGACGTACTTGTTCACCTTTAGTTTCTCAGTTGCGATCTTGGGTGCATACCTCAGGAGTTCCATAAACCTAACTTCGTAATCCTGCACTGTCCTGCCTCCCTGTCGGAGAGCATTGAATTCGTTGAGCTGCCTCTCAATGAATTCTTCAGACATATAGTGCTTGCGGAGTTGTTTTTTGAACAACTCCCAAGAGAATTCGTTGATATCAATCCCCAACTGTTGTTTTAAATTCTTCCACCATAGCAGTGCTTCTCCTTTTAGTTGTAGGATAGCCATATGCACCTTTAGATTTGAAGTGTATTCCCTCAAGGAAAAGCACATCGTCAGATTATCCAACCATGCCTCTGTGAAGGTTCCCTCAGTGGAACCCCAAAACTATGGAAATCTTACTTTTTCCAGTTCTCGATGCATGCTAGCCAGTGGTGGATGTTGAGGTGCATTAGCAGGAATTAGTGGTCGGTGTTTTTTGAGGGTCTAACCGGTTCATCAATGCTTCCGACATTCTCTGAAAATTCCTCATCATGGCTATAACTTCATTGGCGGGTAAGTTAATGGTCTCTTCGATTCTTTGTGGTGTGGCTGCAGGAGGGTTTGGTGTATGCATTGCTCGCCCTCGTCCTCTCCCAGCCCTACCCCTGCGAGTTCTTCGATCCATGATAGTTTCTGTCTGTCTTGAAGAAATAAGTTCCATGTTAGTCCCTTAATCTTAATTCAAAATTTTGCTGTAAGTTCCTACGCAGTTAAAATTTAATAATTGAGGCAAGTGCCCTCCTAACTAGGTTCGACCCACTCTGATACCAAATGTAAGGCTCGATGGAGCTAATTTTGTTTTTTTTAAACAAATGTTTAGGTCAACCATAACCACTCTTATGTATAATTTCCTAAGCATGCCATCAACGATTAAATAATAAGCACGTGGAATTTATAACTTGTTTATTAAATTATGCATGTGCACGTTTCTTATTATGCAAATTCACTATATTAATGAAACATACTAATTCATTATTATATTACTTTAATAAATTATCTATGGACAACTATTCTTTCTAATGTACTTCCATTGAATAATCTATATATATAACCCTTATCCTAAATTTGCACATGGAGATAAATACATTATGCTTCTCTAGTGCAAACTCTCTTGAATATTTTATAAAAGGGAAAAGTAATTCAAGCTACTACTTAACCATAATCCTTCTCCAAACTTGCACATAGAGATAAATTCTAAACTCATACACATGATACATTATGTTTTTCTAATGCATTTCTATTGATTATCTTATAAAATACGCTATGCTTTTCTAATGTCTTCCATTGAATATTTTATAAGATACATTATACTTTTCCAATGCATCTCCATTTAATGTTTTATAAAAGAGAAGTAATTCAAGCTACAACTCAAATACAATCCTTATCCCCTTATCCCAATTTGCACAAGAGAATAAATCACTATGCTTTTCTATTGCATTTCCATTGATTATCTTGTATGATACATTATGATTTTCTAATATCTTCGCATTGAATATTTTATAATACATTATGCTTTTCTAATGCATCCTAACTAAATCTAATATAAAAATAATGCATTATTACCCCACCTACATGTTTCTTACATTTGCTTTCATCCTTTTACATTTAGATACTAGTCTAGATTATGAACATAACGCATCCCAATTTAATATAATATGTAAGGAATGCATTAATACTAATTCTACACACTTCTTATCTCAATTTGCATAAGATATAAAGACCTTAGAGTAAGATCACATTGTTGGCTATATTTTTTTTTAATACGT
The DNA here is from genome assembly GCA_027924585.1 of Larix kaempferi. Classification (NCBI taxonomy): domain Eukaryota; kingdom Viridiplantae; phylum Streptophyta; class Pinopsida; order Pinales; family Pinaceae; genus Larix; species Larix kaempferi. The sequence continues at coordinate 34,814,137 of BSBM01001000.1, read as the reverse complement.
TTCAATTGAATTTATGTAAAAAGTAATACATTTAAAATACTAAAAATCTTTAGGTTCTAACTTGGCATGCATCCCTTTTGGTATTATGGATGTTAATCTTATCTACTTTTTTAAGATATTTCATACAAATTGTAGTGTCCCTAGATTATTGTAGACCTTGAGGGCACCTGTTGAGTGATCCGACTGAATAAAACATTAATAAAATAACTCTTTGATTTTATATTGAGTATGTGCATGACTACAATTGATTATGAGTTAATGAAATAAATGATATATGTGGAATTGGATAGTTGATGTAAGCGAATAATTACATGTTGCTTAATTATTAGCTTTGATTATTAAAAATGTGTTATATGTACATATAGATGATGCTTAACGAGGAACCTAGAGATGACAATGATGATGAAGATGTAAAATTAACCTGAAGTTTGATTATCATTAGAGCCATATCAAGTAAGAGGATATGTGGAGGGAAACATTTTAAAATGTGCCAACTTAGGATTGTTTGAATGGTGTTGATGTCATCTAATCTTATTGTTGGCTTTGTGACATTTATGATGATAATGGACGGAGTGCTAAGATTGTATTTTGACTTATTTGTGATCATCTATCTAGTTGACATTCTTCTTTTTAGCAAGACATGGGAAGATTGTTTGCATCAATTGGACCTGGCACGTATTTGTAGCAATGTGTAGATAAAAGTTGGTCAACATGAAATACTAATGCAAGCTAACATGCACAGAGCATTGATCATGTGAAGATTTCAATTATTGGCAATGACATTTCACATTGAAATTTCATTTCATTTCCTCCCCTCAAACTAATTTTTTTTTACATTTTGAATTTTTACATTTCCCTTGACACGAAGTTTTAGTGACAAAATAACCCTTCAGAAATGAAGTTAGACTTAAAAAAATATCATTTAATATATTTTTTTCATTTAAGAATAATTCGTGGAAGTTAATGTTTGGCCACATGTAATGCAACAAAACAAAACTTTCAATTTGAACACGTTGCATTAATGGTGTAATTGAAATTGTGACATTCTATTCCAAATGAATTGGATTTAAAGACTAGATAAATATAGTATGCCCTTTATAGAGGCTATTCATTAAAAAACACATCGCTTTTGAGACTATACTATGATGTTCTCCCCTTCCTTTGTCAAAAGAAGATTAATAAAGTTGTTTTTCCAAGGTATAGTATGTTTTAGATTTCTCAACTATTATTGCATGTGAACTTGCATGTATACCAAGCTAGAACAAATCTTCACGGAAGTGGATTTTTCTATGTGAATAGATAAGTGAAAAGCTTTTAGCAACAAGACCTATAAATTTTAACTTGGAAGTATTGGAAATGTACAAAGTGGGATTGAGAGGCTTGATGGTGATTGTCGTAGTGGTCATGGTATTGGTGATAATGATGTCGTCATAGTGGAATTAAACATTAAGATGGTGACCCTAGAGCTTGGATCCTAGCCTAGAAACACGAGAGACTAGCCTAAAAACCCTAGTTGGTAGCGTAAACCCCAGTTTGTATTCTAATCACAAGGAAACCCTATTATGTCGCCTAAGATCTAGCCCTAAATTATAATACATATAAAAATTAAATCATTTTCATTGTACATATATATCCATGTGCATACATTTGAATCCAAATCACTATACACATATATGCAGAATATTTCATCTATATAGCAAGGGTCCATCATCAACTAGAAAACCGTTGTACCTAGCACTGGATACCTAATTTAGAAACCTAATGGTTTGAAATTGGTTGTACCATGAAGATTTTTATATGGTGGATATGCACACCTATGACAACCTTCTCAATGGATGGCAAACCTAATATTATCATAACATTAGTAAAGCTTAGTCCAACATGTAGTAATGCTTACATGTTCTAGTGTTGATGGTGCACTAATGGATGCATGCAACTTGATGAGGGTGTATGCGTGACTCCATTGATGTAATGCAAGTCCTAAATGTCTTTAACAAGTGTCTGAGTGTCCAATAGATGAATTAGGATGTCCTAATACCCCTCAATCCCTTCTAGACAGAATTCAAAAGCATTTGGGGTATTGGGGTAACAAGTTGGTGTGTTGAGGTGGATATAGCCTCAAAAATACACCTCATAGTAGTCATTTGTTGTAATGTCAACTATATGTGTTTAAGTCAACGTGTCTACATTATATTAGATCACTATCACATAATGATAAATTAAGGAAGTCCTAATTGTACATGGTAGTGGATGTGATGGTCATAAAATCAAAGGTGGCTATATCCGTGAGTGAGAATTAATGAGCTAGCTATACATTGTGCTCAAGGTTGTCCTATTTGTATGGTGACAATTGATTAATAAATGATTCCATAACTTGGTTATTAATTTGTTGCATGATCTTAAGTAGAAAAAATGGTCAATATAAATACTAGTGACGACATTTCATTATGTAGAGTATGGACATTTTGGATCTCATTATGTAGAGCTATTAAAAATCATGTTGGATCTCATTTTAACCTTTTGACAACAATGAACATTTTCTATTTTTAAGTATTCTTTTCCTAGTACTCAAGTTCCCAATATATATCTTATGTGCCATGAGATGTGATTTTTCCATCCATTTATTCCGTTTGTTTTTAGATTAATTCTCACACATGATTTTGTTTTAGTTAGCCTATGTTTATAATGTTTTCTTAACATATAGATACCATTACAAGCTTTTACATGTGGAAAGATAAACCAAGCTGAACTATGATATCCAACTTCTCTTCTAAGATCTAGGTAAGCTTCAGGTTGATTGACATTATCAACTAATGCATGGACATCATTGGTACCAAAACTTAAGACCGCATGCCATGGACGGATGGAAGTAAAAAACAAATTTAGACAACATCACATCATGATACACACAACACGAGACAACAACATTAGACAACAAGATACTAATATAGACAACATCGATATAGATCACATAACTGAAAATCCATGTACATCAAGGCTACAAAACTCATCCAAACATATACAATTTCTGGAAAATAGTGGAACATGGTTTCCAATGTACATACAATGGCAATTTGTGTCCTATAGAAAATGCGACAACTCATGACGTAGATCCAAAATACATGGCAACTCGTGCCCTAGATACAAAGTACATGGAAACTGGTGCACAAAAGTGCCACATCATGGCTAATGTAACATCCCACTATTTTCATAAAAATTTAAAATTTCTAAATCATCATTAAATGCTAATAATTGTAAAATGCAGAAATAATAAATGTTTAGTAAGCAGTAATTAATAATTACGTCATTTTGTAGGGACAATTTAACTGCTGTGTTTTTTTTTGTTTTCTGATGGTGTTTCATGTCGGCGACACGTCATGAATCCAATTAATGATTATGACATTTATTTATATGCTTGAATGATTGAAAATTTCGATACATTTGGAAAACATAATTCTCCTCGACAAAGTACTGACAGTTTAAAATTTATGGATGATGATGAAAGGGGTCCCACGAGGTGCCCCGAGGCTTACTTAGCTACTTAGCTAAAGCATTGTACCCGTCCTTCATGCACATATTCACAGGTAAGAGATAGCGATAAATTCAGAGTGTTTAATAACCGTTTCAAAAATGAAAGCTGCTAGTACTTTGACGCCTCAGGTATGGTTTCTTTTCAATTTTTGTAAGAAGTAACTTGACTATCTCAAAAGCTGCAGAAGTCGTCAATTTTCAGAGTGTGGTTGTTATTAATTTTCTGCATTAAGAGTTTATGGCTTCCCTTGTTATCATTCCATGAATGACTTGCAGCTTTTAAAACAATCTTTTTATAAATTTCGACTTGTGACAAATCTAAGACAAGGAACATGGTCCTATGCAAACCATAGTGAAGGCGACAAGGTGATTCTAAGTTCTTTATTACCTAAGAAATTATAATGGTGATGTAATATACATTATTACCTTACCATTGCAATTTATACGATGGTTCTTAGGTGGCAACTATACCCTAAAGGGTGTATCCATATAAATTTATGACATGGGCAATGCTTGATGAACTTTATGATGAACTTTATAATAGGTGGGGTGGAATCTATCCATACCTTAGGATCGAATGCGACCTAGGCTAATGTGTTATGCTATGAGTGCAATTGTATTGACTTAAATGAAACATACAAAATCTTTTATGCATGCTACCGATATATGTTTTAACCATGGTATGATTTATAAAGTGAATGCAATAACGTCGATCCTATGGTTGGCAGGTGGGTATGATGGCGTGATAAATGTCTGCGTACGAGTTAAAGGTATCGTGAATGATTGGGTTTGTAATCAAGTCATCTGGCTACAGCGTTAATGGTAATATTACGTGCATGATATAGTGGATGTCCAGCACGTGAAAAGGTTCACCAGTGCTGTGTTGTAACAGTCCTCCTGCCTCGGTGTCAACTGAGTTGGAAACGTCGTGGCTTAGGAGGTGGATGGGTGATTTAATACCGCATCTACCACCCTCCAACGTGGCTCATAGAAAGTAGATCTCCATCGTCGATTTGTTGTGCGTTGGGATCGTAGTGAACCCTAAATATAATCTTCAGGGTTTTGTAACGTTTTCTTGGTCATTCATTTCGGTGATAGGGTTTTGGGTGAGACCAACCGACCGAGAAGCTCTTAGGTTATGATGTTTTTTAACCTCCCTCAAGCTCGAACCTGAGACCTGCAGCAACCTTCAAACTGTAAGTGAATATGATCAATGGGGGCCGAGTCTGGAAAAGAATAGTGTAGCATCCACAGTGTTGGATGAGTGCGTCCGTTTGGTGGCGTTATAGTAATCTAAAAATCTGGGGTTTCAGAATCGGGTTGCAAGTTTCGCAAGCATTGTCACAGTGTGCCCTACGAGTTGGGTCTTTCTCCTTCAAGGTGGATGGATGGACTCGTCATTCTTCTGTCAACGACGCAGGTACATTGTTGTTGCATAAGTTAGAGTTTTCTTTGTTGCATGCATTGGCATTTCATGAATATTGTTTAACTCTGAGCATGATTGCTTGACAGGTTAGATCTCGACGAATAGTAGTATGCCTGGAACGTTGACGGGGAAACTACAGCGTAACCACCGGTAAGCGTCGGTGGTACCCCTACCTCGTGGTTCTCCTGGATTCGGACTTGGTCAACAGTTGTGAGTGTCAATAGGGTTTTGGAAATGTGTCTTCTCGGCAATGGCTTTTGCCTCGCCTGCAACTTTGGGGAAAACGTTACTGTTATGGTTTTTTAGTTAGCGTAGATGATGTAAATCTTTTCTAAAATGTAAGGCCAGCCATGCCTCGGCTCGGCAAGCTCGATAGGGTTTGAAACTTTGTAGTTGCAAAGAATTTTACAACATTTAAACATTTGATGTTTATCGTTTTGCACTTCTAAATCGATGGTGGAAACAAATGTTGAACTGTAAGGACTAGAAATGTTGACTATGGTTCGTTTCGGCAATAGCTATGTAGTGTTAAAATGGGTTTTGAATGAAACACTCAGTAAACAAATAAGGTGTTCTGTAGGATGCTGCGATCGTATTTTTAAATGGAAATGTTTAGTGCTAGGGTTTAACTTTTACATACAGTGTTTTGAACTCTGAATTTCGAACCTGTTTCTGAAAGAATGAAAAGGATGTTTAAAATGTTTATCTAAAGAATGGCTGTAAGCCGATAATGAAATACCTGGCTTGCAATGCATCTGTGTATACTTTGAATTAAGCAGTTAATAAAAGGGTATTAGGTTCAATTTGAATACAACTGTGTTTGATGTTAAACCCTATCCTGTCGATGATAATGCAAGAATGGAGTTCTAAAATGAAAAGCGCTGGGCTGTAATGATGTTTACATGCAAGAACAACAATTCTATTTCTATAGTTAGAATATCTATGATAATTTTATGAGATGAAAACATTTGATTTTGCAGTTGTTAAATGTTTGTAAATATTAGTATGGCAAGAACAGATGAAACCCTGGTTTGGGTGTAGAGATGCAGTATTTTACTCCGTCAGTTGATAAAATAATTACTACCCTTTTTTATTATTATTTAAGAACATGCTATTCTGTGATTTAAATTATGCCAAGTACAGTTGATAATACAGAATCAAAGAAAATTACGGAGTATTCGTCAGTTAGTTTAATTTGCCTATTAGTTTAACATTTTGTCTACTTAACTCTATCTCCCTGTATTCGTCCAGTTTGTACCTTTGGAGAAATGATAGAATAATACAATACCTTTCTTTTTGCACAAAGATAATACAGTGAAGACAATAATTTCTATAAAATCGGTCAGATTCAAATAAAAATTAAAATAGAAGTATGGGAATGTGGTTAAACAAAAAACATGATATTGGTTTCTTTTTGAAGAAATAACTGATGATCAGTAAACCCTAGATGTTAACACCATGTCCACCTTCAGAAGTCAGAAAAGAAATTACGGCTATAGCTAGTTTTTGGTATGTTGTTTCAACATACAGAGTTGAACAGTATATTTAGTGCATGCAGAGATCTAATTTGTAGCTGCTAAAATATAAGATGCATGGGGAACATAAGTCTGTGCATGGGTGTCTCTTGGGGTTATGAATTTAGATGCATGTTAGGTTTCACTTTAAATGAACAGATTTAATGCTACCTCTCTGTACTGGAGTACGATGCAGCTTCACGCATGGGGAAAAATGCAGAGGAGTCATTTTATCAGTTCAACAATTTAAAATCAATCAGGATCTAACATTTTACTGCTACTAGTCATTAATAACATTTCTAAGCCACTTTCTGAGAGCATTCATGTGATTGGAAACACAAAAAAAAAAGAATAGAACCTGGGTGTGATAGGAGGAACAAATCACTCAAGAAGCCTGTTCCACCCAACCTGCACCTAAGCAGCCAAGGTGCCTGCCTTAGGACCCCCGAGCCTGTCCACTGATCCACCAAGAGGAAGGAAGTTCAGAAGCTTAGGGTCTCTACTTGCAGCAGTAAGAAATTTATCCAGCCTTACAGGCTTAGTAGTCAATGGGACCTGCACCAGCACCTCTGGTCTGTCCTTCTCATAACATTTTGCAGACTTATACTTGCACTCTCGACAGCCTCCTTATTCGAATCTTTCAGCCATCACCTGAAGCACATGAGGAAATGTTTCTACAAAAAACATTGTAAGAGCTCCCTGTTCAATTCAAATTGCCTTTTATAGGCTGCCTAGGTCTTTTTGTAATTAACTGGTCATTAGTGAGCTACCTGTTCACCTCCCTCCACTTGGAGGGGGAAATGCCACAAAATTAGGGGGAGTTGTCCCATACCAACAGCTAATGGTAGAGTGCAAATGCTACCATCTATCCCAATCCTTCCAGCAGCTTCCATTCCTCCTAGTGGGCCAGTGAACACTCTTGTAACAACTTTCTTGAGTGTTTGTTTTCCATTTTTATTTATTAAATAATAATAATGAGTCATTACATTCATTTTTGACCTAATTTGGTCATAATTACAAAACTTGTAATTATAATTTAACACAAAGTATTTTGCAAAAATGATAATAGTAGAAAATAATTATTCTCAAAAATTGGGTAGGTGACAGCTAATGTACATAACATGGTGTGTCAAGCATTGTGACCACCCCGGTCACTCCCAGGCGCATATCCAAAGTCGATCTTCCTACTCTTCGAGCTACTGGTGCCTCGGGTCTTGTTTCATCTAGGAGTAGACCGTCTCTCCGGGCTCTGGAACAAATGATATAAGATACCGTCATTTTCAAGCATTTGCAACATTTACCACATTTATAAAAAAAATGTAGAATTTGAATCTTAAATAAATCACCTCTGATGCGAGTGGGAAACGTGAGGCAGGTGTTCTGGATCTGCGGAGCCTCTCAGCAGTTCCAGCCTACAACATTTACAACAATCATTTCATTGAAAAGTAATAATTGCTTAAATTAATTTTTGTTAATGCATCAAAATATTTTCATAAATTAGCTTGATTCTCACCATGAACACGTTCGATGATGGACATGGCTGGGATTCTGGGCTAGTAGGTTGAGCAAATGGTTGGACAACCAGCTCCGATGTAGTCATGGGGGGGGGGGGGCGCAGATGTAGTGGAAGCCACTATAGGTGCAACCACTGGAGATACAAATGAGGATACTGGAAGAGTAGATGCCACAATAGTGGCGGGAAGTGGGGATGATATGGTGGGAGAAGACATGGTGGTATGGGGGTGGAGGAGGACGTTGTGGATGATGAAACCCTACCGGTTGTACGATAGAGGGTATCGAACGAAAAGGACTAGGGGGGATGTTGAGGGATGGTGCATGGGAGGGCAGTCCTGCATAGAGGGAGGAGGATGGATGAAAGGGAGGTTGTGGACGAAGAGGGGAAGTTGGAAGGAAGGGGGGGCATGGACGAATGGGTGAGGATGGATAGATAGGGGGCGTGGATAAATTACGGAGGATATTTAGATGGGGGCCGGGTGTGGACTAGTAGGGGAGGATGGATGGAGGGGAGAGTATGGCCGGAGAGGGGAGGTTGGATGGAAGGGAGGGGGTGGATGGAGGGAGGGGTCTAGATGGAAGCGAGGGGGGGACTCATGGGAGAGGGTGGAAACATAGGACTAAAATGGGGACCTGCAGCTGTTGGTGGCACCTACATATACATTTGTAATATCACAATTTAGTAAACAAACAATAAATTAAACCATAGTAAGTCGTAACAATTCAAATTAAAAGCGTGCTTATAACTACACATTGTACCTGTGTATATGGTGATCTGCCAATCCCTGGCGGGGATGGTTGATCACTGTAGTCAGGGAACACCTGTGGACACCAAAATGTATGCATGTTATGAACATGTTAAACAAGTAATTATTTAGGCAATCAAGATATTCAAAATCATTGTATGAACTATCAACGTGTATGCCATAAATATAAATACTTAAGTAATATAAATGACATAAGTAATAAAAATATTGTGTGAGGTACTAAAAATACCTCTGTCTGAGGTGCCGCAATTTTAGTTGCAACTGCCATTGCTGCATCCAGGTTGGGAGATCCTACGTTCTCCCATGTTGGTGTCTTAGTTCTGAATAACTTTACATTGAAATAATAGTTTAAGTCAAACAAAAATACTTTAAAAATACTTTACAAGTTATCAAGTGATGATTGAAAACACATTAAAAAAATTGTTGACCTGATCCATATAACATCCCTCGATCGGGCCAGGGCAAGTGTGCCCGCAATGGAGACAAAGATGTGGCATTGTCTCCGTCGAACAAGAATGCCCACCATGGCTACCACTGGTCACAGGTCTATCTTGGCCCTGTCGTGAAGGCCATGCACCTGGATCTTTATAAAGGTCACCCAACCTCTCCACTGTAGTCGCTGCTACAAAGGAGGTGTGTCTGAGGAGTCCACGTGCAACATTCCTCATTGCCTCCTCGATTTGATCAAGCTTGTGGGGTAACTGAGGTGGTTGGTGTAGCGCCTAGGAGCTGGTGGGCCTCTCAGTGGGTTCCTCCTAGTAGCAGGTCAATCTTGGGTAGAGCCACGCCCAACACCCTGGAACTCGGTTATGTCAAAATAGTTGACATGTAAACCGAGCATAAACTCAGCCCACAGTTGCCGAAGGAAGTACTGTGGAACCTCCCTATTATTGTAGGGAGGTTTATCGTACACCATGAACCACCTCCGCATCCAATTGTCCCTCCATGGTTGGTAATGACACCAATCCATGCAGACACGTGGCTTTCTAGTGTTGGGTGGTTGTTGTGTTCTTGGATCGGTGAACAGATTGTATAATTGGGCTTTTGTAATATTCAAATCTTTTATTGCTTCCTTGAAAATTCCCGTGGAGTAATACTCCCGCATCCTAGCTCTATATTCAGTCATGTCGGTTAATTGGCGATGTGCATGGATGAGGGAGTCAATTGAGCTCTCAATTGACGTGGCAAGAGACACTCGAGATGGTTCCCCCGTGTTTCTTAGTTCTCGAGTGTGCACTCTTATTTCATTTATATAATGGTGAAGGTAATCTTGTTCAACATTTGGTTGGGGGTTTTGGTTTTCTTTGGCATTTGGATTTTGTTGACGGTTTTCTTCGTCATTGGGTCCAAGGTTTGGGTTTTCTTGTGTCCCACCGGACTCCGGGTTAATATTTTGTTCACTCATTGTCTTGGTTTACAATCTGCAATTGAAAATTGGTCCATTGTTTTAAAAATTTGGGAATTATTAACAATTTAATAAACAAGAAAATAAAAAAATTGACACAAAGAATGAATAAAATGACAAAAAAATTTGAAATTACCTATCCAATCGACGTGTTGATGAGTTGGTGGATCAAATTGGTGGGTTTTGGAGTGGAAATGGCCTCTTATGGTGGCTGTAATCACGCACACGTGGAGAGAAGTCGCGCTCGGATCCAATGAAAAGAATGGGAATTCGACTCTGTTTTTTTTTTTTTTAACAGGAGCGCGTGCGTGCTCCTAAGCGTGCATGCGCCAGGAATGCGCATGTGCCTCAGTTCGGCACCGAACCTAGCAGTGTGTGCGCGTAGTTGTTTTATTCCCGCTAGCGCGTCCCCATTGCAATGGTTTTGGGGAGCAACTTCGTGCGCTCGCCCTTATTTGTATGAGTAATTATGTAATGAGAACAAATGAAGTAAATATTGACGAAATGCCTTGCTAATTAGAGGAATGCGTGTTGTGATGTGTAAACTATAAATGCTTAATGATTAGCGGGCTTATGAATTGAATTATGATGAAAAAGGACATGACTATTAATATGTGTTGTTGAGAAATGTGTGTAGCTACAGGTGAAACGGTTCACTGACAGACACACAAAGGAATTGAAGGGTCGTAGAGTACAGATAAATCACACACGCGGAGAACGACGACAATGTCGACTTCCGACGGAATTCCACAAATGAGTAGAGAAGCACTGATCCGCTTACTCAGGGGAAGCGCGAGGTCGTGTGATGTGGACCATGACGGAGTTGGTCACCTACGAGTTGCGGCATGCGCAGTAAGAACGAGCTTACTCCTCAGTGCCATTAGTCTCCAATAGCGTGTAGACGGAGGATTGAAGGTAACGGATCCTAAATCCATACATGAGGTTCCCGCAAGTCAAACGAAAGGATATCGGCAGAAGGACTCGACGATGTGGTACCTTGCCGAGAAACGGAAATGAAGGACGCAAGGACCTGATGATGTGGTACCTTGCCGAGAAATGGAAATGACAGACGATTGGACCCGACGGAGTGGTACCACGTCGAAAGATGAGCATAAATGACGAATGGGCCCAACGGTGCAGTACCTAGGTCCTAGAAGGGATTAATTGTTAAACATTATGCATAAAAACATATAAAATTGCATTTAGAACATTTGCTCATGAAAATACATTTTAGTATTAAAAATAATAGAAATGATTATTTTAGACATTTGGACATGAAAATACATTTTAGTATTTAAAATAATAGAAATCATTATATTATGAGCAAAATGGAAGCCTAGGCTTGAGCTTTTAGCTAACACCACATGCACCCACAAAAATAGAATTTAGAGTGAACATTTTAGAGACAAACTTGAGTAAATTTAGGAAAGTTGGTTCATTCCCCTAGAAAACTTGACACATGGATAGGTGTGCTAAATTACTTTTTGAATATTAAGAAATTGGGTATTTTGCATGAAGCGACATGTGTAGCAAGATATTTTTCTATTTAAGGAAGGCTTTGGGAATGGGTAAAAGACCCAATTTTTGGATGGTTATCGTAATTTTGAAAAAATAGAGTGACTTGCTGCTATTGGAGTTTGGCCGAAAATTTTGGTGGGGGTAAAACCCATTTCTGAGTTTCTAGAATTGTGTGTGTGAGCTCTACGACCCGAATCGTTTGGGGGTTCGGGAGGAAGGAGAGTACTCCTGGAAAAGTAGGGAGGTTAACCGAGGAGTTCGTTGGTGATCGTGGAGAGTGACAATGGAACGGGCACTGCAATTTCATTGGGACTACACCAACGGTGGAACAACTGCTCATACATATTTTATTGAACTAAAATATTTATTTATTTATTTGTATTGAAGAAATATTATGAGATTTGGTTGTATAAATTTTATGTGTATTAAAATTCTGGAAATATCAATTATGAACCTGAAGAACTATTACTCACATTTTGTTTTGGTATTCTTTTGATATTTTAGATGTATGAATCTGGAATGTTCGAACTCTAGAAAACACAAATTTTATGCACCTCAGGGTTTATACGTTGGTCCATTTTTAAGAAACTCCTAGAGGTATCGAACGCAGCATTCTTAACTGTCTGAATCCTGGAAAAGAATCATTATTTTTGTTCTTTATTTTACTTTTAGTCTGCAAATCCGCTTGGCTAGATCCTGATCTATATCTATGTCTTGCGAACCTCATGCTGATCATACAGTTGAAGTATTTCTATTAATTATTTCATAAGCCATGACTTAAATGGTAAACACTGTTAATATTATTTCTTTAAATCACAATTCGTATTAAGCAGGGACGATTACAAGTTTATATGTAAATATTTTATTATACTTGGGATGTGTAATGTATAAGCGGAAAGGTTATAAATGATGAATTATATTATCATGAAGAATAATATTATCTACTTTAGATAATATTATATTATCTATGCTGGAATATACATTCAAATTATCAAATTATAAATGATGAGTTATATTATCTATTTTAAATGTTGTAAATTGAAAACTATGCAATGCTGGAATATACATTCAAATTGTAATTAGTAACAGGACAGGATTAATTACAATGTGTATATAAATGATATTATAAAATGGAACATATTTATATATTTTTATATATAAAATCATTGACCTTTATGTAATTACATCTGTTCGGTGTAAAGTACTTTAATCAATTGTTTTAAAGGCACTCATATATATGTATGTAAGTGGCTATGAGTTATACTAGCATTTGCCTCTTGAGGGGCAAAAATGAACGTCGGTAGGAAAAGAAGAAAGTTAGAAGGAACAAAAACATAGGCACAACTAGCAAAGGATACTGGTAGGAAAAGAGCAAAGTTTGTAAATGCAGAGAGTGGTGATTCTTCATTATTCTTGAGAAGCATGTAAAGGCGAACATACATGTCACTATATGAATTAATCTTTTGAAAATCACTAATAAACCAAGGAAAGTAACTGGTTATCAATGACTCTCACCGCATCAAGGGTTCACACGTCTTCTGACAATATAGATAGTTCACAACAAAGCACAATAAAATGTAGACTTACAACACAATAGCAGTGGTCGTAGCTCTGAATATAAAGGTTGTATTTATTCAACGTGGAGGTAGATGAGGAGAGGTCGCTTTGCTTGGCTGCTTTGTTTTTATGAATGTAAAAGAGAGTACACAGTTTACAAATTAGCTAAGATTAATATTTATATCGGTACTGCTTGGGATAATCCATTATGAGCTTAGCTTGGAAAGCCATTGCCAACAAGGAAACTGAAGAGCATTGAACTAAAAACGTAGTAAAATATAGCACCGTTACAAAAATATGAACAAGCATTTAGGTTTTTTAGAGAAAAGGAATCCCAATAATATCCATTGAGAAGTACACATTACAGATAAACATTTCTGCAATAGTTTCTCAAGAAGGGAAATTTGTTTTCATTGACAAAGAAGAATAAATGAACAACAAAAAGGGTTGGTTCACCACTATATAGCCTTGGAAGAGTTTGTTATCTAGTGAAATTGCAAAAATGAGAATAGTAGGCAAAGTTTTCATTTGAGTGCTGTACATATGAGAAGATACAAATGATATTTACAATTAAAATTAGCTGGACGCTTCTAAATTGGAAATATAGTCTACCCATGTAGTATATTCTTCAGTTATGATATTATATTCGTCAGGCTTTAATAGTTTTAGAGACACTTCATGATAAGATAGTTTTGTTTCTATATTTGCAACTTCTGTTGGTGCAGCCTTGTAGGTATCCTCAAGGAAAATGATATGTGTAGATGTTTTCATCACATAGAATTCGATGTCTTCTTTTGTTAGAGCATCAATTTTCTTGATGTAGTCCAGGTTTGATTGCAACACTTGCTGGAGTTCTACCATTTGCTGATCCTTAGGGGGGAGCTCATTGATATTGGCTGCCATAGGGAGTTTACATTTACGGTGAACCTGATGGATTTCCTCATAGAAGTTTGTGCACTTTTCAAGAGTTTTATCAATATTGGCATTTAGTCGATTAGTGGCTTTCCTACAAAATTCAAGGAGTGCAATATTCAGCTTTAGGGTCGCTAATGTTTTCTGAGGGAGGTGAGGAGGAAATGATGGGTTATTTTCTCTCGAGGTTAACTGTTCGTTGAGCTTGTTGCCAGTAGTAATCAAATTTTGATGCATTGTTATTGAGCTTGCAGCAATTTCCTGCATCCTTGCCATAAATTGTTTGATATTGTAGATTTGTTGAAAGAGTGTTTTTTGACAGTTTGAGACTTGCTTTTGAAGCTTGCATGCTTGTGCCCAGAATGGTTCCATGAGTGATTCCTTATCTCTTAACAACTTATCTACTTGAGTCTTCAATTCATTGGCCTTGTCGTTCGCCACTGATGCATGTGTTTCAAAGTTTGTAAGCTTTTCTTGAAAATCATTTGTCTCCCCTTCCATTATCATTAACTGTACAGTCAATAGTTCCTTTTCTATGTTAAGGTTGTTGTACGTAGCTAGTAAATTGTCTTTCTCAAATAATGTGGCCTGTAATTGGGTGTTTAACTCAATGGTCTCTCCATGTTCCTTTACCAAGGTGGCCTTGAGTTTCAACATTTCTTCTTTGTTTCCCTCAATAGTGGTAAGTAGGTTGTCGACATTGTCAGCACTTGCTTGTGCAGTTGCGACATTCACATGAAGGGGAGTCTCAGTCTATTGCCAAGTACATCCCAACTTAGGGAAAGGATTCTTGACTAATATACAATCAATGAGGTAAGAAGACATGGAAAATTCTGCTTTCTGTTGTGAAAGGCCAGTTTGAGCTATAGCAATGTTGGACGCCATACTTTTTGCATGGCAGCTCGTACCTGCCAAATTGGTAGGTTGAAGTGGGTTTGTTGAAAAAAAAACGTTTGTAAGTTAGGTTGAAGAAACAAATCGTAAAGGGATTAAGAAAATAATTACTACTATTGCATTAGCAATTGCAATGATAATATGGATTAGCTTTTGCAAATTGCATTTTGCTAATTTTTTCACACAAGCGTTCATAATT
The DNA here is from genome assembly GCA_027924585.1 of Larix kaempferi. Classification (NCBI taxonomy): domain Eukaryota; kingdom Viridiplantae; phylum Streptophyta; class Pinopsida; order Pinales; family Pinaceae; genus Larix; species Larix kaempferi. The sequence goes on along the minus strand of BSBM01001000.1, from coordinate 34,798,899 downwards.
GCCAAGCTTTTTCACAAAAACATTGTTGGTGAATTGTTTCAGAATTGCCAAACTTTTTCGCAAAAACATTGTCGTTGAATTGTTTCATTATTACTTTCAAGTAGTAATCGCAAAATACATTTCTAGAAAAAAACAAATTTAGTATGGAAAAAGTGTCTTCTTATTTGTCTATTATATTTAAGTTTTAACTCAGGCCTAGTAAGTTTTAACTCATGCCTAGTTATTGTTAAACAATCTACTTAAATTAAGATAGAAGCTACATGCTAAATTGCCTTGCATCAAAATTTGAAAATATATAATTAAAATTAAAAACACTTTGACATGGATTTATTAGAATAAGTAATTAAGATTATTTTGAAATAAAGTGTTATGTCTTGAAAAGTTGTCTCCACCGATAATGCATGTGTGGTCCAAGATCTCTTGAATGAAATATTCAAAAAGAAATAACGATATCACACAAATATGTGACCACGATTGTTAAACATTTTTTTTATTATTCTTCATTTATGCATGACAAAGTAAGTTATCTAAGAATAATAACCTATTAATTTAACATAAAGGTGAAAACAAAAGCCACTAACACATATACATGGTCCAAGTAACAAAAGCCACTAACATCTAGTTCATTATGTCTTCTTGTAATATTACAATAGTGACGTTGCAGTTATGTAAAATTTTAGCGTTTAAATTGTAATTAATAAAAGTATTGTTTCTAATTCATGTTATAATCTTGTGAAATTAAATAATGCACTTAAGATTTTAGGAGGACGGCGTATTGTTTTTGTTCGTTTGAGTGGACAGTTGAAGATGTTAACAATATTTTATCTCTTAATTTAAAACACTACCATAAAGTGGACTCCCAACCATGAAACAGTGTTCTTCCATGCTTCATGTCAGTGGAAAATGTCACTGCCAAACGAATAGAAGATGTTACGTGCACGAACGTGGGCAGTGGACAATATGCATACAGTTGTGCCACGGGGGACACGGTAAGTTAAGCATATGGTAGATATACCGCATGCCAACCAAGTGTCTGCAAACTTTATTTTTATTCACTACATTTTGAAGACCGCCGTGGTAGATGGCAACAAATTTCCACAAACCCTAGAACAGCGTTCCACCATGCTTTCCCTGCGATGATGCAAACAGCGGATGCCAGCCCTGATCTACAAAAAAAAAATCAAAAATTGAAGGAGGAATTGTTTCTATAAGAGAGGACAGTGTGAAACCTCTGCAATAATTGAGCAACAATCTGAGAGTTAGATCTACAGAGCCAAGCGCTGAGCGCTGAGGGTAGTCAGATAGAATGTCAATGGCAAACCAAAATCTATTGCGACGCGTAAACCATCCGAGAGTGATCTCCAAAATAAATCCAAATATAAAATTATTTGAAACCCATAAATAAAAGCGAGTTTTCAGAACTCTGCGCTACATAAATCGCTCAAAACCTTCCGGTTTCCTCAGGAATGAGTTGCTGGAAACATTGTCGAAATGCAATCCATTCGCCTTGCAGGGTTTTGGACGAGCTGACAACTCCACGAGTCCAGGTTTGGAATCCCTCTGTATCTTTCTTTTGCCCACTGAATTTACAGTTGGGAGGTCTCTAATGCCTGGCTAATTCTAATGAGCAAATTATATTGGTGTTTTTGTATGTGGTTGTTCAAATTCGAGGCTTAGGGTTCCTCTAATGTGTCGCTCATAAAATCTGTTCAGGGTTAGGGTTCGTTTAATATTTCCACTAAAATTGTCGTACAATCTAGGAGCTGGCTGTGTTGCATAGTATCTGAATTTTTATTTTTTTTGCATTCATTTATGCATGCTTTTCCATGCTTTTAAGTAGCACAGTCGGCGAGACTCATAGAGAACAAAAGGGTTCTAAGAAAGAAATCTGCTATATTGATGTGCAGGGTTTAAACACCCAGAGGTTGGTTTATGCATTTTCCTCTTCACGTGTTGCTGTGATATTGATGCTGAGGGTAATAGAGTTTGTTTTCATTCATTTTCCTGTCCATGTGTTGAGTAGCGTCAACTTCTTCAATTCGGTGCTTGGCTGCCCATGCGTTGCAATCCTATCAACGGCAATAAACTGCTGATTGTTGCTTGTGGGTCTGCTTCCTGTGCAGAACGAGCTAAATTGATGAATTACACTTATAAAAAAGAAATTAATTTCGGTTATTTGTTGTACTGCTTTGATATTGCTAGTTAAAAGCATGTAATCTGATATTAATTCTTTGGTGTAAGCCTTAATTCTTTGGTATAAGCCTGAAAGCCTACATGCTTGGCATGTAGATTCTGATATTTTACATGCAGATTATAATAGTTTACAGTACTTATCAGCTGGGAGCATCGGCGCAAGGGAATATCGGCAGGACATCAATGGGGGCGACGGCCCGGCGAAGCCGACCAACAACGTCGCAGAGCATGTAAGCTCAGGTAATAATGCTTTCACGCCCTGGCCAAGGAAATGAAAGGTGACACGCCCTCGAGCGTGAGTTTTAATAAGTGAGAGAGCGCATGTTTCTTCATGGTAGAAACTGTGAGTGGAAATACTGGGTGTAAAACAGTTTTAGATATCCGCACGCATTGAGGAAACGCACAAAGGAAATATCACGCGGGCAGTCTAGTTGTTGCGGTTGGATTTTGGAACTAATGGCCGCAACACAATGCGCAAGGAATAAATGAACACAGTGGAAAATGTACAGAACAACACACTGTCTCGGTTGCCATCATATGGCATAACCAACTGTGGCGATAAAACCGCATCGCCGCAAGGGACAGAATCATAACCATCCACGTGGCAGCATTCTATTCGCTCTATGAGCGAGGAATCTAGCCAACGTGGATGGTTATGCTTCTCCATGGTGAAACGCCTAGAGCTTAATTATTTATTTTAAATGTCGTAAATTGAAAACTATGCAATGCTGGAATATACATTGGAAGTGTAATTCGTACAGGAATAATTATAATGCGTATTTAAATCTTATTATAAAATGGAATATATGTATATTCATATATATATAATCATTGACATTTAAGTACTTAGATTTGTTAGATGTAAAGTACTTTTATCCATTGTTTAAAGGTACTCATATTTATGCAACAAGTTAAGGAACGCATAGACCAATTATTAATACCTTACTTCTGTTTCTTTTTAGTAAAATGTGTTAGAAAAGTATGTAGAATGATAATTATGATCGGGCTTCATTTCCATATTCAAGGGGTATGATTGTTAAAATGCTTAGTTTAAAATATTTATGTCTCTAAATGGCATAACATATATGGAAAAATACAATTGATATATGTTGGTTATTTATCTAAATGGCATAACATATATGGAAAAATACAATTGGTATATGTTGGTTATTTTATTTACAGAAGGTATAACTTGTTAGTTTAGTATATACTTGTACACCTTAATTGCATAAAGTCTGTAAGGGTTAAATTTGCATAGGTGTTATTCGGGTTAAAGTTATAAAAGCTTCAAGAGTTTAGTTGATATAATATGAATATCCTTAAAGGTGAAAAGCCCATGAATGTGTATATTTTTGCTAATAGAAAAATAAAAAAAAATTAAAAGAATAAAAAAAATTTAAAAAAATTGCGTTCTCTTAACGACAAGGTCTCTATATAAACTATAACATTTCTATTTGTTTAGAAGTATTACACCTAACGCAACCTTATATTCCATATTTATATGATTGGAATCTAACTAAATCATGAGTTGACTCCTTAAAATTCGTTATGATAAATTTACAAGATACGGTTTATTTTCCATAACCGAGATCACATGATTGAACGATTACATAGATTTTGGAATACTATGAACTAAACGGTTTGGAGTCTATTTTCCACCGAAATTAAATAGCAAATGAACGAGAGTTTGAAAGTATCACGATCTGGATGTTATAGTTTTTTTCTTTTTCTTTTACAGAGATTAAATATAGAATAGATAGAGTTAGACTCTTCGGATCTGGCGATTTGAATTGTAACTTCTCACAGAAATTAAATAAATTTTAGACAGAGATACGATCTGGGAGTTTTGAATTCTAACTTCTCACAGAGATAAAATTTCACGATCTGGGCGTTTGAATAGCAAATTCTCACAGAGAATTAAATAAAATTTAGACAGAGATAACTTTAGGATCTGGGCGTTTTGAATTGCAACTTCTCACAGAGAATTAAATAAAAATTAGATAGAGATAACTTCAGGATCTGGGCGTTTTGAATTCTAACTTCTCACAGAGATTAATTCAAAATTAGATAGAGATAACTTCAGGATCTGGGCGTTTTGAATTCTAACTTCTCACAGAGATTAATTCAAAATCAGACAGAGATACAACTTCACGATCCGGGCGTTTAAATTGTAACTTCTCAGAGAGATTTAAATAAAAACTAGACAGAGGTTAATATATGACTTGTGCAAAGTCTAACGGTTTGTTAGACAAGATTAAGTTCACCTTGCACAGAGTATGAGGATAGGGATCTATACGATCTGGGTAAGAATGCGTTTACGAAAACAAAGATTAAATACATCTTCGCGCAGAGACTGAGGATAGATATCTATGGTAATGTAAACTGAGGATAGAGATATATATAATCTGAATACGAATGCATTTTCAACGGGATGTTTAAGTACACCGATCAGATTCTCAAATAGTAAAATGGGGCATATGATTAATAATTGAATTTAATAATACTGACCAATTTCTCTGATTTTTCAAAAGGAAAAACGCATAGCCATTAAGGACACGGGACAAATCCTCAGATTTGCAGTATGGCAACATAAGGTTAAAGAATGAGATGATCCAAAACTTCCAAATAAACCTTAGTGTAGCTACGAGATTTTTAAGATAGGAAGCCTACACAGAGGCATAATTAAATAGCCTGGTGATATTTTAGGAGGTCGTGTTGAGTCCTTGAGAGGATCCGAATACGATTGAATATTACCCAATATTTTATAGTTTACAAAAGTTGAAAGATGTAAACCAAAATCTTAAACTATGCGTTTGTATAGAGAACAACTCATGCTTTTAAAAAATAGAAACACAAAACTATTCAAGCGTTTAAAAAAAATACAGACACCGAGATTTATGATATGGAATTGGAAGCTTAGACAACAGAGATCAATGTACACATACACCCCGATCTATGCGATCTGAGCTTTGAAGGTATTTCGCCCAGCAATGATTGGGGTAAACATGTTGCGCCGAGATCTATACGGAGTGGATTTCAGCCAAAACAGAGATTAAAATAAGTATACTGCGCAGAGATCTAAATGATCTGGAGTTGAAGCTTTCAGCCAAAACAGAGATTAAGGTAAGCATGTTGCGCTGAGATCTAAATGATCTGGAGTTAAAATATATATACATCTACAAATATTATTGATCACATAGCGTTGGTTATAATGCATAGTATGCAGAGTATTAGCAAGAATGCGATTTATAAGGTCAAGTTCCATCTTTTATGACGCATCAAATAACTTGATAGATTAGTAAGGTGATATTTTCCAATAACTAGATTATCATACAGGAAAATTTTAATTAATTTCTTCTACAGCAGCAGTGAGGGATCAATTTGCTATCACTCAAGAAGGTTCCAGCACATGAAGGATGTAAATGACATTTACCTATTTAAATATAACAAAGAATAATACCATTAAAATGGGTAGTACCTATCGAGTAGTTACCTGAACCGTTGATGAAGTTCTTGGTAGAGCTACCGCCGATCCACTACTTGTTTTGCACGATTCACCGAAGACCCCTCGGTTGACCTCCCTACCGTATCGGGAGTACTGTCCTTCCTCCCGAACCCCTAAGCAGTTTGGGGTCGTAAGAACATACAATGCCTTGGCTTTCCGCTGGGATCTCCCAATTCCCGGGCAAGCTATCAACCCAACTCCAAGGAAACACACTCTATAGAAATATCTATTACGATGCTCGCCCAGCACTAGGGAGCAAGATAGTACTTTCTCCTTCTCCTCCCTCTCTTTTATAACCAAAACTTCCACGCCATGTGTCTTTTCATGCAAATTAATATTTAATTAATAATTCTTTTAATATTTTCTTTCATGCAGCAAGTGTCACTCTCACATGCGGGGGAGGCAGGTGCGGGGGGGATCATCTTCGATCTCGGAGGAAATAAAGTTGCAGACTTCTCTTGGGGACTAGGCATCAGTACAAACAATCAAGCCGAGTGGTTGGTGATGTATCACTCTCTTGAAATTGCTTCCACCATTAATATGGGACATTTACAGGTTTTTGGGGATTCCAGGCACGTAATACAGGCTATGCGGAATGGTGTTTCCTCCAAGGGATCTAAGAGCCAAAGAATTCGAAGAAGAATTAAGAATCTTGCTCTTCCCACCGACATTCTATTCTTCCATGTGCTCAGAGAATTGAACCCCATAGCAGACAAGCTGGCAAATGTTGGAGCCACTATGAAAAAAGGGCAAGTCAATCACAATAATGTTCTAGAGCATTGTTTTATACCCTAATGACGACATTGACAATGGGTTTAAAAATCTTTTCAAGGTTATTAAGGGGTCATTTATTCTCCTATTATGGACAACAGGTTGTTCATGCTTCGGCTTGGCTGACACGCCACTCTTCTTGCATCCCCCACATGGCCTCTACAGCTCTCACGCTTGAGCATTTAAGGCTCCAAGCATATCTTGGGATTATTTAACGAAGGATGGACCGCTCTATTCCTCCTGATATTGCTCCGGCTCTCAGGCAGCTCTGCATCTCTACACTGGACCCTGTCTCCTTGTTGTGTGAAGAAGACGGTACTCCTTCCATTCTGCCTAGTTCTCTTAGCAGCATGGAAGGGGTTAGACAGGCAATTGCCACGTTAAGTCAGTTATCTTCGGAAATAAAAACCTATCTGTGCAGAACGTATTCTGCAGTCTGCACCAATGCGCGTCAAATTGAGGAGTTGGCCCTGGAAGACAGGTATATTCACTCTCGGCTCTCTTGCCTGGAGTTGCACATGAAGGATATGGACCAAAATATTATCGAATTGTTGGGAAAAGTGGACAGTATCAAAGAAGACATCTCTGCTTTGACCAGCAAGACTCATTGTAGTTTTGTGCAGGAAGCCCCAACTATAATCAGGAGAGGCTGGACGCTGCTTCGGTCTAGCTGCAGAACTTCAGTTAATGTCTATTTTCTGACTTTTTTGGTTTTCATCTACATACTCCAGGTTCTCTTTGATCTTCACACTTTGAATGTACTTTTGCCTTCTATTATGTAACCAATTTGTAAGGGTTTATCCCAACAGCATGAATAGAATCTATAGGAAGATAAGATGCAAAGACCTTAGTGATAAAAACTCTATCAAATTCTGCAATTTTCCCCTTTCAGATGCAGAATGCTGGATTCCAATTTTGTAATGAATGGCTGTGCACAACCTTTATTTATATATACTTTTCCTTGTTTTTGTTAAAAAAAAAAGTGTCACTCTCACATGAGTGTGCACCTAAACCCATAAATTGTCTCCTTGTTGTCTCCTTACGATTCCTATTTTCCACTGTGAGTCAGTCGGTAAATCGTTTTACCTGCTACTGCACACACACACTCAAAGCACAAATTAAATAGTGCTGCACCATAAAATCATTTAATCATACATCATCATAATATCTCTGCCAGTCGAGCATAAATATCATTTGATCATTTCCATTACATAACTTCTCAGTCAATCTAGCATATATCATTCAATCATTTTCATTTCGTAGTTTCTCAGTCAGTCGAGCATATACTTCATTCAATCGTTTCCATTTCATAATTTCTCAGTTAGACTAGCATATATCATTCAATCATTTTCATTTCGTATTTTCTCAGTCAGTCGAGCATATATTTCATTCAATCATTTCCATTTCATAATTTATCAGTCAGTCTAGCATATATCATTCAATCATTTTCATTTCGTAGTTTCTCAGTCAGTCGATCATATATTTCATTCAATCGTTTCCATTTCATAAAATAATATTCAAAGAAAATTCCATGGTCAATGTTTTATTTAGCCGGGTCACTTCAAAACTAGTGCCCTAAATAGTTTAATCAATTAAAGTAACGAGGCGGGAGTTACAAAACGCAACTTGGGAATTGGAAGATGTGATGAGGGAGGCATACCCTCATCTATTTTGAAAGTTTGAGATTTTGCAGCATGTATGTGTATCCATCGAGGGCGATGCATGGTTTAAGGGGGGATGGATGTAATGACCCTCTGGTTTATCCCTTGGACATGTTGTTGTTGTTATTATGTTGTATATTATGGCACAAGGTGTCGAGGCTATGGTTTGCACATTATTATTATTTTTATTATGTTGAACATTATGAATTAATAAAATAAAATAATTGGATCGACCGATGCCACGAAAAAGAGTATGAGGAACCATGATGTTATGAGCAAGGGGTTGGGGGAAAAGTGTTTTCTTATGTTTTGACTTATGTGGATGTGATACACCCTTCTTGTGGACTTGGTGGACCCTCTTTATTTATGCACCCTCATGTGTTATGCTACCCCTTGGTTTTTATTTTATTCCGGGATTAATTTTATTTGGAGTTATATTTTGTTTCCTCACCTAGTGTGGCCCTCATGAAAATTTGTAACTCCCACCTTGATGAGGACTCTTCATCTCCCCTCTAATGTGCCCTCTTGAGAAGTGTAACTCCCATTTTTCTAATTTATTATGTTGAATATTATTAATTAATAAAATAAACTAATCAGATCGATCGATGCCACAAAAAAGAGTATGAGGAACCATGATGTTATGAGCAAGGGGTTGAGGGAAAAGTGTTACCTTGTGTTTTGACCTATGTGGATGTGATACACCCTTCTTTTGGAATTGGTGGACCCTCTTGATTTATGCACCCTCATGTGTTATGCTACCCCTTGGTTTTTATTTTATTCCGGGATTAATTTTATTTGGAGTTAGATTTTTTTTCCTCACCTAGTGCGGGCTTCATGAAAATTTGTAACTCCCATGATGAGGACTCTTCATATCCCCTCTAATGTTCCCTCTTGAGAAGTGTAACTCTCATTTTTCTAATTTGGGAATGTAACTCCTTCCTTGTGTCTCTCTCTCCCCTCCAATTCGAATTTCTCTTGGGAAAAGGGTTTTGGGTGGATGGGAGCTAGTCTCCCTTATTGGTGATGTAAGCTCTTGGGTATTGTTTTTGCTATGGTACCGGTGTAATTGATTTTTGTTTCTCTTGGCATGATTTTTTTCTGGTTGGTGTGCCCTTGTTGAGCCTGTGCCCATGTTGAGTTACTCTAGAATTGCCATTGTTTTGTCCTGGAATTTACTTTGGAGATCCTGGATTGGAAGTGATTTGGAATCCACTTGCCATTGGATTTGAGGTTGGAATGATATATTTCTGAATCTTTTGTCCTAGAGCCACTGGAATTTCCCTGGAGTGGAAGTCGAGGAAAACTTTCCAATGGGTTGTGGTTGGACTGATTTATCTTGAAAACTTTGTCATGGAATTGCCACTGGAGGTCCTGGATTGGAAGTGATGTGGAATCCACTTGCCATTGGATTGTGGTTGGACCAATGTTAGATGGGTTTTGTAGTTGAGTGCACTCTTTCTTGTGGAATCATGGTTCCATCTGGGGTGACCATTGCAAAGTGAGTTTTGGCTTGCATTGTGTTTACGGCTGGGTGGAATGTGGCACGGTCGATTTCAATTCCGTATTTTGCAAGATAAGTACTTTATTTCATGTTTATTTGAATGACTTGGATCTGATATGATTCTTATATAGTTTCAAATTAAATGTATGAGAAAATATATGATCTAATTATGGAATAAATATGTCATAGATTTTAGTCACATTATGCTACTACTTTTTTGAAAAAATAGCTAACTAGTTTTGGTATTTTATGAGCAAGTGCTTGAGAATTTTTTTTATTTGGAACCTCTGCTACAGATTTGATAATTGTGCCTCTTTTATTTATATTATGTGTACTTTTATTGTGCAGTAGATTATCAAATTATTGGAAACACCTCTCTACAATGTTTCTAGCCTCTATTCGAAAACTAGTTCACCAATTGGGTTGTTTTATGTAGTTTCGAGACTTGGCATGTGAAATGTTTGAGAAAATTTCCAAGTGAGATAATTGATACTATATCTGATAATTACACTTGAAATTTATGAATAAATTTCTGGAAGAGTTCCTAGATAGTTCTAGATTTGCTTATCGAAATCCTAGTTTTGTTTCCATTCACTGGTTGCTTCGAAAGAATTGTTTTAAATGGATTTATGACTTTGCACGAGAAGTGTTTGATGAAATGTTTACATGAGTTATACCTATGATAATACATATAATACATGGTATTTAAATATTTGGAATGGCTTCCGAATGACTCTGCAAATTGTTTATCCATTTATCTGACTTGATTCCTCAATTTCTAGCCAATTTGGAGAAGTAGATTTAGCTAGTTTGATTAATTAATAAGAGGACTGTTTATGAGCGGAAAGCTACAGCCATTTGGATGTAGTGGAGCTATGATATGATTTCAATGTGCTACAGTAGTAAATGCTTTCTTATTGTTTTTCATTCGGAAACTAGAAACATAAACTAGCTTCAAATCAGTGGAAATTTGTAACTAGTTTGTAGATTGAATCTATGTTTTCGTAATTTTTGGAATGTACAATCATATGCTCTGTTTTTGGTACTTTAATTTTACTGTAGAATGATATTTTCCAGATCTTTACCCTCTCCTTTGTTTTCTCTGGAACTCAGCACAATTGATTGGGTTATATTCCTAGCAGTGTTTATTAACTAGTTGCACTGATTTAACTTAGAAGAATCATCGTTTATGTGAAAGGATGTGACCTGCAAATGAAACTTTATTTGGTTTTATGTGCATGCTTAAATATATGTATAATCCATAGGTTAACTTTTTGGTTCATTGGCATGGTTGTGTGTTGAATTAGTACACTAATTACTAGTTAATCATAATTAAGTGAAAATGACCTTTTTAGGTGCCAGTAACCTGTGTTATGCCTTGGGATGGATGCATAATGATGTTATATAGTGTTGGATAAGATTTCTCAACCTTGGTTCAATTTGCTTGATCAGTTATGAATTTTATTTTAATTTATCTGAAATTATCGATATTTTGTCATAATTAAATTGTAGAAAATGAAATTAAATATTTATTAAAATTATTCTATTGTTCTAAAATATTCTAATTAGCCCTCAATATCTAATAATATGTCCCTAATACCCTTTTATATCCCGGGAAACATTACACTAGCTAAAGTGTTGTCGATAGAATAACAAGGTAAAATTTATGATCATAATTTTTCTTTTATATTTAAAAAATATAATGATAATGGGTTATTTATTGAATATTTAACTCCAAATTTATCTCAAGCGATCATGAGTTAAACATTCCCATTATTGCTCATTATCAAGAAGTTTGCTTATTGACAATATTAATTTACCATTTTATCTTCTTTAACCACATATCATATTCGCTTCTAAACATTTCTAAGCTACATTGCAATATTGTTATATTCCGAGCTGTGTTAGAAGTGAATATAATATGATATGTAGTTAATTCACCATTTTATCCTATTTAACCACATATATGCAAAGTAGCTAATAAAAAATGATGTTTTTACTAATAAAACGTTCAAGATTGGGCTCATGTTCCAAGATGATAGAGGCCTTCAATTAGTTGATTCATGCAGGCGTATCAATTCAAATATTTAATTCTTTTATTTTGGAGTATTTATTTTTAGCATTCCAACGATCAATTTTATCGCCGAGGTAGATGTTCATAAGGATTCTGTGCTATATGGAGATGATTTTGAGGGAGGATTGTGTTAACTTCTCTATTATTAAAATAGACTAACTTCTCTATTATTAAAATAGACTAGACTTTGAAATTGGAATTTAAATTGAAGAATATAGACATAGAAAATTATTAATTAACCATAAGTTCACATGTACACCACCCACAATTTTCCAACAAGCTCACTACCCCATTGGTCATAATTAATCAAATTTATTACTTCCCACAATATCTACTATGAATATTTCCCACGCCACCCCAAATAAAATTCTAGTTTGTGACTAATAGCGCTCATTGACATGAACTACCTAAAGAATCTCAACTTGTGACATGAGCTTTGATCTCACGTCCATTATCTTCAATGAATATTGGGGGAGATATCCTTCCGCAATCAAGCTAGAGAAGATACTCTCTAGCCAGACTGAGAGCTTAGAGTGGGGCTTCAAGGCGCAATCCGTCTTATTAAAGAGGTGTAATACTTCGTTTATCATTTGTTCCGGGAATGAAGTGCCTCATGCTTTTTAGACTGACCCACTCATGAACAAGTTTCATAGGGTGGTATGGGCATGAGAGTGTTCTGTTTGGTTGACAAGGAAACGAATGTTGGACACGATCTTGAAATGGGCCCTAGAGTGTCACATGTTCTGTCATAAAATTAAAGAGGAGGAAATGATCGATATGATGAGGTCATAACTGCTTTGGAAGCACGACTCCAAGCTATGTCGCGACGAGTTCCAGCTCAGGTGTCCATTTTTAAAGATCCATCTCCATGTGATCTAAAGAATATTGGGAAAGCATGTTTCCACAATGTACCAACCAATTTTAATTCGATGTATACAACGGTTCCATGCAATTTTAATTCGCTCCATACGATGCTGATGTCAGCCCGCCTCGAGGCTTTTGCTCCAAATTTTTAGACAAACTTCAGCGTTGCACATCCAATAGGATGAAAAATAAATAAATTAATAAAAAAACAAAAAACAAAATAAATTTGGTTTCAATTAAAACTATAGATTTTACAAAAATTAACTTAGAGTACAGACCGATTAATTACTCAGATCAATTGCTATATGTTTCGCTGCGTGAGACATAATAATTATCAAATGCTTAAATCAAGGAAACCATCTTCTCATTCCCTATACTCGATAATCATGTTGATGAAACATATTAACAGATAATCTCATTATTTGACATATTTTTTAATAAAAAATAATAATAAATTTTATTAAAACAATTTTCTACTCAATAACTTTTCAACAAAATATTACAAATTAATAAAGTACATGTATGAAAGACATCTTTCACACATGAAAAAAATACATGTACAAAAGATATCTTTCATAATCATTATATACCACCCTAACCTACTGTGTTAATACGAGAACTCATTCATGTATTTATATAAGTGTTTAGGTTAAACGTAGTTTTTCAAATAAAAAATATCACAAACCAAGAAAGTACATGTATGGAAAACATCATTTCACCAATTAATAAAGTACATGCATAAAAGAAAGTTTTCACCATCGATCAAGTATTTATTATATCACCCTGCGGTACTAATACACGAACCTAGATAACACATACTCATAAAATGTACGTACCAAGACATCATTTACCACACGACAAAATATATCAAATTTTTAATACAACTCCTTTCCTTTTTAATATACATAAAACCAAATGCAAAATTCTACTCAAAATTATCAGTATATTGTTGAGAGAGGTAGGAATAATAAGTGCATGTATGACAGATCTTTCATGCTCGCTAAACATATATCATATTTTTAATTTATATCACCGTGTCCCAGTTAATATAAAGAAAACTGACATAGAAATCAACGTAAAATTATTATTATTATTATATAATTGTAGCACGTATGCATTAATAATTTTTTTTATTTAATAATTAGTTCCATGCATATTGTAACTACTTAGTGAATCTAGCATAAATAAAATTCCAATTGAACCTAATAGATTAAAGGGTGTAAATAAAAAATAGATGGGCATTACATAACTCCTGGATAATTGTTTTTACATATACATGGTAGTTATGATTAACATGTACTTTTGCAGAGTGGATTTTCACTTTCAAGCTTTTTACAGAAGAAACTATGCTTTATGCTTACTGTGGATATCCAAATTATATTATAACATTTTTAGATAAATTCAACAAATACCAAAGTATTGGACAAAATGTTATTGTGTACTAACTTTCATTATCTTAAAAACAGAGAGTAAATACACAAAGAGAGACAATGTTTATGCTAAAAGCATTGGAAAAAATGCTGCTATGGATTTTCATTTCATTATCTTAAAAACAAACAAAAGCCACAAGGTGGCATGTCCTTGCGGTATGCACTAGCAATAGCCTACAAACTCTTAAACAAAAAGGTTGGAAACCGATACTTAGTTACAAAAACAAAAATAAATAAACCAAAAAACATGTTTAAAGTCTTATGTAAGCTTGCATGCGGAGAATTGAGCTACAAATTATTAAAAATCACTTGCTGTGGAGAATTGAACTACCCCATAATAATGCAATGAAATTAATATCCCATTAATATCCCAAGAACTAGCACAATTTCCATTTGAAATATCCCAATATCGGCATGAGGTCTAGGTAGGATATCATCCCAATAAATAGCACAAGGTTCCACTCAATTGATTACCCACTATATTACCAAGAAAATAAAATATGTATGGCTTGCTAAATACTTGAATTCCAATTCAAAATTAACACCATGTGAAAATGAGTTTTATAGGTGCTATAAACCTACAATTCACATTATGGAAAACTCTACAAAATAAATTTCAGGGCCAAAACATAAACATGTTCACTTGCCTAACTCACACTGCCACTCCATTAACTTCTCGTTTTACATCACTAATCTATGGGATACCTGGGAAAAGTGACCAAATAAAGGAATTAATATTATCTTTGGCAAGGAAATTTATTCGCAGCTTGTCGATTGTGATAGAAATAAAATCATAAAGTCAAACCATCTAAAACAAATTGCATTGAAATGTAGCAGAACTCAAGATTACATTTTCAAATGAAACAACAAATTATCAAAACAACATCTTGGGCACAATTGGAAATGACTGGTAAAATCATCCTAGCAATATTCATCCATTTTCCAAAGAAGCAAGAACAAACCCAATTGATTTTCATCCATTTTCCAAAGAAGCAAGAACAAACCCAACTGATTTTCATCCATTAATTCATGAAATAATGAGAACCCATAACCTCTTCCATTGTTGATTGTAGACCCAAGTCAAAGAATTGAACTAAAAAATAATGCCCAAGCGAAACAAACAAAAAGATAGACATCTTTTGCATTGAATTAAACAATATCACAATGAATTTTTGGGAAAGGAAAATTTATGTTTCATGTAACACATGAATTGGACAATCAAACAAGACTAAGTTTCACATCAACCTAAATTCAAAGAATGAATTTAAATTCCAAGGGAAACAAGAAAAATAAAAACATTACCAATCAAAAATTGGATGTAGCATATCCTTGAATTTGGCACCAACTATGTGATCCTTTACACTAAATTCTACTACAGGGATGATAGTTTTTAACAAGTGCCCACCACTTTTAAAAAATGAATTCCCAAGACCACCTTCATTCTTCGAAATAGATCCCACTAGGAATCAAAATAAGCTAAAAAACGAGAAGGAGAACAATCAAATTGTTAATGAACAATTTGAATATTTTTTACTAGCCTTTTAAATCTTTCAAAGAAAAAGATGGATGAAAATATGCAATGCTAGTCTTCACCATCAAGAATGACCCAGTCTCTAAGAGTATAACAAGATTAAGCTCATATGCATTTTCTATCAAAATCCATGAATATTTATGCTCTATTTCAATGGAACCATTCAAATTCTTGACAATAATCCTATATGGACATCTAAACATAAAAACAAAAATTACACATATTTGTGTTTATAGAAAAAAGGCCAGTAAGCACTCAACTAACAATTCCTGCATTGAATTGAACTCCAACATCATTCTATTCATTTGTTTTCTCGAACGTATTCCAGTAGCAATCGCATGCACTCGTGAGACCCATTTCAGATTCAAATCTATCGAAGTAGGCCAACCTGTTCTTTCCCATTTAAATCCATCACTTTTGACAAGGTTTTGTGCATAAAGTAAATAATATTCTTGAGATCCTATTCAATTGAATCCTAGGTTTATTTTTCTTTATTTCCAATACTCTAATCCAGGTTTGGAGGGCTCATCAAACAAAAAAGGATCAAAATCTCGGCATTCGATCAAATGTGATGTGTAAATTTGTAAAGTAAATCATGAGCTTCAATCTGTTTGCTTGCCTTACAAAATGCGTCAAGCATTGGAACATATGCTTTAACAGGTGCAACACTCTTTCTTCCACCTCTGTGTTTCGTCTTTTACAGAATATATCCGAGGTTGTTGCGACATTGCCTCCTTGCGTCTTCTCCCCATTCATCCTCCCTATACCCCTTGCACCAATGCCATGGGTTCGAATCTGACAACATTCCCATGCGCACATCTACATGTGTTTTTTTTCACAGCAAGAACTTGGAGAAACCGGATTTGAGGTTGACATGACTCTATAATTTTAAAAGAGAAACTTTTTGACCTCATAATTTGTTTGATAGATTTGAAGCAAATATGAATTTACAAGGTTGATACATAATTCCAATAATAATATTTATAATTCATGTAACTGAGGTTAAGTCCACTCAAATTTTATGAATTCTTGTAACAAAGAATTCCAACAACCACTTAAAATGTGAGGATAGAAAGAAAACATAAACTGAACAAGTACAAATATTGAGCTAAGAATGAAATGAGAAGCCATGTTTGAATAAATAAACCTGAACAAGGTGTTTTGATGACCACATAACAAGTGGCTCCACTAGATATATTCTATTTATCCTTTCCCATACAAACCCCAATATATGCATATCCAAAACAATATGAAATATTGCAAAGTTTAATTAATCTCCAACAAAAAATTGAGCAAAATTGTCAAACCAAACTTGGGTTGTCATGACAATGAGAAAATCAATGAAACAATCCAGCTTCTTATAGAAAATCCTAACAACATTGACAATATGGATGGCATACACACTTCTGGCACATGCACTAGTAAATATTGCAATGAGAACATGCTCTTTCATATTAAAGGGCCCTGAATTCAATGAGAACTCCTATATGTTCCCCACAAAGAAATTTTCCTTTTACTGTTGTTGTTATTAGTTGGCCAAGTGGAAAGACTGCAAATGTACATATTTATATGCCAACTATTAATGCGACGCAGAACTGTTGATACCAGCACACTACCACATCTCGAGCTCCAAAGCCTGAGGGCGGATGTCAACAGGATAGCCCATACAACACCATAAAAAGCTTTCGGTAATAGGAAAAATTAACTCGTATGATGAGCGAGCAATACTGCCAATTGTTCATTAGATGTCCCCCTACATATAAAGTGACATAACAAAGAGAGTAGAGAAAATACACATAAAAAAAGCAGTTCCTTAAATACTACTATTAAACTTATTACTTACTAACATTAAACTAATATTACAAAATATTTTTTTACTAAATAAAAATATCAATTACAATCATATCTCCTAATATGAAAAATATTTTAGTCAGTCTCTCATATTGAATAGAAGCTTCTCTAATGAAACATATTCTTATAAATTCATATTTATATCTTAGTCTCACTCTATATAAACTTTTAACCATTAATTTTAGTGTTATAATGATTTAAAAATGGTATTTCCTAATTTGAAAAATATGTTATTTAGTATATAATTTTGAATAGAAGTATATATTATGAAGCATATTCTCATAAGGTCATATTTTTATCCTTTATCATGTACTTGTGATAGTGATTTAAAAATAGTTATCGATTTGAGAGTTTAAATGTATTAATAAGCTTTGATTTTCGTAAAATTTATTAATTATATATATATATATATATATTCAACGACTTCAGGCCTATCTCCTTATGCAACATCATTCATAAGGTGGTGGCTAAGATCATCACCAAAAGGCAAAAAAATATCCTCTCAAAGGTCATCTCACTGGAACAATTTGGCTTCCTTGAAGGACGAAAAATACATGAGGCCATTGGAGTAGCACATGAATGCTTCCATTCTATCAAGCTAAATAAATTGAAAGGGGCGGTCATAAAGCTTGATATTTCAAATGCCTTTGATAAGGTTAGCTGGTTATACCTGAGAATGCTGATGACTCACTTGGGATTTGATTACTCATTCATCAAATGGGTTATGAGTTGCATTACTACTGCCTCTTTTGCAGTTCTTATAAATGGGTCAACTTCCCCTTTATTCCTTGCGGGAAGAGATCTTCGTCAAGGTTGTCCCCTTTCCCCCCTACTCTTTTTACTAGTGGCAGAAGGTTTAAGCAGAGCTATTCTAGATGCAAGGCGTCGGGGTTCTCTTAAAGGTATTGGTATCACAACCTCGTTTTTTTTAACTCACTTACTATTTGTAGACGACATCCTTCTCTTATGCAAAGGTACAATGAGGGACGCGGAAATACGGGCTGGTATTCTAGACCTCTTCGGGAAGATGAATGGAATGGATATCAACATTCACAAATATTTGCTCTCTTTGTCGAATCTGGGAGAAAGGGACTCCATTTTTTATACTACACTCTTTCCCTTCGAGTTAACAAACTTGGATGCTGGAATCAAATATCTGGGTTTCATGTTAAGGCCAAACAACTACAAGAAATCAGATTGGGGATGGTTGATTGCAAAGATGGAGAAATGTTTATCATCGTGGAGTCATCGGTGGCTATCTAGGGCGAGGATATTGGTCCTTATAAAATTAGTGTTGGAAGCAATCCCAGTTTATTGGATGTATCTAGCCTGGATTCCAAAGGGAATTTTAGACAAATCTCGAAAAATTTGTTTTAGATTTCTATGGTGTGGGAAATCAGAAAAAACACGTCTCCCCATAGGTCAAATGGAAAAATATTGCAAATCAAAAATCTCAAGGGGGAAGGGGTCTAAAAAATATTCATCTATTCGCAAAATATTTGGCTGCAAAAGTGGGATGGAGACTTCTGACAACTGAAAATATTTGGACGAAAGTGGTGACTCAAACGTACATTGTGTCGGTCTTCATCTTGAACTGGGTTAGAATCTCGGTTCGTAACACTGTGGGAATGGCACACCAGTGCTCCACTTTTGAAATGGCACACCAGTGCTCCTCTTTTGAAATGGCACACCAGTGCTCCTCTTTAGTCAAGGAACGCTAGTGTCAATGCTCCTCTTTGATGAAGGCGCACCAGTTTCAATGATCCTCTTTGGTGAAGGTGCACTGGTGTTGGTGCTCCTCTTTGGTGAAGGTACACCGGTGCTCCTTTTACAGTATGGCTGCACTGGTGCTTTTGATAAATATAAGCACCGGACAGTAAGTCATTTTTTAACTTATTGAAAAAAAGGGAATTTTTAAATGTTTTAAAGAAGAGGGAAAATGTCTTTAAAAGAGGAAAAAATAGGGTTTGTTTTATTTCTTAACTTCACAAGGTTCTACCAGAGAGAAGAGGAAGAGGAAGAGTATTGCACCCAAGCAACCAATTTTTTCCCTCCTCAATGTTTCATTTCTTCCCATTATCTATTTTATTAATACTATTTTGCATTTCTCACTATTCTTCCTAATTTCTTATTTGGTTTTATTGTTTATTTTTGTTGGTTTGAGGGTTTTCCCTCTATTTTGCAGATTAATGGTGGATTTATTTTAGGATTTTACAGCAAAATATATGGGTTTTTCCCTCTTATTGAAAGATGCGGTATTTTTTAAACTTTTGAAAGAGGTGGGAAAAACGTCTTAAGAAGAGGGGAAAAAAGAGGGTTTGTTTCATTTCTTCATTTCAAATGGTTGAACAAGAGAGAAGAGGAAGTTGGAGAGTATTTCAACCAAGAAACCATTTTTTCCCTCTTCATTGTTTTATTTCTTCTCATTATCTATTTTATTTCTATTATTTTGTATTTCTCACTATTGTTCCTAATTTCTTATTTGGTTTTGTTTTTTATTTTTATTGGTTTGAAGATTTTTCCTCTATTTTGAAGGTTAATGGTGGATTTATTTTAGCATTTTTCTTCAAATATATGGATAGCAAATGAGAGACGAGTTTAGCAAAGAAAATGATACATTTTTGTGTAGCATGGTACATATCAATGGGGGGGGGGGTTCACTTAGTGATCTTGTTACATAGCACGATCGTTCACAAGATATTAAAGAATATCCCCAATTTCACTAAATAAATTGGAAAATGCCTCCTTAAATTGTATTGTTGAACTCCCCTCCCAATATACCTTTCCAACTAAGAAAAACCCTATTTTCACTAGATATTGTAGGTGTCCATTTTTATCAACCCATTTTTAATACCCCCTTTATATCATATTTTCAAGTTGTAACAAACTAGAGCCCTAATGCAAATTACATGGGTGTCTTCCAATTTTTTTATAATTACAAACACTGTATGAATCAATTTTGAATGACGTTACTTGTATGTCATGCTCATGAGACTATGGAGACACACATTTAGGCTACACACTTCACCCCATAGTATTATCTTAGTTAATAATGTTAGGAATGCAAACATGAATTGATCAATGGTTCATTTCCATGGTGGTACAACTCTATTAAATAAGAGTAACCAACCACCCCTTTTGGGTAGAATACCTATTTAGATAGACATTCATATTTGAAGCCATTTTCTTCCTCTACACTATAGTTTGGTGGAAACTTGTGCCATGAATGGTTGGAGAGAAAATCTATAACATCTAATATTGTTATCATATAATAGTGTGACTACCGGCTGGGTGCACAAAGATGCTCCCCAAAAGTATTGCAATGGGGCCGCGCTAGCGGGGAAAAAATAGATGCGCGCACATGCCTAAGGAAGAGATCACCCCCAAGCTCGGTTGTGTATCCACTAAGGAGGAACTAATTGGGCTCACTCACAACCATGGTTTCACTCAACAACTATGCTAAGCCGACACACAGTTGGGTTTATCAAGCATACGCATAAAAAATGAGGGGGATTCTAAGCCAGTGAGCTCATCCACAGAGCTACAAGCATCTCAAGTTAATTCAACAGTCAAGGCACACACATTACCTACCCTTCCAACACAAGGAAGGTCCCCTTCTCTACTACACAGTCCCTCAGGCATCCCTTCCCTCTAGTACTCTTTAGGATGGGCATAGAAAGGTCCAGTTGCTAATTACTTGAGATTCTAGCCTTCACTGGGTTTATCAAGCAAACCCAACCTTTGCTCAGTCATTCACACTTGAATTTCTCACAATTCCGTCATCAAATAACTCAATCCCGTCACTTGATTTCTAGGCTGTAAAAACTGGGTTTTCCAATGGATTTCGGGGTATCTAATACTCTCAAATTTTCCCCAAGGTTCATATCTATGGATCCCCCATTGGATTTCACTGTCAAATACCAATTTTGAGTGTTTATGGCACTTCTAAACGTGCGTTCTTGCAAAGTTTCGATTTCTGGTTTTTCTCACTGCTGGCAATTCATTTTTGGATGGAAAATGATGCTGGGTTGTTCCACCCTAGAATGGGAATGAGAAAGAAGCAACCCCCATGAGGTAGGGTGACTTGTGGTACAAGAAAACAAAGCCCATACTCTGCCATATGAATTTCTTGGCTGCCCATGCTCCATTGAAGCCATGGAATGAATTCTTCAACAACTTCCTTACAACAGAAATAAATGTCATCAAGGAAAGTCAAATGGGTTCCCACAATGACATTTGGTAGCATATGGTTCATCCCCACAACCCCCTCACCACTCCCTGGTGGACACACATGGCCCCTTCTCATTCGTTGCTCCCATAACCAGTTTTGTAATTTTATTGCAATATTAAATATTTACACCAATTTACAATATTCCATGGTTTAATAGCTCATGGATAGAAAAATATCAAATGCTTGTCCATTCTAAATAAAATCCAAACATACACTAGCGGGGCCTTGGCCTTGAGCTCTACACTAGGGAAACATACATCGCCTGTATACAATATTTACATTAAAAGCCAATATTTCATAAGGGTAAAAATTGGGGTATTACATTCCCCTCCCCCTTAGAACAACACCATTCTCGGTGTTCTCAAAACTGAACAAAAATGGGAATGCCTCTCTCATGGCATCCTCCAGCTCCCATGTAGCCTCATCGAGACTAAGGTGCTCCCATTGGACCTTTACCTGCACGATGGCTCTGTTCCGAAGCAAAGTGACCTTCTTGTCGAGGATGCGCATAGGCTCTACTTGGAACTCTCCCTTGGGTTCCACCTGTATCACATTCCAATCAATCATATGATTAGGATCATGTACATACTTCTTAAGCATAGATACATGGAAAACATTATGAACTCTTATGTTAGCAGGCAATGCAATTCTATATGCAACTGGCCCTATCCTATCAAGGACTTCAAATGGCCCACAATATCTCGGTGACAACTTGGCACAACTCCCCAACTTGAGAGAACTTTTCCTCGGTTTCACTCTCAAATAAACATGATCCCAATCTGAAATTCCTTATGCACTCTTTTCAAATCTGCATAACTCTTCTGCCTGTCCTGAGCTGCCTTTAAATTCTGCCTGATCTTAGCAACTTCCTGTTCCATTTCCTTGATCATCTCTGGCCCAAGCATTACCTTGTTCACCGGGCTGTCCCAATTCACTAGAGTCCTGCATCCCTTGCCATACAATGCCTCGAATGGGCTCATTCCCAATGATGCATGATGTCCATTATTGTATGCAAATTCTACCAAGTGTAGTTAATCCTCCTACTTAGATGGTTTATCCATCACATACATTCTCAGCATGTCTTCAAGAACCTTGTTCAACCTCTTAGTTTGGCCATCTGTTTGAGGATGATATGCTGTACTGAAATTCAATCTAGTTCCCAATTCCTGAAATAATCCCTTCCAGAAATTGGAAGTGAACTTTGTATCACGATCATAAATTATTGCCTTAGGCAATCCATGCAATCTGAATATCTCTCTCATGAATATGTTTGCAATGTCATTAGCCTTGTGAGTGGATTTGACTGGAATAAAGTGAGCTACCTTTGATAGCTTGTCCACCACAACCATGATGAAATCATGCTTCTTCACTGTCATGGGCATACTTGTTATAAAATCCATAGAGATCACTTCCCACTTCGACTCTGGAATGGGTAATGGCTGCAACAATCCTGTTGGATGTTGGTGCTCTGCCTTGTCTTGTTGGAACTTTTGACACCTATCAATGTAGTCAGCTATTTCCTTCTTCATACCATGCCAAAAGTATTGCTTTCTTGCTGTTCTTATAGTCTTTTGATATCCTGGATGTCCAGAATATGGCATTTGATGTATTTCATCCATCACAAGCTTCTTCAAATCTGCACTATTTGGAATGTACAATCTATCCTTGTAGATGGGGTTATTGTCTTCACCAAGCTGATATCCCGCACACTTTTCATCCACATTGCCCTGTTGAAATTTTTCTTTAATTTGAAGGCAAGTTTCCTCATTGTTTTGGGCTTCAATAACTCTTGTCTTCAAATCTGACTTGCACATACTTACTGCTGCAACATGAAATTTTCTGCTAAGAGCATCTGCAACCTTATTCTCTTTCCCTTTTACATGCTTAATTTCAAAATCAAATTCACAAAGGAATTCCATCCACCTAGCTTGCATAACATTCAAGTTTGGGTGATCAAACAAATACTTCAAGCTCATGTGGTCTGTTCTAAGCTCGAATCTTCTTCCCATCAAATAATGTCTCCACATTTTAAGAGCATGTACTATGGCTGCTAATTCTAAATCATGTGTGGCATAATTCTTTTCATGTTCTTTTAATTTCCTTGACTCATAGCAAATAAAAAATCCTTCTTGCATGAGCACTCCACCTAGCCCTTCAATGCAAGTATCTGTGCACACCACGAAATCTTTCTTTGGATCTTCTATCTTCAAAACATGAGCGTTGGTAAGTAACTCCTTTAACCGCTGAAAGCTTTTCTCACACTTTTCAGACCATACAAAATTGATGTTCTTTCTCTGTAATGAGGTGATTGGATGAGCTATCTTGGAGAAGCCTTCATTAAACCTCCTGTAGTAACCAACAAGACCCATAAAAGATATAACATATGAAACATTCTTTGGAGTAGACCAATCCATGATGGCATTAATATTTTCTGGATCAACTGCAATCCCTTCCTCAGAAATAACATAACCCAAGTACTGCACCCTCTTTTGCTAAAACTCATACTTGCTTAACTTGGCATACAACTGATGTCCTCTAAGGACTTGTAACACCATTCTTAGATACTCCTTATGTTCTTCTTCATTCCTTGAATAGACAAGAATGTCATCCAATAACACAATCACAAACTTATCCAAATATTTGCTGAAGACACTATTCATGAGACATATGAATGTAGCAGGTGCAATGGTAAGACCAAATGACACCACAGTGAACTCATAATGACCATATCTAGTTTTGAAAGTTGTCTTGTGAATGTCTTCTTCCTTAATTCTCACTTGATGGTACCCAAACCTCAAGTAAATCTTGGAAAACACTTTAGCTTCCTTCATTTGATCAAACAAGTCATCAATCCTTGGCAATGGATACTTATTCTTGCCTGTCACTTTTTTGAGCTGCTTGTAATCAATACACAGTCTCAAAGTCCCATCTTTCTTCTTAACAAATAACACAGGTGCTCCCCAAGGAGACACACTAGGCCTGATATACCTCTTGTCCATTAATTGTTGTAGCTGCATCTTCAAATTTACCAATTCCGGTGTACTCATTCTATAAGGAGCTTTGGAATTTGGCACTGCCCCTGGAACAAGGTCGATGGTAAAATCAATATCTCTCTTTGGTGGTAGTCCCAACACTTCATCCGGAAATACATCTTGGAACTCTTGCAACAACAAGAAGTCTTCTATCCTTGGTCCTTTGTCCTGTGTCGAATCTAATATATGGAGTGCATATAATTGACAACCTTTCTTATAAAACTTTTTCAACTGTAAGGCTGAAATTTGTCTTACTGAAACTTGCTTGGGAATTCCTCTTACCAATCTTGGTTTTCCCTCTTCATCAATACATTCAAGTGCTTTCTCATAAAAATCCAACTTGGCTCTATGCTTTTCCAACCAGTCCATGCCAATTAAGGCATCATATGATCCCAATGGTAGTACATTCAAATCTGCATGTGTGTGGAGTCCATTCAATTCTATGAGGCACTCCACCACCACTGCACTAACTTTTCTTTTGGTCCCTATGGCTAATTGAACTAACCAAGACTTATTGTGCTTCACTTTTATAAGAGAACAACCTTCAACCACTTTTGGAGAAACATAACTATGAGTCACATGATTTGCTAGAAGAAGATCTAGAGGAAGGTGTTCTATGCTTCTTGCTCACATAACTCTTCCTTGGGCTTGGAGTCCTCTTCTTTGAACGACCTCTAGAACGACTCTCTGCATCTCTTCCTTCTTCACCTACATTGCTTGGGTTGGACCCAAGGTTTATCTTCTGCTGCATATCAGTGAGGCTTTGCAAAATAGCAACATTGAGTTGGTTTTGTTCTTCTTGAGCCTTCATCAACATTTCATTGAAGCTTACCATGGTTTCAATCAAATTCTGAGGAGTTACTTGCTCCCTTATCCCATTAGATTCAGTCTCAACATTCTCTTTTTGTACATTTTCTCCTAGAACATCTTCTTCATGCTCATAAGGATCTTGAGCATCGTTTATGGTCACCGATTTTCTTTGGAGACTCTCTTCCCTGTATGTTACTTCTACTACACTATTAAATCTTATGAGCTGCAAGCACTATGCATTATGAAAATATTTGTTAGACATCTTAGGAATGCTTATAGAAACATAAAAAATTAACATTTAACATATAATCAAACTCATGGAATCATTCACATAGCTGTTGTGCATTCATTTGTTTTGCTCATTCATGCAATTTTGGAAATTGCCCATATTGTCAACAATTTGACAAAACAGTCACTGACACTTTTCTGCTCTAATTATCTATGATGTAAGATCGTCCCAATCAAATTCTAGTTATGTTCCCTTATTCCCTGCTGGATAAAATTTCTAATGCCTATCCCCATGCTCCATTCCGACGTCGTGTGTGAAAATTACGTTACTTCAAAAATGATAACTTTCACCACAATTCTGCACATTTTTACACAGTTATATTTTGGTCTGGGATGCCAAATTTAGTCACCTGTGGAAGAAAATCTATGAAGAATCACAAAAACTTTTCTACTAGGAGAAGTTAGCCCATATAACAAGGAACACTCAGCAATTCGTGTATCTCTGTTCTGATGCTCCACTCATCTTCTATAAAATTCTGGGTTTGACTAATTTCCACTTTTCACATTTTTCCAAAATTCCAAATTTTGGACCAAAAATGACTATTTCCCAAACGGTGCATTTCTGGAAAATCTTTGTCTAACGTGAATTGTATTTTTTCATGAGAATAAGAAATGATGAGTTTAGTAATTTCTTGAATCCTAATTATAGGGTCACTTTCATCCACTGCAAGCTTTTCAAAATCCCAAAAACGTGGCCCGGAATAGTGCTTTTTGGCCTTCTTGCACACCCCAACTCCACATCCCTTGGAGTTTGGCTCCAAAATTACAAATGTAACACTGTGCCTGCTCCATGACCGCTCCATATCAGTTTCAGCTCAATCCGACCTTCTGTCAAGCGCCGGGACACCGTTTTGTAAAAGCCATTAATTTCAATTTTGTGCCAAATTGGAGCATAATGGGCTCGAGATCTTCACTGGTTCATTCATGGCCTCCATAAATGGCCTCATAATGCCACTGAACTTATCAAATTCATACCTTACATGCCCCTTTAATCCAAAAATCAATTTTCGGGTTCTATATTTTTTTTTCCCGAACCCGAAACCTGCAATCCGAAATGCGAGGTCAGGATTGCAGAAACCGGAACACGATTTTTCAGAAACGTTGCATCCCCGCAACCGAAACCCGAAATTGCGGGTGCGGAAGTCAAGTCGCGGTCACAGGAAGGTAACCATTGCGCAACCTACAACCCGCACCCCGTAACACGAAATTGCGGGTGCGGAAGTTAAGTCGCGGTCATGGGGATGTAACCATCCCGCAACCCGCACCCCGCAACCCGAAATTATGGGTGTGGAAATCCAAGCCGCGGTCACGGCGATGTAACCATCCCGCAACTCGAAATTGCGGGTGTGGGATTCCGGGAATTCAATACGCAATTTTTGGAAGATTGCATTCCCGAAACTTGACATCCGCAACCCTGGAACACCTCCAGCCCTGCAACTTCCGGGGTTCATAACTCCTTCGTCCCTTGGCCAAATGAGGTGAGTATGGTACCATTGGAAATATGTTGGAGATCTTTATAAAATGGTGTGATCCTCTGCCACATCTGAGAACTCTGACCTTGCCATTTTTTTTTCCCAAAATGACGCCCCAAACTTTTTCAATACCACATTAAAACATTCTGTTACCTGCCTGTAACTAAGAGTTTGGCCCAAACAACCCCAGTGCTGCAAGCTGGGATCTGATACCCCTCTGTCACGTCCGCTTCCATAAATCCGGTGCAAGGGAGGGAAACATGACTGACATACCGGGCCTAATTGGTAAACTCATCCCCATACATTACTAAGAAATTCATAATAAATAAAAACTTGTGTGTGCAGGCTCATACTTCAAATAAATACAGCGGAATTAAAACTCGTATTAACACACACAAACTGAAATGAATCAGCATATTTATCTCAAGCAATTGATGAATCAACAGGCAGAGAATCCATCCCATTCTCATGCTATGCACAAGCTTCATATCAATTCAATTAACATGAATAATTATCCTTTAAAATTAATACATTGCAAAACACAGAATGCATATAATTTTAAACACAGATAACACTTATCTTTGAGCTGAAGCTGTCCAAACAACTGACTATGTGAGAGCAACGTTTCACCCAACCATAGATCTCTGTCCAACCTATATTCTTTTAGCTGAGAGATCACCCCCGAGCTGGGTTGTGTATCCACTAAGGAGGAACTAATTGGGCTCACTCACAGACATGGTTTCACTCAAAAAATATGCTAAGTTGACACACAGTTGGGTTTATCAAGCATACAAATGACAAATGAGGAGGATGCTAAGCGAGTGAGATCATCCACAGAGCTACATGCATCTCAAGTTAATTCAACAGTGAGGGCACCCACATTACCTACCCATCCAACACAGGGAATGTTCCCTTCTCTGCTGCACAGTCCCTCGGGCGTCCCTTCCCTCCAGTGCTCTTCAGGATGGGTATAGAAAGGTCCAGCTACTAATTCCTTTAGATTCTAGCCTTCACTGGGTTTATGAAGCAAACCCAACCTCTTCTCAGTGATTCACACTTGGATTTCTCACAATTCTGTCATCCAATAACTCAATCCCGTCACTTGATTTCTGGGTTGTAAAAACTGGATTTTCCAATGGATTTCGGGGTATCTAATACTCTCAAATTTTCCCCAAGGTTCATATCTATGGATGCCCCATTGGATTTCACTGTCAAATATCAATTTTGGGTGTTTATGGCTCTTCCAAACGTGGGTTCTTGCAAAGTTGCGATTTCTGGTTTTTCTCACTGTTGGCAATTCGTTTTTGGATGGAAAATGATGCTGGGTTGTTCTACCCTGGAATGGAAATGAGAAAGAAGCAACCCCCATGAGGTAGGGTGACTTTTGGTACAAGAAAATAGAGCCCATAATCTACCATATGAATTTCTGGGCTGCCCATGCTCCATTGAATCCATGGACTGAATTCTTCAACAACTTCCTTACAAAAGAAATAAATGTCATCAAGGAAAGTCAAATGGGTTCCCACAATGACATTTGATAGCATATGGTTCATCCCCACAGCCCCCTCACCACTCCCTAGTGGATACACATGGCCCCTTCTCATTTGTTGCTCCCATAGCCAGTTTTTGTATTTTATTGCAATATTAAATATTTACATCAATTTACAATATTCCATGGCTTAATAGCACATGGGTAGCAATATATCAAATGCTTGTCCATTGTAAATAAAATCCGAACATACACTAGCGGGGCCTTGGCCTTGAGCTCCACGCTAGGGAAACATACATCACCTGTATACAATATTTACATTAAAAGCCAATATTTCATAAGGATCAAAATTGGGGTATCACATTCCCCTCCCCCTTAGAACAACACCATCCTCTTTATTGTCAAAACTAAACAAAAATTGGAATGCATCTCTCATGGCATCCTCCAGCTCCCATGTAGCCTCATCGGGACTAAGGTGCTCCCATTAGACCTTTACCTGCACGATGGCTCTGTTCCGGATCAAAGTGACCTTCTTGTCGAGGATGCGCATAGGCTCTACTTGGAACTCTCCCTCGGGTTCCACCTTCATCACATTCCAATCAATCATATGATTAGGATCATGTACATACTTCTTAAGCACAGATACATGGAAAAAATTATGAACTCTTATGTTAGCAGGCAATGCAATTCTATATGCAACTGGCCCTATCCTATCAAGGACTTCAAATGACCCACAATATCTCGGTGACAACTTGGCACAACTCCCCAAATTGAGAGAACTTTTCCTCGGTTTCACTCTCAAATAAACATGATCCCCAATCTGAAATTCCTTATGCACTCTTTTTTTTCAAATCTACATGACTCTTCTGACTGTCCTGAGCTGTCTTTAAATTATGTCTGATCTTAGCAACTTCCTGTTCCATTTCTTTGATCATTTTGGCCCAAGTATCACCTTGTTCACCGGGCTGTCCCAATTCACTGGAGTCCTGCATCCCTTGCCATACAATGCCTCAAATGGGCTCATTCCCAATGATGCATGATGTCCATTATTGTATGCAAATTCTACCAAGTGTAGGTAATCCTTCCACTTTGATGGTTTATCCATCACATACATTCTCAACATGTCTTAAAGAACCTGGCTCACCCTCTCAGTTTGGCCATCTGTTTGAGGATGATATGCTGTAATGAAATTCAATCTAGTTCCCAATTCCTGAAATAATCCCTTCCAGAAATTGGAAGTGAACTTTGTATCATGATCAGAAATTATTGCCTTAGACAATCCATGCAATCTGAATATCTCTCTCGTGAAGATGTTTGCAATGTCATTAGCCTTGTGAGTGGACTTGACTGGAATAAAGTGAGCTACTTTTGATAGCTTGTCCACCACAACCATGATGGAATCATGCTTCTTCATTGTCATGGGTAGACCTGTTATAAAATCCATAGAGATCACTTCCCACTTCCACTCCGGAATGGGTAAGGGCTGCAACAATCCTGCTGGATGTTGTTGCTCTGCCTTGACTTGTTGACACTTTTGACACCTAGCAATGTACTTAGCTAT
Source organism: Larix kaempferi (assembly GCA_027924585.1). NCBI lineage: Eukaryota > Viridiplantae > Streptophyta > Pinopsida > Pinales > Pinaceae > Larix > Larix kaempferi. The sequence goes on along the minus strand of BSBM01001000.1, from coordinate 34,768,635 downwards.
GTCCTTCTTCATACCATGCCAAAAGTATTGCTTTCTTGCTGCTGTTATAGTCTTTTGATATTGTGGATGTCCAGAGTATGGCATTTGATGTATTTCATCCATCACAAGCTTTTTCAAATCTGGACTATTTGGAATGTACAATCTATCCTTTTAGATGGGGATATTGTCTTCACCAAGCTGATATCCCGCACACTTTTCATCCACATTACCCTGCTGCAATTTTTCTTTAATTTGAAGGCAAGTTTCCTCATTGTTTTGGGCTTCAATAACTCTTGTCTTCAAATCTGACTTGCACATACTTACTGCTGCAACATAACATTTTCTGCTAAGAGCATCTGCAACCTGATTCTCTTTCCCTTTTACATGCTTAATTTCAAAATCAAATTCACAAAGGAATTCCATCCACCTAGCTTTCATAGCATTCAAGTTTGGGTGATCAAACAAATACTTCAAGCTTATGTGGTCTGTTCTAAGCTCGAATCTTCTTCCCATCAAATAATGTCTCCACATTTTAAGAGCATGTACTATGGCTGCTAATTCTAAATCATGTTTGGCATAATTATTTTCATGTTCTTTTAATTTCCTTGACTCATAGCAAATCACAAATCCTTCTTGCATGAGCACTCCACCTAGCTCTTCAATGCAAGCGTCTGTGCACACCACGAAATGTTTTTTTGGATCTGCTATCTTCAAAACAGGAGTGCTGGTAAGTAACTCCTTTAACCGCTGAAAGCTTTTCTCACACTTTTCAAACCATACAAACTTGATGTTCTTTCTTTGTAATGAGATGATTGGATGAGCTATCTTGGATAAGCCTTCAATAAATCTGCTGTAGTAACCAGAAAGACCCATAAAAGATCTAACATCTGAAACATTCTTTGGAGTAGACCAATCCATGATGGCATTAATATTTTCTGGATCAACTGCAATCCCTTCCTCAGAAATAACATGACCCAAGTACTGCACCCTCTTTTTCTAAAACTCACACTTGCTTAACTTGGAATACAACTGATGTTCTCTAAGGACTTGCAACACCATCCTTAGATGCTCTTCATGTTATTCTTCATTCCTTGAATAAACAAGAATGTCATCCAAGAACACAATCACAAACTTATCCGAATATTTGCTGAAGACACTATTTATGAGACACATGAATGTAGCAGGTGCATTGGTAAGACCAAATGGCACCACAGTGAACTCATAATGACCATATCTAGTTCTGAAAGCTGTTTTGTGAATGTTTTCTTCCTTAATCTTCATTTGATGGTACCCAGACCTCAAGTCAATATTGGAAAACACTTTAGCTTCTTTCATTTGATCAAACAAGTCATCAATCCTTGGCAATGGATACTTATTCTTGAATGTCACTTTATTGAGCTTTCTGTAATGAATACACAGCCTCAAAGTCCCATCTTTCTTCTTAACAAATAACACCGGTGCTCTCCAAGGAGACACACTAGGCCTGATATACCTCTTTTCCATTAATTCTTGTAGCTGCATCTTCAACTCTACCAATTCCGGTGTACTCATTCTATAAGGAGCTTTGGAATTTGGCACTGCCCTTGGAACAAGGTCGATGGTAAAATCAATATCTCTCTTTGGTGGTAGTCCCAGCGCTTCATCCAGAAATACATCTTGGAACTCTTGCAACAAAAAGAAGTCTTCTATCCTTGGTCCTTTGTCCTCTGATGAATTTGATAAATGGAGTGCATATAATTGACAACCTTTCTTATAAAACTTTTTCAATTGTAAGGCTGAAATTTGTCTTACTGAAACTTGCTTGGGAATTTCTCTTACCAATCTTGGTTTTTCCTATTCATCAATACATTCAAGTGCTTTCTCATAACAGTCCAACTTGGCTCTATGCTTTTCCAACTAGTCCATGCCAATTAAGGCATCATACTATCCCAATGGTAGTACATTCAAATCTGCATGTGTGTGGAGTCCATTCAATTCTATGGGGCACTCCACTACTACTGCACTAAATTTTCTCTTGTTCCCTTTGGATAATTGAACTAACCAAGACTTATTGTGCTTCACTTTTCTAAGAGAACAACCTTCAACCACTTTTGGAAAAACATAACTATGAGTAGATCCTGGATCAATCAAAACAGAAATAGATTGCTTAGCAATCTTACCTTCAACTTCCACCACTGATGATTGATGATATGCCTGATGATTATCTAATGCTACATATATTCGAGGCGTTGCTCTTGCCATGTCCTCCACTATAGCTTCTCCCTTTAAGTTGTGTAAGTTACGGGGATTCCCTTTCTGATGCGGACAATCCTTTAGAATGTGATTTTCTCCACTTTCCCAACACTGAAGTGGCCCTTTTGCTGCTTTATCTGCTGCTACTGCAGGCTTGAATCCACTCCTTGCTTGCTGCCTCTATGGAAAGGTCCTTGGCTGATTTTTGAATGGTGGCTTGAAGCCACTCTTCTTTTGATCAAATCTCCCTCTTGGCTTTCCTTTCCATGCTGGGTTAACCTCTGATTTTCCTTTATTCTGCTCATAGCAATGCATTGCCATTCTAGTGGCTTCATCAAGACTTGGTGTATTAACAAACTCAATCCTATCTCTGAAACTTTGAGGTAGAATTCCAAGGAAGCATTGAATTTTTATCCTCTCATCTTTGATATAGTCCATATACCTCAACAATTCCAAAAATTTATGGACATGTTCTTCCATAGATTTTTTTCCCAATCTGAGTTCATTGAACTCTTTTCTCTTACTGTCATAATACCTAACAGAAAGGTATTTGTCCTTGAAGTACTTCTTAAATATTTCCCAGCTGATCTTTCTTTCACTGATTCCTTTCACTTGCAAGAGGTTGTCCCACCAAATTGAAGCTCTGCCATTTAGATTGTAAATGACAATTCTTCCTTTTTCATTTCCTGAGTAGTTTTGAATTCTTAACTATTTTTCTTCATTCCAAGAAGCCATGTCTTTGCCTCTTGGCCAGTCTTTCCTTCTCCATCAAATGTGGTAGGCCTTGCCTTCCTGAATTCTCCTTGTGGGATGCCTTTGAACTTCTTTCTTCCATCAAATCTCCTGGGCATATGGCTAGGACTTCTTTGAGAACCTTTGGAGTCACATGATTTGCTAGAAGAAGATCTAGAGGAAGGTGTTCTATGCTTCTTTCTCACAAAACTCTTCCTTGGGCTTGGAGTCCTCTTCTTTGAATGACCTCTAGAACGACTCTCTGCATCTCTTCCTTCTTCACCTACATTGCTTGGGTTGGATCCAAGGTTTATCTTCTGCTACATATCAGTGAGGATTTTCAAAATAGCAGCATTGAGTTGGTTTTGTTCTTCTTGAGCCTTCATCAACCTTTCATTGAAGCTTACCATGGTTTCAACCAAATTCTGAGGAGTTACTTGCTCCCTTCTCCCATTAGATTCAGTCTCAACATTCTCTTTTTGTACATTCTCTCATAGAAAATATTCTTCATGCTCATAAGGATCCTGAGCATCGTTTATGGTCACCATTTTTCTTTGGAGACTCTCTTCCCTGTATGTTACTTTTGCTACACTATTAAATCTTATGAGCTGCAAGCACTGTGCATTATGAAAATATTTGTTAGACATCTTAGGAATGCTTATAGAAACATAAACAATAAACATTTAACATAATCAAACTCATGGAATCATTCACATAGCTGTTATGCATTCATTTCTTTTGCTCATTCATGCAATTATGGAAATTGCCCATATTGTCAACAATTTGACAAAACAGTCACTGACACTTTTATGCTCTAATTATCTATGATGTAAGATCGTCCCAATCAAATTTTGGTTATGTGCCCTTATTCCCTGCTGGATAAGCTTTCCAATGCCTATCCCCATGCTCCATTCCGACGTCGGGTGTGGAAATTACGTTACTTCAAAAATGACAACTTTCACCACAATTCTGCACATTTTTACACAGTTGTATTTTGGTCTGGGATGCCAACTTCAGCCACCCGTGGAAGAAAATATATGAAGAATCACAAAAATGTTTCTACCGGTCGAAGTTAGCCCATATAACAAGGAATACTCGGCAACTCGCGGATCTCTGTTCCAATGCTCCATTCATCTTCTATAAAATTTTGGGTTTGACTACTTTCCACTTTTCACATTTTTTCAAAATTCCAAATTTTGGGCCAAAAATGACTATTTCCCAAACGGTGCATTTCTGGAAAATATTTGTCTAACGTGAATTGTCTGTTTTCATGAGAATAAAAAATGTTGAGTTCAGTAAATTTCTTGAATCCTAATTATAGGGTCACTTTCATCAACTGCAAGCTTTTCAAAATCCCAAAAACGTGGCCCGAAATAGTGCTTTTTGGCCTTCTTGCACACCCCAACTCCACATCGCTTGGATTTTGGCTCCTAAATTGCAAACTTAACACTTTTCCTGCTCCACGACCGCTCCATATCAGTTTTGGCTCAATCCGACCTTCTGTTAAGCATCGGGACACCATTTTGTAAAAGCCATTAATTCCAATTTTGTGCCAAATTGGAGCATAATGGGCTCGGGATCTTCACTGGTTCATTCATGGCCTCCATCAATGGCCTCAGAATGCTATTTAGCTCATCAACTTTCGACCTTGCATGGGACACTTTTTTTTTTTTTTTTCGAACCCAAAACCTGCAATCCGAAACCCGAAATGCGGGGTCGGGATTGTGGAAACTGGAACGCGATTTTTCAGAAACGTTGCGTCCCCGCAACCCGCAACCCGAAATTGCGGGTGAAAAAGTCAAGTCGCGGTCACGGGAATGTAACCATCCCACAACCCCCAATCCGCACCCCGCAACCCAAAATTGTGGGTGCGGAAGTCAAGTTGTAGTCACGGGGATGTAAACATCCCGCAACCCGCAACCCGCAACCCGCACCTCGCAACCCGAAATTGCGGGTGCGAAAATCCAAGCCGCGGTCACGGGGATGTAACCATCCCGCAACCCGCAACCCGAAATTGCATGAAAGCTAAATCCAAGTAATAATCTAAGATATAAGTTTTCACCGATACAACTTAAATGAGAATTGATAAATAAATCATGCATGCTATTTACTGAACAACATCCAACCATGTGCCTTCACAATCTTGTCGAACATAATCCATGCCACCATCACCTATAGCTTCATCCTGTTTGCATTTCGTCCCTTCAAAATCTGCAACACTTGATAAATCTGCATACTCCAAATCATATCTATTACAATTTCTTGATCCCTTCAGAGGGCATTTCAAAACTACACACCAGTCATTCTCTACCGGATCTTGTACATAAAACACTTGTTTCACTTGTGATGCTAGAATAAATGGATCATCTTGCAGTCTATCCTTACTTAAGCATCTCTTCAGATTCACCATGGTGAAACCAATTTCATCAACTTTCATTCCATTCTTCTTGTGTACATCTATCCAATCACATTTGAACAATGGATACTGCACCAAAGTAGTCCAATAACATTATTTCTTGAATCACTCCATAATATGTTGTCGTTTGATGTATAAGGTTTTTATCCTTTGCACTTGATCTCATTAATGTTTGTGCATCTATGCACACACCATTATTTTGGGTGGCCCTGACATCTTCTAATCTTTTAACATGAAATCTACACCCATTTATTAAGTAGCCATCATACTTAGTTGCATATTTCCTTGGGCCACGTGCCAACCATTTAAGGGTATCAGAAATGTTTTCTTTTCCTTCCACCTTGAAATTTTGAAATGTCGTTAGAAAATAATGCAATTTCAAAATATATTAAAAGAATCTCACCTTCATACATCATAATAGTCTTTATCAATGAAGTTCATTAAATCTAATATGAAGAACATATCATTACCTGTTTTCTTAACCAATCACTAAATTGTTGGTTGTGGAGCTTTTGTAGTAAGACTTCATATTTTTGGGTTTGGATGTTACTATTGACAATTTCTGTCAAGTGCATTCTATTTTCAAGTAATGTCAATAAACAATTTATGAAAAAATTGCGATATATTATAATAAAACATGATTTCATAAGTATGTGCTTATTACTTACTCTATCCAAGGTTGAATTTCATCTGTGTTGTGCAAGATCCATCTGTGGGATTGTAACAAACTAGTTTTATCTAATTCAATAGAAGTTCCACTAGATAAGGCCTTCCAATATTTTCCAACCTCTCCTTCTTCATCGTCCCAAGCTTCATTTCTACTAGGCATGCTTTCAATATTATCCATACCTTCAACATATCCATAACTTTTGAAAACTTTTATGTTCCTAGAAAAAAACACACAATTTGTAGAGAAATCAAAAGTATGAATAAAGAGTTGCTAGTAATGTATTATTATTATATGCACATAAAATGATGGAATTTATGTGGATTTGCACTTAATAACATTTAACTGACCTTTCAAAAGGGTACATCCATCGATATGCAACTGGTCCACAATAATGTAGCTCTCGCACCAAGTGTACAGTCAAATGTATCATTATATCAAAGAATGAAGGGGGGAAATATTTTTCGAGTAAGCACAAAATTTCCACAACATCATCTTGTAAGTTATCAATATCTGTTGGATCCACCATTTTTTCACAAATTCTCCTATAAATGAAGCAAAGCCTACAAATAGTGTTTCGAATTGCTTTTGGTAGCACATGGCGCAATGCTACTGGAAGGATTTGTTGCATGAGAACATGGCTATCATGTGATTTCATACTATGAAGCTTGAGATCTTTCATAGATACATGATTTCTAGGGTTTGAACTATATCCATCTGGAACTTTTAAGTTGAACAAAACACGACAAAGAATCTCTTTCTCCTTTTTTGAAAGAGTGTGTGGTGCGGGTGGACGAAATATTTTTTTGCCTTATTGTTGTGGCCACAGGGAACTCTTTATACCCAACTATTGTAAGTCATCATGAGAATTTTTCCCATCCTTTGATTTATCTTTTATATCTAGAAGGGTTCCTAAAATACTTTCGCATATATTTTTTTCTACGTGCATTAAATCTAAATTGTGATGCACTAGGAGTTTCTGCATCCAACCGTATAAAAAATCAATGAATTATAACATCAAAGAAAAATTAAACAATATATTCATATTAAACACAATGAAATCCTTCAAGCATCGTACATTTTAGGACTTAAGATAATGTGTGCACATACCTCCCAATATGGTAAATTGAATAGAATTGACCTTTTCTTCCACACGTCATTCTTCGAATTTTCACCTTTTTTTAAATTTCTCTTTCTTTTTGTACTTTTAGTCTTTCCCCATTTCTCTTCCCTTCCTTCTGTTTCTGTAAAAATATCTGACACTTGTACAATTGTAGGTGCAATGGGATGCTCAGACTTTCCATTAAATGGTCCTTTTTGTGAACGATACTTATGATTTATTGGAAGATATATCCTATGTCCCATGTACACACACTTCCTACTACATTTGAGATACATTGAATCTGTGTTCCTTCCACATATAGGGCATGCGCATAACCCTTTAGTCGTGCAACTAGCCATATTTCCATAAGTAGGAAAGTCATGGATTACCCACATCAATATAGCCTTCATATTAAATAATGACCTTGAATGAGCATCGTATGTCCTTGCCCCTTCATCCCATGTTAGTTTTAGTTCATTTACCAATGGTTCCAAATAAACATCTATGTCATTTCCTGGTTGCTTGGGACCAGGTATTAACAATGACAACAAACAAAAGCTCATTTTCGTGCATAACCATGGCGGAAGGTTATATGTGACTAGTACTACTGGCCATACACTATAAATACTACTCAAGTTTCCAAAAGGATTAAATCCATCCACTGCCATTGCAAGTCGTACATTGCTAGGATTGTTGGAAAAATCAGGCCATTTAGAATCTATAGTTTTCCATGCCGGGCTATCAACTGGGTGGTGCATTATTCCATCCTTACTTTCATTCTCATGATGCCACCTCATTTTCTGTGAAATATATGTAGAGTTGTAACAAAAACATAAAGAATCATATATGCATTGCACTACTTAGTAGATTAAAGAAGATGATTTTCTAGTAGGTTGGTAGTACATGAAGGTGTTTGATATAATGGAATTATAAGAGTTCAAAATCATACCTGTACATTCTCTTCAACCTCGACACTATAGGGAAATACCTCAGCACTTTGGACGGGACACCAGTACGCACCTTTTCAGAACGAGCATCAACCTTCCATCTTGATTCGCCACATGTTGGGCATTCATTTATTTTTTCATATTTTCCCCAATATAAAATGCAATCATTGTGGCATGCATGTATCACTTCATAGTCCAACCCCAATGATTTAATCAAACTTTTTGCAACATATGTAGATTCTGGAACTATATTTCCCGTTGGAAGCATTTCTCTTTGCAACTTCAACAACTGGGTGAAACTTGCATCAGACCATCCATTTCTCACTTTAAGGTTGTACAATTTCACAGTGGCCGATAGCTTAGTGAAACTAGTGCAACCTGGGTACAATGGTGCCTTCGCATCTTCAATTAACTTTAGATATTGATTGTTATCATTTTTTCTTCCATTGATTCTGCTTGGCCATTTTCACAATTCACATCTGGATTTTCATTATAATATTGATAAGCATCATTCACCATTTCAACCATATTATCATCAACCATGGTTGCCTCGTTATGATCGTCATTCTCAAGAACTTCAGTATCATTTGTAAGCAATGTTGCAAATTCATCATTCTTATTATCATATTGATGTCCAACTATGTGTTCATCACCATGTGTAATTTGTGGAGGCAAATCATGCATCTTTCTTGTATGCATTTCTTGCTCTTGTCAAATATATAGTCCTGAGTAGGAACTCTCTCTCCATGGAAAAACCAAGTTTTATATGAACTTGTTATACCATGAATCATCAAGTGGTCTTGTACTTCCTGAAACGTCAATACTGCAACATTGCAGCATTTTTTACAAGGGCATCTTGTGGTGTTATTATCCTTTGAATGCCTTTTGCAAACTCTATGAATTCTTCAACCCCGACTTGATATTCCTTTGACATCCTACATAGAACCAATTTGCACATCACGTAAGAAAAAACCACTACAAATTACAATGAAGACATATGTTATAAAATATCATATTGAAGAATCAAATATAAAAAGTATACCTCGTTTTCAAATCTGTCCAATCCCTTTTTTTGGCCATTTGAAAATAAAACCAGCCCAATTTCTCGAATTGGCTCCTCGAGAGTTGGCCTCTCAACTTCCTTCCAATATAGGGTTAGGAATATTCATGTAGTACACCCATATGCTTTCCAAAATAGCATTTACCTGCACATGACAACAATATATTATACACCATACAAGCTTCCACCTTATAATAACCAAATCCAAACATCAATTACATAATATTTTGGTTTTATATTAAAGACAAGATATTTAAGATTTAAACCCATTAATATAACTCTGAAGATAAAAAACAAATTTATGAAATCTAGTGGGCCCCTCCCCATTGGATATTGCGCTCGAAGATTGGAGGTACAAAGGTCACGTTTACGGGGCGTGATGGTTTATAAGGCTAATCAGCTTGACATTAACAGTCCCTTAATACTCCCACCACCCTACAAATCCGACATCTGCCAAGCATGAGTCAACTGGATACAACTGCAACCTCCAGAAGTATCGACCGTCACCACCAGGTAATCCTTCATCGTTTATCAACCCTTTTGTGTTATGTAATTCATCCAATAGACAGTTCCGCCATGGCCTCGTCTGTAAAAATCCTTGACCCGTCTGAGGAGATCATCTGCGATCGACTTTACGATGCTTATGATCCTCGTTTGTGGTTGTCAAGTGTCAGTGATGCCCAGAACGATTTGTTGTCACCCTTCCGGAGACCAATCAGAATTGTTGGTAAATTTAAAGTCATCCTTCATAGGGTTCACATTAGAACAATTGCCCCATTTCCCAGATATTGTCCAAAGGGTAGCCTCCAATTATTCCGCCACTGGGAAGGCCATCTTAGATGATACCCACTCCCATGTCGTTTTCACAGTTACACCAGAAGCTATCAGGGCTGCCTTGGCTCTCTCCGAAGCCCAATGTCAGGCCCTGATCCCCTTCACTGAATCAGAGGTTCTGCAGGTGTTCGGGAAAGCTGACCTAGAATCCAAGAATAAATTTTTCCAGACCATTTTGATGACCCCAGTTCCCTTAGAGACCCTTATCACCCTACTCTCCTCTGAATTGTTCATAAATCATGTCGTATCATCCATCTCCCTCTTGAGTCAAATCCTAGGTCTTGATAGCGATATCATGGTCTCTGAAGTAATGGTAGGCATTCTCCTTTACTTGAGTCAATCTGAAGAAGGAATTAAGTTCGATGATTTCTTGTCCGGAGAAATCAATTCTTAGCTTCAGAAGTTTGATTTGGATAAGCACTTTAGATACCAGGTGTATCTATTTGCCATCATAGTCAGTTCTAACTGGCAGACCCTTGAGGACATGGATCCAGAGGTGTTCAAATACTGGCCCTGGTCTCTCCAGAAGATCCAAGACTGGTCTTACCCCCTGTTCATTGACATAATTGTCCTCAGCATCTCCAAACTATTCAACCCTAAAGAGAAGAGATTATCAGAAGACATGAAGGCTTCCTTGCAGCAAGAGGGTATTGGAGATTGGTTTCTGATGCAGAAGTATTTAGTTATCAGGGTATATGGTTTTTCGGCTGCCCCTTTCATGCTACCAGTTTACCTAACTCCCTCAGTATTCGCACTAGAATTGATTAGGCAGAGGATATATGTTGATGAGGAGCATTTTAATGCTCACATGAAGAACTCTTGGATCAAATACCCTATTAATTTTAGGCCCTTCGTTGTGAAGAAGCCAACAATGTTACAAATGGTGGAGAAAGTCTTGAAGGCCATGAAGTTTCAGGGGACTCATGCACATAATTACGATCCTAAGAAGATCATTTCCAAGAGGAGGGTCAAGGTGTAGAGGTCAGTCTTTATTCACTTTACGATCCCCGACTTGTCCCAGGATGCAAATTCTCTTGCCTATGATTTTGATTGGAATCTTGCAGAGAAAATTCAGGATCCTAAAGAAGTGCAAGGTACGGTCCTAGCTACTCCCTTTCCCCTAAACGGTGATGGTAGTAGCAGAAGGTCTCGGTCAGAGGTGGAGGATATGGAATGTGATGAACAAACCCCTAGAAAGAATCGTAGGATAGATGTAGAGGAGGACGTAATCAACCTGGAGCAGGAGTTTAATTTTGAATCTGATGCCCTCAAGAAAGTGATAGAGGAGGAGCTTGTTTCAGTAAAACCTGCTGGGGGTAGGGTTGGAAATCATATGGTGATCACCGAACCACTAGTGGTTGTAAATCCAACCACTACACAATCACAGAGAAAGCCCCCACGAACCACACTATCAATCAAGAAAGGGGGTGAGGAGTCTCTACTCAATTATCAGAAGTATTCTTTTTCTTCCGCTGTTGAAGGGAAATTTAATACTGAAAAGAAAATGTTGACCACCTATGGGCAACTCAAAGAGAAATCCAAGGCTGAGACTCGGAATCATTCCAAGTAGCTAAGGAAGCTATCGGGCAACAAATTCTCTTTCACTACTGCCAGGAATATTACAACAAACTCCCTGAACCTAGCCATAGCTAATGAGGAAGGAGTTTCGGAGGTTGAGTTCAAGATGGATGGGTTCTCAATCCCAGATAAGATTGTGTTCCATAAGGGAGTTAGCGATCTCATTTATGCTGATCTGACTAAGGAGGCGTTAGCCCATCTCAGGTCCCAACAAAGGGTGGTTAAATTGGAGACCCAATTGAAGCAGGAAAAAGAAACAAACAAGGCATGGAACGTGCAGGTGAAACTCCTGAATGACCAAGTGGAAGACTTAACAACACAGAACGCTTTACAACAGCCCCTTGCATTTGAGCAGCCAGTGGCAACAGAGCATCCTATTTTACCAACTAATCCGCTGGCCAAGATATAGGATTACAAAAATAAAAGCAAGACACCTATGAAAGACTTCCAACTACCTCCTCAGACCGTGTAGTTACAAGGGGATATTGAGACATTGCAACATGAAGTTTTGGATCTGAAAGGCCGCCTTGCTGTGCTGGAGGCTGACAAGCGCACATGGGAAGAAGAGAAGCAAAAGATGCAGAAGAGAATTGATGAATTTAATGACTATAGCACCCCTGAGGACATATCACCCACTGCTCTGGCGATCAAAGGTATGTCTAAAATGTCCCTGAAGGACCTGGAAATCGCTCAATTGAAGGATGCCAATCAAGAGCTCCAGCACAGGATCACTGCTAAGGAAAGTGAAGACTCTGCTGAAGAGATCAAGACACTCAAAGAGAAGGTAGCCAGGTTTGAGGAAAGGGTCATAGGCTGAATTCCCCTGCAAGGGGATAAACATTTGCTCTGGGATGCAGTGATAAAGGAGATGCCCTCATTAGAAAAGCATTTGGTCATGGTGGATGAGCATAAACAGGTTGCTATGGTAGCAAGCAGAAGATGTAAAGCCTTGTGGAAAAGTCTAGCACAAAGGCCGAGGGAGGAGGCCCAGAAGGCGATTGTTGTTATGAGCTCAGCCTGTGGGGAAGAACTAATTGCCTTGGGGATTAATGACAGGATATCAGTTCTGGTGGCAGCAAGGAGGATGACCACAAAGCACAACATGTTGCAGAATGCACTTACTAGGATTAAAATTATTCATCAAGGGGTAGAAAAGTTTAACAAATTTTTCCAGCCCCTATTTCAGAAAGGGTTGCCTGAGTTTTTGGGTCCAGAGGGGAAGTTGATCCCTCAGAGCAAATATGTCAAAATGCTGAACCAGGAAAGAGTAAACCATGCAAAATTTGAGGGTATGAATGGTGGGCTAAAGGGAGAGGTAATCATCGATAAACTCAGCGAGGACTTTGAGCTGCTGGCTCAATTCAGGACTGGCAAATCAGATCTCCCTGCTATTGGCCATAGCCCCCTAATTGACCTGGATGTTCTCCTAAAGGAGCTATTTGAGATGGCCACCGCTATAGATCAGCAGTGGCAAGATATACATAGATTGAGAAATCATCAGCCTGTAAGGCCCTCCAGCAGCTGATCCAGCCGTCGTCTGTTAAGAATATGCTTGGAGTTGTCGTTTTCATCAAGCGAGCCAGAAAGGCCCATATGTTGATATTTCCCTTTTTAATTGGTCACGCGCAGCACAACATGCCTTCCCGAAATGTTTTGTGGGCACGACGCATCTGCCACGTCAGAGTTTGTTAGGATTTAGGACTTACTTTCGGGTTTGATTCCCGCAATGTCTGATTTTGATGCCATGTTTCGAGATACGTCTCGGGGGTAAATGTCACCTACGGACGAGGAAGGGTTTGACTTTCATTTTTTACGCCTCTATGGTTGGACTGTAGCTTTGTAAACTTTCTTGGAAGTGTTAATGAATTTTTTTTTTGAGTTTCTGAGATTCACCGTAGTGTTCATATTCAGTTTGCGTTTCCTGTTTGCGTCAATTTCATATGTGTAAATTCTGCTAATGCTTTCTAGAGAAAACCATGACCTGTCTTGAGCCTGCTAAGGGATGTTGTGACATGTCTTAGGCCTGCTAGGACTGTCGTGACTGGCTGAAAGTGCCTTGAGGACTGTTATGAAGGTACCATGACCTAATGTGGGTTACTAAGGGTGTCGTGAGGGTGTGTAAATGTGTTGGCCGTGATCTTTTAGTATGGATGGCAGTCTGTGAGGTCTAGTACGTGGGTTGCTACAATTTATTGGACTAGTGATATCGCCGGGAGAAGTTGCAAGCCTTGAAACACTTTTCATGTGTGCGATATTCTATGGGATGCGCTCAATAAATTTTGGAATCCACCGTTGATTTGGTGGGGACACTGATCGAACGATCAGAAAGCCATTTCGCTACGTGAAAAAGTAAGTTGTACGAACACTTAGGCTTGTAGTGAAATTGATCAATGGCGGGGAAGAAGCGTTTTGTGGAAAATCTATTCCCACATTCCAGAAAGAATTCCGCTACGGAAGACAGTGCGGGAAGAGTTTGTTTCAGATATCAGATCTTGATTTTTGTAGCGCTAACAGTGAACAGTAAATGCAATAGAGATATATTTGCATAAATAAAAAGGAAAATAAACCCTAAATATCATATTCATATAACTTTGAGTTTACAATGATTGTAACAACAGTTCTAAGGTGGACAAACAAATCTGAAATTACTTTAACTCTAACCTGTAGCTTCCTGGGTGTGCGCAATGATCTATGGAAGTGAGATAGCCTTCTTTGGTGTCTTGATTTTTCTTTGGTGTATGCCAGATCCTCAAAACAACCCGAATCATCTTCTTCTCAGATTCCCTTCACTACCCAGAAACGTTATGCACAGTCGTAACAAGAAGGAAGACTACAGTGAGAGTACCCAACAACGCTGTAGTAGATTCCTGTAGGTGTCAATAACAATGTTGTAGTAGATTGCAGCTCCTTTTGGCTGTAAGGATATGCGCCCAAAAGAAAGTAAATCATCCTCTCCAGATGATGTCACGGCCCACGCAGTCCAAAATCAGCCAACAAATGAAGAATACGGCCTCCACAAGATGAAATCGGCCCCTTTGTTACTCTTTTTTTTCAAAAACATAAAAACCAAAAAAGACGAAAAAGCAAATATGCATGAATCTTTAGCATCTTATATCTAGATGGGCCTGAAAAATTGTTGTATGTATAACCACAGCATGAGCCTATAATCAATCCTAGGTATAATATAATATTGTTACTTGTTAGACTCATAGGAAGACCCCCTTGGGCTAAACCTTATTATAGAATATGCTATGGGGATGGCGCTAGGGGGTGCTAGTTTCTTATAATATTCTCAATTTACTTATTGCATAATCGTTTCTAGCTTCTATTATATTGCTTGTCAAGGATATTTATAACTTACATCGTAGGGAGGCTCTATGGGTTAAATATAAATATGTTTCTAATGTGGACATATCCCAACCTTTAGACTAACTTATATATGTTGTTAATATGATAGGAGATCAAGATGTTAAAGTTGTCACCACCATTTTAACATATCAATGTATTTTTAGGAGTTAGAATTGGCTTCGATCCCCTCATTTAATGGCTTGGAAGGTATGGGAAACTTCATTTCCTTTAGAGCTCAAAAAATCTCACTTGGGAGTGAGTAAACTACTCAAAGGTGCAGTGCAATGGCCATAACATTATTAGAGATCACTTGGTTCAATAATTTCATATGCCACCTGTCGTTGACTCTCCAATGACCTACATAGAAATTCCCATGCAGACATATGTAAAAAATATTACACTTCCACCACTAAAATGGTTCATTGAACAATGCAAATACATAAATGAGGTGGAGGCTCTAGATTGGCATCGGAAGATATGTGGTAGATGTAAGGTAGGCATCATTGAAAATCGACTGGAGGGATATCTTAGCAAGTAATCAAATTTTCATTAGGAGAATAGTTTCAATGGTATAATACTGGTCTAAAAAACATAGATTAAAGGTTCAAATTCCTTTTATCTTTATAAGCATTTCATATGGTTGGAAGAGGTAATGATAAAAATTCTTAATATTTAAAAGGATTATATAGGTTCTTTTAGGATTTCTCCAAGTAGGATCTTAACCAGTGTATTGATTTGTATAGGTTCTTTTAGGTTTTCTCCAAGTAGGACCTTAACCTTAACCGTGTATCTATTCTCATTATTCTAATATCCCTAGTATACCTAATTGATATGTCAATTAAGAAAGTAGATTTGTAAGGCATACCACCAGTCAAATTTTGGCTCATATGATTTCCATGAGAAGAGAGATCATAATGAGTGATAATTGTTTGAATGCATATGATAGATCTCTTTGTTATAAGGCTGCAAGAAACAATAATGAGTCATATCATGCCAATAGTTACAATTAATAGCATAAAGAGGAAATATCTTGGGTAGAATCATAAGAGAGTCTATGCAAATAGACTAATTTAGTACAATTATTTTATCCTTATGGTATCCTTACTTATTGGCATGGGAACTTGAATTATATATAAATCATTTGATCAAGTAACCAGTAAATCCACCTAGTTATAAATGCAGTAGATACCGACTAGAAATAATACTATGTTTGGATGTATAAACCTCAACATCTAACCTCAGATGAAAATGACATCCCTTATGTGGTAAGCTAAAATTGATTACTAGTCATGCACTTCAATCCATTGAAACAAACTCACTGTCCCCATCCTTCTACAAATAAACCTCACAATCAATGCCTTAGAATCCATGCTTATTAAAGGTCTAACAATCATGTCTCCAACCACCAAAGCTAACCTCTTGAGGGGATATTTGTCCTTATAGTCAGAATATGGTAATTTTTAAGAAGTTTCTGAGCATTAGGTATGGGTCTTGGGGATCTATACATGGTTAAGGAATGGAAACTGGGCCTTAGGACCTAAAGGAAGCTTCTAGGTATATATAGCCAAGAATGATATGTTGAACAACCACAATAGACCTTTCCACGGTATCTTTGGCCTATGAGTGGGGTTTTTGTGGCATAGTGAGAATTTTAAGACTAATTATAGGTTCCAACACCATGGATATGGTTGGGGAAAAAAGAGTGCGACTTAGGTCCTAAAGGAAATTCCATGCATCTTTGGCTAAGAACAATTCCTACAATCACCACACATGACCTCCCAAGAGCATATTATTCATATAAGTGGGGATATTAGTGCCATTAGAATTTTTTGAGAACCTGGTATAGATATTGGGTTCCCTATACATGTTTGAGGGAGAAAAATTGGGCCTTAATAAAAAAATAACCTTTTGAGAATCCATGGCCAAGAAGAACAACTTGAACAAACACACATGGATTCTTGAAAGTATCGTTAGTGTTTGAGTAGGGATGTCTATGTCATTAGATGGTTTTGAATAGTAGTTAGGGGTCTTGAGGCTCTATATTACATACTTAAGGAAGGAATCACATGCCTTATTCCCTAAAGGAATATTCTTTGAGGTATCCAAATCCATGAACAATATTTTAAAGAAACACACATCACTGTTCTAGGATATCTGTAACGTCCCCGACCCCCTCGGTGCCCTTTAGAGGTGATAGGGGAGCTCCTTAGAATACAACCTGATAAATTTTTTTCTTCCAAACTATGCACTTTCGCACAACCGCAATAGCTTGGTCCGCAATCCGCATGTCGGAGTCGGAAGTCGGCACCCCAATGTGCCACTTCAAGAATCACACCTTTGACTACCACAATCCACAACGCGGGAGTTGGAAAGTCGAAACAACAAATACACAACATCGAAGAAATACGCCTCCGACTTTCGCATTCCACAATCCACGATGCGGGAGTAGGGAAGTTGGAACACCCAATTCTCTACTAATCCAAATCACGCCTCTGACTTCTATAATCCACGACGCGGGAGTTGAAAGTCGAAACTCCAAAGGTCTCAGCTTCGCAGAATCGCGCCTCCAACTTCTGTGATCCGCAAAATGCACTGCGGGTACGAAAAGTCAGAAGTCGACCATATATATACCACTGTTACTGCCAACTTCTCAGGCTGATAACTTTCTCATCCTAAGTCCATTTTTGGAAAAATTGGTATCATATATTGGAAAGCTCTCGGAGATCCCCAAGCAAGTGTATGATCTTCTTCCAAACCTGAGAACTCTGAATTTTCCTTCTTGCAACCAAGGTGTTTTAGCCCCAATCCTCATCCATACCTCTTTACCACTCTATAAAGAGCTCCTATGCCATGTCTCCTCCCTTCATCTGACCCACAGAGGGAACATGAACACAAAAGGGGTTTCTATTTCTCCCCCAAAGTCATGACCGAATTACATTCTGAACCTCCTGGGCCTCAACAAGAGTTGGCCCTATTCATCATTGAAGAAATTCATAAAAACACATGGATTCATATGCATACTCAAATAAGCAGAGTTGAATGAAACATGAACAACTAAACAATCAAAACACATAATTACCACGAGATGGAGTGGCTTATGGGTCGAGCAAACCGATCCCATACCTTGCCTTACTAATTTTAGGGCTGCCCATACTCCATCACTCTCATGGATTGAATTTCTCACCCACTTCCTTACAATAGGATTAAATGACGACTAGAATAGTCAAAGGGGTTCTCAAGATGACAAATGGAAGCTAGTTAGGGTCCAATCGCAAAACCCCCTAGTGACCTCTTCCTAGTGGATACACATAGCCCCCTCATTTAGTTGCATCCATAGCCAACCCCTTAGTATTTTTATTTGCATTATAATCATCTACATGTTTTTACAATTTCCATGGCTTACTAACACATGGATGGCACAACATAAAATATCATCCCTTCAAGGATGAGAATTCACTAGCAGGGCCTTGGCCTTGAGCTCCATGCTAGGATTAATCGTACATCACATATGCACAATGTTTACATTACAAGTCAATACATCCGAAGGGTCCCAGTTAGTATAGGTGGACTTGAATCTATTGAAACAAACTCATTGTCCCCATCCCTCTAAAAATAAACCTCACAATCAATGCCTTAGAAGCCATGCTTATTACATTATTTAACTTCATGTCATCGACCACAATAGGCTAATATTTCTTTTCCTTTTGATGCATTTCTTTGGTTCCCTCCTTCCTTCCTTTGGTCCACCTACGTGACTCCTAGTACCAAGGTCTTTCCCCTTTTCATTGAAAACCTTAGAGAAAGCTTGGGTGTTTTTGCTATCTATACCAAAAAAAAAAGAAATTTAATTTATGAAAAAAAAACAAAAAAACGAAATTTAATAATAAAAAAAATGGGACCCCTAACATAACTTTTCAAATTTTATCTCCCGCGAATAGTTTTGCCGGGAAAGGGCGCCGTTTTCCTTTTACACACCACGAAAGCTGAAGCTTTGCTATTGGGATATATTGAGGTGTAACTTAAGTTTCACGACATTCTTGTTATTTCAGGGATTTTATCCATGCTTTCGTGAAAACAACATAATAAATGAAAACATTTTGTGGTTTCTTTATTGACGGAAATCAAAATAGTGGTTCCTCTACTACAAAATTTTAAAATTTTTGTAAAAATGTTGGTTTCCTCTAGGGATGACCGTGGATTGTGGTGGCTCTTCCTAGCTGAGATGTGGAATGTTTTGATTGTTTTGTGACCACTAGAATTGGACTGCACTTTCCCATTGTTGCAAGACCGTTACCGTGTTCATCTTTGGGGCTTCCTGTGTAAACCTTCTCCTGCTTGCAGCCTCTAAGGCTGAGGGGTCTTCACTCTTGGAGACTGAGATATCTTGTTGGCTACTGTACATGTCTAACCTAAACCCTAACCCTCTCTCTCTCTCAAATTATAACATCTGTTCCTCTTAGCAGATAGTCATTACAGATAGTATTTCCTTTTACTTTTGAAACTTGTTTAAACAACTTTCAGTTAGCAATTGAGTGATGATAGACTTTATTTTTTTGGTTATGCAGGCTTTGTACAAGTGGAGACATGGAGGTAAGTGATTGTTTGTGATTGAAGTATATCGTCATTTTTATTTAATTTAAGTTGTTCTTTTTTTAACAGAAACGAGCAGGTTTTATGTTAATAAAACTGTGGCTGAGCCACCCAAGAGGTTACATTTGTGAGTTCTTTGAAAAAAACAAAATTCCCCATCACGACAAATGGGAATACTACTTTTATTTAATTTAAATTGTTAAAACATATTACTTTGTACTTTAATAACAATCTAATAGGCTATGGCTAATCAATACACTAATCATTTAAAAAAAACAGAGAAAATAAATTATGACACGAAATCAAAAAAATCTGATTATGAAATTTTCAAAAAGAACGCGTCAAAATGATCAAATGGGAAAGAAAGGGACATGCATCTCAGAAGGTAAATATTTATAAATAGAACAAGGCATTTCCTTATGTAGTATAATGCTTATTTTATTGTATGATGATGTTAGGCATATGTTTAATAACATTCTTGGCTACAATTACAAAGAAGAGGAAAATACCAACAATAGCAAAGAAGATTACACCTTCTATACCTTTGAATGACTCTACTAGTGATCCTAACGAAGAAGGAAATGACAAAGATACATTTTCATCTTTTTAGGAGGAGGAGCAACATGAACAAGGTAAGCCCATTAATTCAGATTTTTCTAGTTCTTTGTAAGTATAAATCTTATGATTAAGAAATCCATAACACCTTTACGTGCCCTTCTTTTATAGAAGACGTTCACAAAAAACCATGCCATATGGATAACAGTGTAGAATGGGAAGATCCCTCGACACAAAAAGGGATGGAGCAACATGAAGAACAAGGTAAGCTCATTAATGTATAATTTTGTAGTTCTTCATAAATAGAATTTTATGACTTAGAAATCCATAACACCTTTAAGTGCCCTTCTTTTATAGAAGTTGCTCACAAAGAACAATGCCAACAAGATATTAGTATACAAGGTGAAGATCCCTCTACACAAGCATTGACAGAGAAAGTCAAGAAGAAAGGTAGAGGAGCAACTAAATGTGCAGAAATCAATAACTTGGAGGGAAAGATCGAAATTCATATCAATGAAAGGAACCAACCAATTGGTCCAAACTCCGTGAAGCTATCTTCATTACTAGGTGTGCTCGCAAGGGAAATGGTTCCAATCAATTATTCTAATTGGAGGAAGGTTCATATCAATTAAAGGAGGACTTGTGGAACATTATTAATGTGAGTATTAGAGATTACGTGTATTTGTTTTCAACATTTATATTTCTGGATAATTTTGAAGTTTATTTTCAAACCATGTATGACATCTAAAAATGGAATTCTTGTATGTTGCAGGAAAAATTCATAACCCTCCTGGTCCTTAAAGAATATTGTATGAAATCCATTGGTCATAAGGCAAACAGTCATAGATATCGGTTGACCAAAAAATACTGTGACCCTTATGAGTCAACAGAGGAAAGATTAAAAAATGTTCCTCCAATTAGGATAAGTGAGACAATGTGGAGAGAATTTGTCCTATCGCGAGCCACCACTGAATTCATGGTAAGGAAAAAGTTCATATATTATATAATCAAGTTTTTTAGAATGTCTATTGGCTTGTAATGTTGACTTATATATGTTATTTTCAATTGATTTCTAGGATATAAAGAAAAAAAACAAGGAAAATAGAGAAAAGGAGAGGGACTTGCACACCTCTGGACGTCGAGGTTATCAACGGGTCGAAGATGATATGATAAACAATTGTGATGATATTTTATCCGATATGAGAAATATTAGCATATTTTAGTTTCATTGTAATGTCACAACTTAACCATACTATTTTACTTGTTGCAACTAGAAAAACTCTATAGTCTCTGGTGATACAACTACAAGCATTACTAGGGCAGACTTATGGAAGAAGTGCCATCAAAAGAAGGATGGCACTCCAATCACACCAGCTGTAGGAGAAACAATAGTATGTTCTCAACCTTTTAATTTAGATATTGATTAAAATTTCATTTTACATGTTGGAAATGTTTTCTTCTATGATCCGATTTAATTGTATGTCAATGTTAGAAAAAAATTGAACAAGCACAAGTAGAAGTTGCATCTCAAGACTTTGCAGCTAGGGATGATGCCCTTGCCAAGGTACTAGGGGTTGATGCAAGAGGACGATGTCATGGCGTTGGCTTAGGAGTTACGCCAACTAACTTGTTTGGAAAAAGTCCATACAAGGAGGCGCTAGCTGTAAGCCAAGCTACAGTGAAAGAAAAAACACAGGAAATCACATCTTTGAAAACAACAATAACTGAACTACTGAAAAGAGTAGAAGATATGGAGAGAGGACATGTGGTCAACAAAGAAAGTGTTAGTGTCCAATTCTTTACTCTTGTATCAGTATACATATTTTCACACTAATGATCTGACTTCTAATATCTGATTGCTCATATAAATAGTGTCCTACTGTACAAAATGCTCGTGATGAAATCACGCTTGTGGTGGAGGTTAGTTGTTTAATTATTATTTAAAATAATATTTTATTTTCATCTTTTGAATATATATATATATATATATATTACATTTTGTTTCCTTGACAGAGTAATACAGAGGACATACCAACCCCTATGAATGGACTAATACAAACGGAATTAACTTCAATGCATACTCCATCATATTCCCTAGTAAGTACTGATAAATTTAGTAATTTAGTTCAATTTTATTTTATTTTATCAATATATTAGAAATCATTGTCTATTGGGTGCAGATTCGTGCATCGAAATATGACCAACATTCTGTACAGAAAACACCAATGGTTCCATCGAAACTGCAAATTGACAAAATGAAAACACCAATTCAGGTAAGATTGTAATTATTTAATCTAGGATCATCAATGTTTAAATTTATTTCCATGCATCTTACTTTGTATCATTTATTTGCAGGGTCAAGATAATGCTAATGAGTTGACACCAACTTCCCAATTGGGGCTGCAAGGAAAGAAATGCTTTCTCATTGCATTAAACTCAAGGGGTAAAGTTGCAAGGGCGATGATACATAAGACTGACCCAAATGCAATGGTACATTGTGTCCCTGTTGGAAAAGGCTATTATATTGTGAATCCGACATAAATTTTAGATCCTCTATTTGAAAATATAGCTCTACCGTGTCCTAGTAGCGCATTAAGTAATCTAGAAGATGCTTTGTTGAGCTTCATTCCTGGGCATAAGGATGACATTGAACTATGTAACTAGTGGTTATACTGTGTGACTAGTGATTTCAGTGATGTTGTATCAACTGAGAATAGTTGATCTATTGAATATTTATACTTACATTAGGACATACTTTATAAATTTTTTGTAGTTCGGGATAAATATTTACATTTAATTAAAATTTTGGGCACAAGTTGCCATTATATGTCATGGGCACAATTTATGATTTTGTAATACATCAGTATTATATAATCTTCATTGCATGTGAAATGAAATGTTGTGTTGTGAATATGTCGAATGAGCAGTCTATCTCATATTTTCATTAACTTTTTTTTTTTTTTGTAAATTAGTTTATCCTTTTATTGCCTTCTGTCGGGCCCTAGAAATGCCCCGTTTTGACCATACCTATTTCATCATTTTTCCCAGTTACACCCTACTTTCATAAACCATATACATGCCCTTTTCCAGATTAATCAACAGTCCTGACAAGGTATACATTATTATTGTTTCATTTAATTAAATGCCTAAGATTGTTATGGTTATGAATTCTAGCCTTCGATTTATGCTAACTTGTGTTGATTTCATTAAGTTAAGATCAAAGCACATGTGTATTAGTCACAATGCCTTGGTAATCTAGCAGATGCTTTGTTGAGCTTCATTCCTTGGCATAAGGATGACATTGAACTATGTAACTAGTGGTTATACTGTGTGACTAGTGATTTCAGTGATGTTGTATCAACTGAGAATAGTTGATCTAATGAATATTTATACTTACATCAGGACATACTTTATAAATTTTTTTTAGTTCGGGATTAATCTTTACATTTAATTAAAATTTTGGGCACAAGTTGCCATTATATGTCATGGGCACAATTTATGATTTTGTAATACATCAGTATTATATAATCTTCGTTGCTGGAACTCTGCCATATTTCTCCGAACTCTGCTCAAGTATTCATTCTAATTCATTATCTGCAACTCCGCTAGATTGTTTGCATTTTGGAACAGTCTTGCCACTAATGATTTGACCTGGCTCGAATTTAAATGATGACTCCACAGCTCGAATGACAATCTACCAAGAATGAAGGAAATTATTGGGCCGTCTTGTTTTACTATCAGCGTGAATGTACTTATCATCTTGGTTGGAAGTTTCCAACTCATCTTGGCACACGCGTATTCTACCAGAGATGCGACTGTGAAATATCATGCCACGGCAGAGTGGTGGCTTGAGCATTGATTTTGAAGGTACGGGTTCTAACTATAGTCATGATTAGGCATCTATTGACATCTCAAGCAACAATGGCTATACTTTTTATTTACCCCTGTAATCGATCCACAACAAATCAATTGAACCAAAATCACATTTAAAGCTATTACCCATACTTATGATTTGACCGCCATTTTATCCCAAAATTAATTGTGCCACCTTTCCAAAAATGCTCAATTCAAACTTCAACTATCCATCAACCATGTCTGCATGCAGTCAGTTCGATGTTCGAAACTGTAACTGCTGTATTCGTTACATTATTTTGCAAAAAGCTCAGTAGTATGGGTATCCCTGTGAGGTATGAGCCTTTAACAATAGAATCTCTGTATAAGAACAAAGATGTTTTTGCTATCTTTCAAGAAGCAAGGTGGACAGACTATTTTTGATGCTTGAATGGTTTTCATGAGGAAACAACCCTTGAATTTGCTAAAAAATTGACGAGCACTCATTCAAAGGTTCGAGGCATAAGGGTAGATGTTTCAAAGGTAATCCTGGCAGAGGTAACGGGACATCCCAGAATCGGGCAGCGCTACGTTAGTCGAAAACGCCATCACCTGACTGCAACTGAGGATTTCGTGGCGGCAGGGGAGAGTGTTCGACCACGGGGCAGGGGAACAACGCTGGAGACTCTTCCGAGTCCTTGGGATTGAGTTGCACTCTTCTTAAAGAAATATATTACATGTCAAGGGAGGTACGGTGTTGTTTACATTTATGAATTTTTCCTCCTATCACATTTACATTATTGTAAGTTGCTAAATATGCCATACTATCTTCTTAGATCCTTGCAACGCATGGATTATTATGCTAAAAGAGCTCAACACCCCTTATCATCCCTCTCAAATCATGGGCTAATTAAATTATTGATCTTACGGGCCCTGGCATATAACAAGTTGACCTGGGGGCAACTTCTGGTTCGTACAAGAGCACCCAGTGAATTCTTTTCAAAGATAGTGGATGAGGACTGGAGTTCCTCAAACTCAGTTGGGGGGAGGATTGGAACACCAAAAGTTCAATTGGAGGATGAAGAGGAGATATATGAAGAGGAGATTGAAACTGAGGCAGCTAAAATCGCAACAGTAGAAGAGGAACATCAAGTGAAAGCAGTAGCAGAAAGAGGTCTAGAAGATCTGAATGTGGAGACCTTCCCTGAAATGATATGCCTGTAATGTGGAGATATTTTAAATATGGTAGGGCATAAAGTTACAGTAGTGGACCTAGCATTACAGAAACCCTCAGGAGCAAGACAATCAAATGAATTATCCTAGGGCACAACCTCATTGTTTCAGGAACATTGAACCGATTCAGCAGGCCAAAAGAATCAAGAAATAGGACACTGTTACACAAGAACCAACGCCCTCAAAATTTCTTTTTTGTTGGAATTACAACTCAGGAAAAAGATGCTGATACGGGGACATAAGGGAAAGATATTGTTTCAGAAGGACCAACACAATTGAAAATCTGGTGAGTTCCAATATAAGACGAAGCTGCTAAGGGTAAGGAGAGGCTATCACACAAGAACCAACGTTTCCAATGGCTAATTGTCAAAATTGATTCCTTCTACTCACTTGCATAATATGAACGAGGATCAGAGTCAGGATTGAACTAATCGGCTGTTGCATGAGGACATGCAATTGGATAGTTGGGGGGAGATGTTGGGCCCTGGAAATGCCCCTTTTTGACAATACCTATTTCATCATTTTTCCCAGTTACACCCTACTTTCATAAACCATATACATGCCTTTTTCCAGATTAATCAACAGTCCTGACAAGGTATACATCATTATTGTTTCATTTAATTAAATGCCTAATATTGTTATGGTTATGAATTCTAGCCTTCGATTTATGCTAACTTGTGTTGATTTCATTAAGTTAAGATCAAAGCACAGGTGTATCAGTCGCAATGCCTTCGGAAAGAATCATACGTGGTGCCAGCTGTTACTCTTCTGATTTTATTCCTCATATTTCAAGGGACAACGCATCTCTCCACATGAAGCTATAACAGGTCGATGGAACAGACTATAGCTACGACAGACAGGATGCCTCCCAATTTGTTAAACCGTTGGTCCATTAACTGCCAGTGTAACAACATCCTTCATGATTAACGGCCTCATTCATTATGGCTGTAACAGTTTAGTTGTAACTCTGCAACACGAAGATAAGAGATCTTCATTGCTGCACGAAATTAGTGGATCACGAACTGTATTTTGCATGTATAAATATGGGAAGGCTTTCAAAGTCCGGGGTTGGATAATTATCATTTTGTACAGGCTGTAACAAAGGCTGATACTGTGGATTACCATATTTTAATGAAGAGCAGAGTTATTTCCATTTCTGTGTCTTAATTCGTGGTAGTTCACGGCGTCCCTGTTAGAAGGCCAGGGCCCCCTTCTCATAGAGATTGCTGAGTTAAGTAGGTAGTTAGATTAATTCATTTCCTGTTGTGTGCTGTGGAATTGCATTAGGTGTATTTCTGATAGCCTCAATAGAGATTTATGATTGCATTCTTTATTGGTAGTTTATTCTTTGCATTATGAATAGCTCAAATTCCTTTCAGTATTTATGCTTCCTAGGATTTCCAATGATTATCAATTTAGAGTTCAAGTTTATTTTCTAATTCTGGTTGTTGTTGTATCTTTAGTTGAATTCATAGATGAGGCAGATTATGATTGAGTTACAGTAGTTGCTAGATGAACCATTTTGGTAAAGATTGAATACTGTAGTTTGATATTTATAGGATTTAACTTCTTGCAAAAGTAATCTAGTTCATTTCTATTCTTAGATCAGTAACTTCTAGGTTGATTTCTGTAGGAAGGTAGTTGCACTTTGAATTCCTATATGTATGAGTTAGATTAGTTTTCTTTATGGAATGTGTTTGGCTGAGCAGATAAGTAGGATTATTATGTCCATTCAGTTAATCAACTACTTGAAATGTTTATGCATAGATTGTGCTTATTCCCATTGAAATAAAAGACTTCCCTAGGTTTGACAATTTATATTGAGCATCCTATGTGTTATTTGTAATTAATTAGCATATAGGGTGACCAACACCTTCTATTGCCAAAAACAGACATTTATAGAAAAAACCCAAGCCCTCCCATTTACAGATTTTCATTAGGAGAATAGTTTTTCTATGGGTTATCTAGGGTAAGGCAATTCCTTCCATTCACATTGATCTAAGCACATATCTTCCCAAGCGACTCCACCAAAATCGCCTATCTTTCCCATTTCGTGTAGCTGCAACACTGCTAATTATGGCTTATTTCTCTTTACCGCAGCTGCAACACCTCCAAAGTGCCTATTTTTCCTATTTCAAGCAGCTGCAACACCTCCAAAAGTGCCTATTTTTCCTATTTCAAGCAGCTGAAACACCTAAATTTGTCCATTTTTCCTATTTCGAGCAGCTGTGACACCTCCAAAAGTGCCTATTTTTCCTATTCCAAGCAGCTGCAACACCTGAATTTGTCCAATTTTCCTATTTCGAGCAGTTGCGACACCTCCAAAAGTGCCTATTTTTCCTATTTAGTGCAGCTGCAACACCTAAATTTGTCCATTTTCCTACTTTTGGAAACTGTGACTCCACCAATTCCTCATTGAATACTCATTATTTCTTTTCTCATCGGTATCAGCGCTCTCCATTGGTATCGGCGCTCTCCAACAATTGTCTATTTTTCCTATTTCGAGCAGCTGCGACACCTCCAAAAGTGCCTATTTTTCCTATTTCAAGCAGCTGCAACACCTAAATTTGTCCAATTTTCCTATTTTGAGCAGCTGTGACACCTCCAAAAGTGCCTTTTCTTCTTGTTTCGAGCAGCTGCAACACCTAAATTTGTCCATTTTTCCTACTTTTGGCAACTGCGACTCTGCCAATTCCTCATTGAATACTCATTATTTCTTTGCTCATCGGTATCAACGCACTCCATCAACGCTCTCCATATGGTCCTGTTCATTGTTGAAATGGATATCTAGCCATGCTCTTGGTTTTTCTTATGGTGATCAGATAAGGAAAATATCAACCTGCCAAAATAGAAGAAAAATGTTATTTTGCATACTAAAGACGAAGGAAAAATGGCTAAGTGTTGTAAAGGGGCTAAGTGATGCCCGCATTAAGGTTGATGCCCAAAATAAGGATATTGATGCTCGCAATAAGGATATTGATGCCCGCATGGCATTGCATGGCATAGATGATGATGTGGTATGGATTTGAAATCATTGTTGCATTATGAATCAGTGTGGAGAGATACAACAAATTAGTGAAAAACAAGAAATTGGCTAAGTATGGGAAAATTCGTCCAACTTTTTTACTATTTCAGAGAACATGAATGAAGGACAACTATATGCAATTAATAATATTAATCTACATTATATGCAACGACAAAACACTTTTCACTTTTTTTAGAAAATAAGGCTTATATTATAAACAAAAAATATTTACACAACAATATGCATTACCTCAATGCAATCAGCACTGCAATTAGATCAGATTGTCTTTGTTGAATCTTACTAGCGTGATTGGTTTTTAAGGAATATGTTGGTTAACCAATTCAGAGACCTCTTGGCCAAATCCTTTCAATGGATTTGGCCTCGACAGTAAACTTCAATTTAATAGATGCAAGGGACGCATTCGGCCTGTCCTCTTAATCAATTCACTCGCTCATTACCAATAATTGTAACGTTCTGCAATCACGACTCTATCCCAACCAATAATAACATATAGATTTTGATCAATGAATTTCTCGAAAGATTCAAATACAGAGACATACTCCGTTTTAACTCAACATTTCTACCATGAAGGCGCATTGCAAGCCATTCAAACGCATTTGGATTGACATTCAATCTTGCAGAAAAAACCATTTCAAGGATGCATTCAGTTACAAAGATCATACACAGAGGTTTCAAATTTTAAATCAGCATAGACACTCAGATAATTCCCCACGCCCTCTCTTCCTATTCCGACTGGAATTATCTCCAACCTCAGGACGACAGTTAATATCTTGTGGCTCCTTCATCCTATCACCATAGGCTTGCTCCATAATCAACCAGATTACCAAAACTTGCAGAAAACCAACAATGATGATCACGGTTGCCACCTTCAGCCTCCATATATTCTCGCCTGCCATTGACTGTTATGATGAAACGGGTACATCTTAATAACTGAAGGAGGTATAGTTATTAATAACTCTTATTTTCTTCCGTCATTTCCCCCATTGAAGAACTGCGAAGGACCAGAGTTACCGTCAGATGATGATGTCTTCTCGCACGAAAAAGACTGATCGAGAATTGCGAAGGGCTAGAGTTACCGTCAGCATGATGTCTTCTCGCATGAAAAACCATCATCATCAAATCCTGCCAGGTATAAGAGCAGGCGACCATCCCAAAAAAATGCTTCTGTCAAATCATCCCACGTATAAGAGCAGGCGGCCATGTGAACACTGCTCCCGTGGTTGGCTAGCAGTTCAGCTTGATGTGGGTCCGGAGAAGGAAAGCGATACGCCGCTTTGGAGAATGATTAGCAACCATGTGGAGAATGATCTTGGAATCACCCTCCACGATTAGAGGGGTCCTATGTGAAGACCTTGATCTAGTTCGACAACATTATTAGACTCTATCCCCAAAAAACCTATTTTGAACCCGAGCATGGGGTCCAAGTAGCCCTGAGAGGATGCTCGGCACAAATTGTGTGTTGAAGAAAATGCCGGCAGCACATGGGGATATTGTAGGCTGCTGTTTTGTCTACTCAACCATGGTCTCAGTTTATCCAAAGACCTGACAAAACACTGGTTTAGGAAAATTAAACCAATCCTAGGAGAAGATAAAAAATTGTCCAAGTATGGTAAAATCTGCCTAGTTGGCCTTAGGGAAATGCCAACCACAACTCATAGGATGATGATAAAGATATTCTGAGGGCGTGGATCTCCAAACTCCCCCCAAAAGACCAAAAGTCCAACAAGACTTTTGGGGGGTCTTTCCAGACCCCCCCCAAAAATGTCCAAAAGTCCAACAGGAATTTTGGGGGGGGTCTTTCCAAACCCTCCCCAAAAGTCTTGTTGGACTTTTGGGGGACTTTTTTAAAAATCGCCCCCAACAGTAAAATTCTAAGGATTTTTGAGGTGGGTTCTTAAGGACCGCCCCCACAAGTCAATTTCTAAGGACTTTTGAGGGGGGTTCTTAAGGACTGCCCCCAAAAGTCAAATTCTAAGGACTTTTGAGGGGGGGTTTTACGGCCTGCCACCAAATACCTTTAAAAAACGTTTTTTTTGGGGGGGGGGCGGTTAGCAAGACCGCCGCAAGCCATTTTTAGGGGGTCAAATACTTTTGGGGGGGCTTTTTCCACAACCGCCACCAAAATGATTGAAAATTGGACTTTCGGGGGGGGGGGCTTAACCAATCACCGCCAACTGTATTAAGAATTGGACTTTGGGGGGGGGTTTACAAAATCGCCCCCAAAAATCCCGCAATTGGACTTTTTAGGGGTGTTTTTTAAAAACCGCCCCCAAAAGTCCAATTTTCGAGACTTTTGAGAGGGGTTTTGAAGAACCGCCCCTAAAGACCTAAAAAAACTTTTTTTGGGGGGGGGTTTAGCAAAATCGCCGCAAGCCAAAACCGCTGCCAAAAGGGTATTTTGTTGTAGTGAGGTAATCCAAACACAGTGATTAGAAGGATCACATCCATTCCATATAAAAAAATTTTGCAAGTAAGGGGAGATAGTAAGCAACACCCTACCTCCTTTCCCTATAAAAAATCTATGGTCTAGAAGGGACCATTCCAACAATAGATCATATTGTTATGAAGATCAAATCTTGCAAACTTGACTTTTTTCTAAACGACCAAATCCAACATAGTCCTTTGTAACACACCATGTACAAATGACTTAAATCTTGGGATTGTCATACCTCTTGCATTCCAATATAGAAGGGAGAACATAATTCAAGGAAGATATGGTTTCCCAACGTATGATACCAATTGACGACCAATGCTACATTCTTTGAAGAAGAGGCCCCCCTATTATGAGAAAATGCCACAGATTCCTTAAAGGTCTTCACTCGAGCGGTGGGACTTGCTAGTCCACCAAACTTATTAAGCAAATGGGAGACAAGGGTTCCTTCCATTTGTTGGACTACACATGCTAGCCACCATCAACATCCATACCTTGAGTTTGGTTTCTCTCCCCTATGGAAGATGAATATATGGTGCTCTGACACTAGCTACGATCATCACACCCTCCAACGAGAGATTCTTGAGTTGGCTACAATATAGGACCACCAGCACTCCAAGAAGACTCCTAAACCATTCACCCAACAAAATTGTCATAGGCACTCTAAGAGGTTTTTCCAAGGATCCACCATACTTGATTATGGATTCGACCTCTTTGATTGCTTACCCTAAAGCCATTGATGAACCAACTTCCTTAGATGTAGACATTGTAGAGGTAGTTATGCTCATACCATTTGAGGTATTTAGTGAAGGTCTCTAATAGGGACAGTCTCCAATCTATGAAATTGATCCCTATTGAGAAGCCAATAGGAAAAATAATAAATATGTGAGGCTTGAAGAATCCTACTCACAATAGTAAGTTTTCTGGTAAATGGGAGGTCTTTTTTCTTTCTGAAGAGGAGTTAATGCTACAAACACTCCAAACACCACTTCCAAATAGTTGTTGGTGAAGTAATCTAAACAAAGTGATTGGTAGGATCACACCCATGCCCAATAGCAAAAATTTGCAAGTAAGGGGATATAGTAAGAAACAAACCCTCTACCTTCCCAACCCCTCTCTCTACACGATATATGGTCTAGAAGGGATCGTTCCAACAATACATCATATGGTTATAGAGATCAAATCTTGCAAACTTGACTTCCTACAAAAGGACCAAATTCAATCTAGTCCTATGTAACACACCATGTACAAACTACTTACAACTTGGGATTGCCTTCCTTCATATAGTCCAAGATAGAAGGGAGACATTGACTCGAGGAATATATGGTTTCCCATGCCACTATACCAAATTCTCAAGGTTAGATTTCCTAAATAATAGGCCCCTTATTAGGAGAAAGTACCATGGATTCCTTAAAGGAATTCATCTGAGGATTGGGACTCATTCTTGCACTAGTCTTGTCCAAAAAAATAGGAGACGATGATTGTTTGGTATACACTACTATACATATCATATACCGGTGTATATACATTAGTCTATATACCATTATACACACTAGTGTATATTGGTATATACACTACTATTTACACTATAGCTAGACCGATATATACACTATGGATAACAATGTGAAAATAATTGACATGGAGACCAAGAATGAACTCAGGCCATAATTTCTAAAGAAACTACAAGGGAACCTCCATGTTATTGAAGGGAGGTTTATCAAACACCATAAACCATATATCCATCGAGTGGTCTCTCCATGGTTGGAATGTACACCAATCCATGCAAAGATGCCTCTTTTGAGGATCAAGTTGTTGGTTGGTTCTAGGGATAATGAACAACTGGAAAATGGATTCTTTGGTTATATTTATTTTTGTAACCCCTTCCTTACTAATTCCAATTTAGTAAAATTCATCTTCCTTTCCCTATAGTTGGATATATCAGATAATTGGCCACGGGCATGGCTAATGGAATCAACAACGATGTCAAGGGAAGTGGCTAATGACAGGTGGGGTGGTTCTCTTGTGTTTCTAAGTTCCCCAATTAAGTTTCTCAACTCATATAAATATAGATTTATTTCAATGTTTGGGTATTGTGTGGGATTAGGGTTTTGGTTTACATTTGGAACAAGGTTTTTCATTATATTTGTTGAATAATAATTTCAATTAAACAATAAAAACATTTTAAAACAAAAAAATAATTTCTAAAATGAAAAATATATAAAATTAATGAGAAAAAATGGGCTTACCTACTATAAATGATGGTGAAAGGGGATGATGGACAAATTATCCTAATATGAGGATTCCCATGCCTCCTAGTAGGGGGATTCGTCGTCGATTTTGGGGAGGCCAATCAACAAATGCGAATCGACTGACCCTTTTTTTGTATTTTAATAGACATGAATGCATGCACATTCTCGTGCGTGCGTGCTTAGGAACACATGCACATTCAAAAACACATGCTCACTAGGAACACATGCGTGTTCTTGCACTGACTTTTTTTTAGCCTTAAATCATAGCATTATTGTGTGGAGGTTTGGATGGTGCCCACACTTGTTTAAATATATAGGAACACATGTATTTTCCTTATAGCCTGCACATGTTTCTATTGTTTCAATGTGAGCACATTCCTATTGCAACGAGAAGGGGAAGCAACATCTTACAAGCCCCCCCCATATTGGTATATACACTAGTATATATACCACCATACACACTAGTGTATATACGAGTCTAGGTCTAGTGTATATACCTAGTAGTGTATATATATTTGTATATAACGGTGCATATAGCCTAGAATATATACAATACTAAGTATATACACTAGTGTCTAGCAGTGAATAAATAATGGATATACTAGGTAGTGTATATACTATTATAGTACACTAGTGTATATACACCAATATATGATATATATAGTAGTGTATACCAAACAATCATTGTCTCCTATTTTCTTGGACAGGCCTAGTGCAATAATATGTCCCACTCCTTAGGTGAAGTCCTTTAAGGAATCCACAATACTTTATCCTAATAGGGGGCCTCTTATTTGGGAAATCTAACATTGAGAATTTGGTATAGTGCCAATCTCTACCTTCTAATTTGGACTGTACAAAGGATGACAATCCCAAGTTCTAAGTAGTTTGTACATGGTGTGTTACATAGGACTAGATTGGATTTGGTCCTTTTGCAGGAAATCAAGTTTGCAAGATTTGAATTTTGTAACCATATGATCTATTGTTGGAACAATCCCTTGTAGAACATAGATCGTGTAGAGGGAGGTCGTGGGGAGGCATGGGGGTTTGTTTCTTGCTATATTCCCTTACTTGCAAAATTTTATTGCGCATGGATGTGATCCTACCAATAACTTTGTTTGGATTATTGCACCAACGACTATTTGGAATTGGTGTTTGGAGTGTTTGTAGCATTAACTCCTCTTCGGAAAGAACAAAGACCTCTTGTTTACTGGAAAACTTACTATTGTGAGTAGAATTCTCCAATCCTCACATTTCTATTATGATTCTTGTTGACTTCCTAGTAGGGCTCAATTTCATAGATTGGAGACTATCCCTATTAGAGACCTTCATTAAATACCTTCCATGGTACCTTGAGCACAAATACCTCTGCAATTCCTACATCTAAGGAATTTTGTTCATCAATGGATTCAAGTTAAGCAATCAAAGAGGTTAAGTCCCTAATCAAGGATGGTGGATCCTTGCAGAAACCTCTTAGAGTTCCTGTGAAAAACTTGTTGGGTGAGTGGTTTAGGAGTCTTCTTGGAGTGTTGGTGGCCCTATCTTGTAGCCAGCTCAAGAATCTCTCATTGGAGGGTGTGATGATCATAGCCAGTGTCATAGCACCATCTATTCATCTTCCATTGGAGAGAGTGACCAAAATCAAGTATGGATGTTGATGGTGGCTGACATATGTAGTCCATCAAATGGAAGGAATCCTTGTCTCCCATTTGCTTAGATAAGTCTAGTGGAATAGTGTATCCCACTCCTCGAGTGAATTACTTTAAGGAATACATGGCATTTTATCCTAGTAAGGGGGTCTCTTCTTCAGAGAATGAAGCATTGATCATCAATTGCTATCGTACATTGGGAAACCATATCTTCCTTGAATCATGCTCTCGCTTCTATCTTGGAATGAAAGAGGGATTACAATACCAAGATGTAAGTAGTTTGTACATGGTGTGTTACAAAGGACTATGCTGGATTTAGTCCTTCAACAAGAATTCAAGTTTGCAAGATTTGATCTTCATAACAATATGATTTGTTGTTGGAATGGTCCCTTCTAGACCATAAATTTTTTATAGGGAATGGGGGAAAGGTGTTCCATGCTATCTCCCCTTACTTGGAAAATTTTATTATTGGGCATGGATGTGATCCTACCAATCATTGTGTTTGGATTACTCTTTTGTACCAGGATCGATTGTTGGTTTCTATTTAGTCTATGTATCCAATCTTAATTTAGAATGGAGTTGTATTTGAAATTGGGTGGCTTCCTCCCTACCAATTATAGATTCGAATATTGGTTGAGAATTAAAAATGGTTGAATGGGATGGTGATCAAGCTGGTGGTGTTAGTTCAATGGTTAGTGGTGTGGAAAAGCAATCCTAAACAAGGTGTAAAGTAGTGATACATCTTTTTAATCCCAACTAAGGGAAAATGGGTTGGATTATGGAGGTTGGTTCACCTAGTTTGATTTTGGACAAAGGAAGACATATTTCAATTGAGATTAGATCATGTGCATGGCCCTCACGATGACATTTCATTTTTCCCCATATGCACATGGTAGATGTTTTGATTGAAGTTACAAGGTTAGATCATTTTCACATTTAAACTATTATTTTATTGGGTAATGGAATGGACTCAATTCATGTTTAATTCCCCTTCTTAGGGAGACTAGGATTAATGTTTAATTATTGCTATTCTATGTTATTATATCATTTTATAAAGAGAGGACTGTTATTTTGATACTTTATGGATATTTTGGCATAAGACAACTCATTTTTTAACTATTTATAACTTGGTTGTTAAATGAATATCACTCATCCTTAAATATGTTGAATTTTGAAAAGCTCATAAATAATATATATGTGCTTTACTCCTTTATTGTTTTTAAATACTTAATAACAATATCAATATTAAAAAAAAACAAAAAAAAACTAATAATGTGAATAAGATCCTAATCACGAGTTTTCATACACTTATTCCAACTATTGAAGATCCTAATCACTAGAGTTTGCCATACACTTAATACGCTTAAGATTATGAATTTTTTATAAACCATTGAGCATTGATTACTTTTGTTCATTATTTGGACCACATAGGGTAATTAGAATGTATCTAGCTCGGACTAAAGAAAAAAGAAATGGAACTGTAAAATGACAACAAATTTAACTTGAAATGGAACTGTAAAATGACAACAAATTTAACTTTAATATGATAAATGTTTTTCTAGAGTGAATGTCGTTAGGATAATGAGGCGTATGTATGTCCATTACAAGTGATGAGATTAAATAGAGATATAACATAAAATTTTCCCAATAAAGGAATGCATTTGGATCCTTGCAAATACATTGTTTGTAATTTACAGCTCCCACTACCATTGCCTTCTATTTTCTACATTTCACTTGTGTGTTAAACGCCCTTGGATTGCAATACACAGACCTTGTCGCCCCAAATTCTGCAACCGATTCCAAATTTGAGCTATGTATGTGACAACATTAATCATATATTTCAAGGATACAATATTCTTTATCATCCCAAACAATATATGAAATGAAAAAAACAGATGACTTTCCTGTTCTCAATTAATATTTTTTGTGTACTCTAGGATTCACCCTTTTTCACTTGCAGAGAGAATACAACTATAAGAATTGGGGTGAATCTCCTTGTGGCGAGTTCGAATCCCACATGTAAGCATTTATTAGCATTATGTTCCTTGGCCAATTTTTTTATTATCTATATCCATACATTTTTTGTTGGTTGTGGAGCCTGATCTTCCTTATTCAGAGGTCATGTTTTATCCATGTTTGGATCCCAGCCCATGATGGGGGTGGGATTTCCACCCCAAAATAATCGCCATGGGGGGGGGACTAATTTGGGAGCCCCCCCTTGGCGGGGGTTTGGGGGCAACGCCCCCGCAATGAAAATTTCGAAAAAAAACTGCCTTGTAAAATGTTGTAATTTCATAGTCATGACTTGATCAATAATAGGTGATTTATGGGCCCATGGTATTGGGTGTTCCATAATATTTTCCCATGGTAATCGCTCTTTAAAAGGAAGGAATTATAATACGGTTGTGTATTGTAGCATTGCAAAGATATCTGATTGTGTGACAGAGACTGTGATAGAGTGAAGAGGAAGTTGCAGCGGATGTGTTGTAGGTTGTATCCCTTCATTTGTTGGATGGTATAATAATAAGGACTGGCAATTTCTGTGTGGATGTAGCCCATCTTGGGTGAACCACGTTATATTGGCATCTCTCTTGTAACGTGTTTTATGTGATTTATATTTATGTGATTTATATTTGCATCTTGTTTATTGTTATTGTTCTGCAATCTTGTTTTTCTAACATGTACTATACCCAAGAAGCCAAGATGGAGTGCATCCCATGGTGGAGATGTCGAATAAAAGGAGTTCTCTTTCCCCTGGAGTGATAAAGTGCCTGAATAAGTATCATCCAATAAGTAGTTTCAATGTCGTATGCATACTAGTGTTCACACACAAACGTGTATTTAAAACTAAAAATATATGAAACTTACTGATAAGTATTGGTCATATTTGTTGAGCAACAACATAACTAAGTCCCGAGGAGTAGTAGTATTTTTGGTATTGGGCATTTTGTATGTAGTTGTTGATGTCCGTTCCTCCAACAAAAATTTAGTATAAGGACTTGGATAGAGAATATTCAACTGAATACTGCCATTCTTCTTCACTAAGGTTGAATCAAAGTGTGTGAATTGCCATGAGTGGTTGCAGAGAGAGCTTCAACTTCATCCATCCTCCTACGGGCTCTACCTTCAATGGATTCAAATTTGAAATAAAACCCAACCATGAAACAAAATTTCTTACTAGAATAACCAGCATAAATAAGCTAAAGTACAATAATCCATTAATGGGTAATAATAAAAATGTATTTGATAAGATTTGAGATATATTTTACAATGAGAATTGAGGGCTTGTATAAATACCCATGCAAGGTGCCCTTTCATAAAGAGGCATAACCTTTCATCAGGGTGTCTCTTCATTAAGTATTATTTATTTACTTATTATTATTATTATTATTTATTAATGTTTATTTATTATATATTTTGTTCATTACATTGCCTCTCCCTTATAAATGCTTTGTCCTCAAAGCATAATTATGGAAGACTTTTTGTCCCTTGCTCTTGCTCGTAACTCTTTTTTGTGATCTTTTGTGTTGGTAGCTACAACACTTGACAATACAAGACGATGTGTTCTTTTAAACATTGCACAAAGATGTTGAGTCATTTGTGAAGTGGTCCACCCGAGATCTAGCTTCATTGGAATTGTTTGTTGATTGATTATTTGGAGTTGTCGATTTTGTCTTTGTTCTTTGTAGGAATGGTACTGGTAATTTTCCTCTTGTCGTTGATCATAATGATTCTTGTGATTTGGATGGCAATACGGTACTCAAGTTGCTTGTGGAGTGTTTACATGAACTTCAACTTTTGGCGCCTCTAACAATTTAATGATCAATACCTTTTCAATATAAGCGTTTTCTGGTATTTGAACATTGATTGGATCTGTACTGATTTCTTTTTCCGACGTCTAAATTTGTATTGATGATGTTTCTATGTCAACGGTTTCGATCACTATTTATTTTTCCATAGTTTGGACACCCTTTGTTGAACATTTTTCTAACTTCTCATCTTTTAGTTTTTTTATTTGTTTAGTCAACTCTTGATTGTGATTTGTAAGGTAGCAATTTTATTCTTGTGTTTGTAGTAATTTCCCTTCAATGTCTTCATTAACTTGTTCTTTTTTTTAGTATTTTTTAATTTCCTTATTTTCGTAACTAGTGTCTTATTATGGTTTCTTAGTTGGCATATTTCTTCAGACTGATCTGATAACAATTTATTGTGCTTTGTGATCTCTAACTTGTGTGTGTGGTTAATGTCGTCCTTTTTCTATTGGAGTTCTTTTATTTATTGCTGACGACGATAGTCCTCTGATTCTTGGCATTGAAATTTCTCTTGGATTTGCGCAACTTCCTCGTTTCTGTCGACGATGAGTTTATTTAAACGCTTTATTTCTTCTTCTAAATCATTATCACTTATATAAGGTGATTCTTTGTCATTTTCAGACTTTTTGATTTTGTCTTCAAGGTTTTGATTTTGCCTCTTTAATAGTGATATTTCTTTCTCCTTATCCGATAACATTTTCTCGATATTTTCTTTAACTTTTTAAAACTTTTTATTTTGATCTTCTAAGCGACGATTCTCTTGTTTGGTCAACTTATTAAGAATGATATGCTTACTTATATCATATTGTAGATGATGATTGGTTGCTTTATATTTCTCTAACTCACACCATAATGCTTGTAGTCGTGACTGTAATTCTGATTTTGTGATTGCCATAGTTTGCAATTACGACTTCTCTTCCAACTTTGCTTTCTTTTCTTCGATAAGAGGTGGATACGAAAAGTGTAATAACCTTAGTGCGGTCTTCTTCTCGAGACAATTCTTCTTTTAACTTGAATTTA
Source organism: Larix kaempferi (assembly GCA_027924585.1). Classification (NCBI taxonomy): domain Eukaryota; kingdom Viridiplantae; phylum Streptophyta; class Pinopsida; order Pinales; family Pinaceae; genus Larix; species Larix kaempferi. The sequence continues at coordinate 34,729,327 of BSBM01001000.1, read as the reverse complement.
TGTCTTCTTCTTTTGACTTTTTGGTATTTCTTTCTTCTTCTTTTTACCAAATAATTATTATAAAATAATAAATTATTATTATATAGTTTTAATATTTTTTGGATTTTTTATAATAATAAATAATAATAAATATTATATAGTTTTTAAAATGGCAAATAAGGGTTTTACCACTCATTGAAGGAAACGTGGAGAACGGAGGGGCACCCATGAAGTGTGGAAGAGCTGGCCATGAGAATCGCGAGGAAGGTGAGCAAATTGGTGGAAATTGGAAGGCCAAGAGAGAGGGGCTGAGGTGGAAGCAATGTGGGACACATTGCAGGGAGGCCGCGTGCAACGTGGCGCGTGGGAGAACAATAGGTGTGATGGGAGTGTGAGTCGTGGGTGATAAGAAGGGCGGAATGACACGTAGGTCATGGGATGGATGGCTGGCGAGGGAGGTAGCGTGGAGGGAAACCAGCTTGCAGAGAGAGCATACTGTGGGAGCGTGATGGCTGCATGGGAAGACTGGTTTGTTGGGATGTGTGTCGCTGCAGAGTTGTGGTAGGTGTGATGAGAGAGTAAGGGGGTGATGGTTGCGTGGTGGAAAGAGAGTGGACGTGCAACAGATTTTCTTTCAAAAATAATTCTACGGTCATAAAATAAGAAAAAAAGAAAGTAGAAAAGAAAAGAGAGTGGACATGCAGCAGAGGGGGCACAATTGTGTGCAAGAGTGGAAGGATGAAGAGCAGGAATGGCAGGAGCTGCAGTGGGTTTGGAATGACTCGTAGGTTGCTTGGAGCTGTGGTGCGTGCAATGTTGGAGGGTGGAGGGTATGCTGGCGCGTGGAGTAACTCCTTATTTTTTATGCTAGGGGAGGGATGCCAGTCATTGGACACCCCACATGGCTCCCTCCCCCACGCCACACTAGCACCTCGGCACGTGGCGTGACCGGGCCCAGCTGGCAGCGCCATGAGTCGTGGTTGTTGGTGTCATTAAAGCGCACTTTATGGTGGGATTTTTGCCCTTTTGCCAACGCTTTTCCCGCACTTGGTCTTTCGTCCCGTGTATTCTTGCTCGGGCCCTGTCCGTGGCCGCTCCGCCACCCCCGTCCCTGTTCGTTCCTGCTCTGGTTATTGAACACTCCGTCTCTGGTTCTGCTACCGTGTTGCTGTGCTTCTATGAAGTGGTGGATAAGTGGTGCGTTTCTCCCCGATCGATGGCGTTCGTTGCTGTGGTTTGAACTATCCGCTGGTTCTCCCGACATTGACGAGGTTATGATGCCCGCGGCTCACAATATGCCCATGGAATTGTCTACAGCGGACCCCGTTGGAGGGTTTCGTCGGTTCGGTGGTGGTGTTGTTGGGTTCCTGTTCGGCTGGTTTCGCTGGTCCCTTCCTCTTCACGGCGGTGGTTGGTCCCTTCCTGCTCGTGGCGTTGGCGAAGGTTGTTCCTGCTCGCACTTCTTCGGTGGCACTGCTGCTGGCACTGGTAGGCTTCGTCGGTTCGGTGGTGGTGTTGTTTGGTTCCTGCTCGGGTGGTTTCACTGGTCCCTTCCTCTTCACGACAGTGGCTGGTCCCTTCTTGCTCGCGGCGTTGGCGAAGGCTATTCATGCTTGCACTTCTTCGGTTGCGCTGGCGCTGGTAGGTTTCCTACCAGCCACTCCTGCATCAGTGTTTTTCAACACTCTCAACCTTCTGGTGATTTCGTGGACCATTTGGGTTTTTATGTGGCATTAGGGGTTTAATTTGTTTATGTTGTAGCAAGGTTTAGGAATGGTTTATGATGCAGTAGGGTTTATGAATGGTTTATTGTGCTCCTGTTAATTTGTTTATGAATGGTTTACGAATGCAGTAGGGTTTATGAATGTTCTAGTGTTTCGGTTTCGGCTGAATTATTGAAGGTTCTATGGTTTACGTTGCAATCATAGTTTCGGGTTAATTATTGAAGGTTCTGTGGTTAATGTTGAAGCTGCGTTTAAATTTTTTTTAGGGTGTAGGAATGAAGGTTGTGTTGCAGCTGTGGTTAAATTTTTTTTAGGGTTTATGTTGCAATCATAGTTTGGGCAGAATTATTGTAGGTTCTATGGTTTGTGTTGCAGCAAGTTCTATGGTCTGTGTTGCAGCAGGGTTTGTAATTTTTTTAGGGTTTATGTATTTAGTTTGTCGTTTGTTTATGTTGCAATCAACGTTTGGGCCGAATTATTGAAGGTTCTATGGTTTAGGTTGCAGCAGGGTTTATAAATTTGTTGGGGTTTATGAATTTGGTCTGTTGAATGGTTTATGTTGCAATAATCGTTTGGCCTGAATTATTGAAGGTTCTATGCTTTATGTTGCAGCAGGGTTTGTAAATTTTTTGGGGTTTATGAATTTAGTTTGTTGTTTGTTATGTTGCAATCATAGTTTGGGCTGAATTATTGAGAGTTCTATGGTTTATGTTGCAGCCGGGTTTGTAATTTTTTTAGGGTTTATGAATTTAGTTTGTTGTTTGTTAATGTTGCAATCATAGTTTCGACCAAATTATTGAAGGCTCTATGGTTAATGTTGCAGCAGTGTTTATAATTTTATTGGGGTTTATGAATTTCGTTTGTTGCTGGTTTATGTTGCAATCATAGTTTGGGCAGAATTATTGAAGGTTCTATGGTTTATGCTGCATTATGTTGCAGCAGGGTTTGTCAATTTTTTGGGGTTTATGATTTTCGTTTGTTGCTGGTTTATGTTGCAATCATAGTTTGGGCTGAATTATTGAAGGTTCTATGGTTTATGTTTCAACAGTGTCCCTAAATCTTATCTGGCTTATGAATTTAGTTTGTTGTTGGTTTTTGTCGCAGTAGAATGGTAATAGTTAAAAGGAAAATTACATCATACAGGGGATGGATACCAATTGACAATAGTGAATTTTCCATTGTCTCATCTTATTGGAAGAATACCCATAATTTAGTTGTTGATATCAGCAAGTTTGCCAAATTGGCTATTGTTGATGCATTTTACAAGTGATCTGCTCCATCTTATGATCTACTATTGTTGATACAATTTACAAGTTGTCTACTATTATTAAATTACAAGTGTATGATGCAGTTTTTACTTTTACCTATTAACATGAAGTGATCTGCTATATCTTATCAGTCCATTGCTTTCATTATGGGCCAATAACTTGCATTATGGGAAAAATAGAAGAAGTTAAATTAGTTGTTGCATTATGGGCAAAATAGAAGAAGGTAAATTAGTTGTTGCATTATGGGTATTTATATAGACATAGTTTTATTAAACAGTTTGTTGGCTTGATTACTGTTGTCTATTGTTCTAGCCTTCAAAAGGATATTGAATTTGTTTATAGGAATGTACATACACTGGATCTAATTTAGGCCTGTTATGTTGATTAGTAGATACTGTATTAAGGTGTAATAAGTCATGCATGAGAGCCCTCCATGGAACATTCCTTATAGAAGCATTATTAATAATAGGAGAGAAATATGGGCCATGTTGCAGTACAGTTAGCATTGAATGGATGGGTATCACACCCATGCGATGGTTCAACCCCATTCCTAACTGCTAGTTTAAGGAATATAGGGGTCAAGAGTTGTAAACCATAGAACCAACTGCAACATAAACCATAGAACCTTCAATAATTCAACCCAAACTATGAAACTTCAATAAACCTTAGACCCTGCTGCAACATAAACCATAGCCCACGATATCATCTAGGATGAAGCTATTATAGTGGTCTTGGGATTCTTCTATCTCCCTTTGCATTTTGGGCATATGGTTGTAATTCAGCCCAAATGATTGCAACATAAACCATAGACCCTACTGCAGCATAAACCATAGAACCTTCAATAATTCATCCCAAACTCCTGCAACATAAACCATAGACCCTACTGCAGTATAAACCATAGAACCTTCAATAATTCAGCCCATACTACTGCAACATAAGCCATAGACCCTACTGCAACATAAACCCTAGAACCTTCAATAATTCAGCCCATACTACTACAACATAAGCCATAGACCCTACTGCAACATAAACCCTAGAACCTTCAATAATTCATCCCAAACTATGATTGCAACATAAACCAACAACAAACTAAATTCATAATCCCTAAAAAATGTTAATGAAATATTTAATCGGAGAACATTACAGCTTGCTATTGAAATGATGAAATTTTATATTAAACCTTATGATAAACCCCTGATTACAATGCCGCAAACATCAGAGAACGATATGACTTAGGATTGTACCCAAAAATGTCTAGGATTGTATACAAAATGGCCATGTTGTAGTAGTTAGACCCAGTGATTACAAAAATCCACAATGCAATGTGGTCACAACAAAAACTTTGGCATCCCTATATGACACTCCTATGCTTGATGTCGTCCAAGATCCTCACTTCCCAATATTGTTGAGTTTCCTGCTTGAGCCAGGTTGGTTGGCATACCTAACAATGGCTGATTAGGTTGTGGCTGGTTGCCTCCATATGATATCCAATTTGCTTCTTGTAGCAATGGAGTAATTGAGTAGCCACAGTGCACACTTGTGCTACTAACCCTTGCATTAGGTTAAGCCCCCCGATAATCATACATATGTCTGACACCTGCACTGGTAGGAGGGAATAAAGTGGGCATGTGCACTTGTTGATAGCGGGGGACTTGGATGTTTAGGAGGTCTTGGAAACATGGAGTATTATCTGCAAGATGTTCCAATGTGTTTGGCATCATCCTACTCCCCTCCACTATGTTTGCATCAATGGTAGAACTTTCTGCCACCCCTTGTTCTTTTTGAAGCAATTGTTTAGCCTTTCTCAATTCCTTTTCATGCCTTGCCATTTGTTTTTGATGAGCCTTTTCTTGTTTTTCTTTCTCTCTTTCAAGCCTTCCCTGTGCTCGAAATTCTGCTGCAGCAATCCTTGCAACCTTCTTTTCTTTAGCTAAGTCCCTCTTTTTCTGCTTTAAATCCTGGATTTCAAGTTTCCTATGCTTAGACTCAACCAATAATTTTATATAGTCCTCTGAGGTGAGTAACTGTGAACTTCGGCATAGACGAAGATTGTCTGCTGTAAATTGCCTTCTTTTGCTGACACTCTCTCTACCGGTAGCTTTAGAACCAAGCAACTGGCCCTTCTTTGACACTTGCTGCTCATTGCTTGACACTTGCCTTTCAATATTTGGGTCAATGTTCTCCTGCTCTATCTGAACCATATTGTCCTCTTCAGCTGGAACCTCGTTGTGGACACTATCTTCTTCCAGGTTTCCATTGTCCACAAAATAATGAACAATTTCTTCTTCCAATTCTCTTGGCTGTGAAGGCATGTTCATGCTTTCTTCATTTGTCCTTGAGACAATATTTTTGTCCAAATTCATCATGGCTTCTGCCAGCCATGATGGTGGGGTAACCTGGCTTGGCAAAGTCAATTCTCCATTGCTGCTTCCTGGTGCATGGTCAATGTTTTCATTGACATGAACAGAAGCAGAAGTTGCAACTGTTTCTTGCATAGAGACATTAAGAAGATTAGAAGCTGAAGTTGCAGCTGTCTCGGTTGGTGTAACAACCTCCATGTTACTGTCAATTAGTTCATTGTTATATTGTGTTTCACTTACCTGTTCTTCTTCATCACCACAGTATGGTCCTCCTTGAGAGAGGGATATCATATTATCATCAACAACAACGTCTTCCTCTACCTCCACATCTTCTTGGCCAGCAACATGTGCTTGGACATCCCATTCTTCCTGACCATTCAGATCAAATCCCTGGCTACAACTAGTATCATGCATGAGAGCCTCAAAATTCAGTGGCCATATTCCAGTCCTCCTAAACTCAGCCTTGATATTTGAAGGTGTGAGAGCCCTTTTAAAGGCTTTACTTGCAAGCTCGACTAGCTCAAACCTTTTTACCTCCACCCCTGGATTCTTTGCCATCCACGAAGCTCGCTCACCCCTGAAGTAGTTCTTGTAAGGCCCAAACACATTGACATCTAGGGGCTGCAATCTGTGAGTGGTATGAGCAGGCAGTGTCAACAGGTTGATGCCCAAATTGTTAGCCTCCTCAATTGTTTGCACAACAATGTGGCTTCCATGACCATCTAAAACTAGCAGGTGTCTATTTACAAGTGAGACACCGCCTGGTATAGATGCAACAAAGTGAGTAAGCCAATTCAAAAAGAGTTCTTTGGTCATCCAAGCATGGGGATGTGCAGCCATGCATGCACCTGGTTCACAATTCTGTATATAGTTTTTGAGTTGAGTTTTACCTTTAAATAGATAAAATCCAGGGATTGAAGCACCAATTGCATTGACACAACATAGAATAGTGATCCACTCCCTGCTCCCAGGCAAAATATTTGGCACATTACGACTCCCTCTCTTGGAAATTACATGCATGCCATAGTTCCTTCCTTCCTGTAAACCTGTTTCATCACAGTTCCATATATGGTATGGAGCATACCCATGGTTCTCATATGCACTAGAAAGGGTGGCATAGAACTTAGTCAGAATTGCAGGCCGTAGATTTAGAGCCCTGTCTCTATCTAGGCCCTCAGCTGTACGCAACACAAGGTTTGGATGCCTTTTTTTAAACCCAAACCACCATGAATTACTAGGAAACCCATCTTTGAAGGGGTTTTGCTTCCCTTGACAGATTTGAGCTACTGTGGATTTTAGCTGTATCAGCTCTAGCCCATGTCCCATTTCAGCCATCTCCTTACACCACTAAACCACCTCGGCCTCCTCCTCTTCACTCATAACTGTAACAGGCCCTCTGCGCTTTGTATGTGTGAGCCCATTTATCCAATAATGTACTGAAGAGGTAGCAACTCCATGTTTTTTAGCAGCAACACAAATGGAATATCCATTGAACTCTATATCATCAATAGCAGCTAGCATGTCTTCTTTTGTCCAGCCTCTTATTGCACTGATTTTGGTGACTGAACTTGTTCCTTGAACTGTGGTTGGAAGTGACTGTGTGGTTGGTGGTGGGACAACAATGTCCTCTTCCACCACATTGTCATTCTCAACAACATTGCTGGGAGCATTTTTGGCATTTGAATGATCGACCCTCTCCTCGTCCGATGAGGTGTAGTGTAGCTGGGCACCCCTGCTCAGTCGACGACTTGTTCTCCTTGCATTGTTGACTCTTTCCATGCCTGTAACAACCTGCACATTTATAAGGGAGGCTGATTATGTAGAAGAAACTGGAAGTTGATTATAACAGAAATGGAAATAACATTGCAAGGGAAGCTGGTTATATAGAAGGAAACTGGAAGCTGATTATAACAGAAACATGAATAACATAACTGGAAATAACATAAACAGGAACATAAATAACATAAACAGTAACCTGAATCTACTATGCACACACTTCTACTGGTATGCCTCCACTGTGCACACACTTCTGATGGTATGCCTCCACTCTGCACACACTCTGCTGTTCAAATTTATGAAATGCAACTGTGCACACACTTTGCAGGTCGAATTTATGAAATGCATCTTCATGAGGGTTGTGGTTCATTTATAGTTGTTTGCTATCGAATTGGGTTGGTAAGAAGGTTTCACATGGATTGCAATCTCTCAAATTTCAATGCGTGTTGTGGATTGATTTGAAAGTGATCCAATGGATGGGAGCTTGTCATTGTGGATCCCTGTGGCTTCATCTGTTTCATGATCCTTGTGCTTCCATCTATTTGATGGGTGCATTTAATGGGTAAGTGTCATTTATTGAATACAATGGGTTGGAATGTTGAACAATCTTGTAGTTATGGATGACACTATCCTTTCTGATGCTTGAACAGGTTTCAATGAATGTTTGAACAGGTTTTAATGAATGCTGGGATATTTAGGCTCCAATAGATATTCGTGGGTCCTCCTTTGATAGGTACCTTGCAGTAGGTGGCAAAAACGAATTGGGTTATTTAGCTGTTCATGTACTTTTGGATCCCTGAGTAGATCTGTACTTGGTTGGGACAAGATGTTTTGTACAGTTTTTCATATAAAGACTATTTATTGACACCTATTGGCCCAGTCAGTTAATGGGCAATTTTTGGACAAAATTTAAATATTTTCTGCACTTAATATGGAATATGTATGCTTAATTTATGGGTTTATTTGTGTCAATATATGGTGGTTGTGTGGGACCAGTACTATGACAACTATTGGTCCCTGTTCAAGAATAAACAACTCTCCCCTATTTTGATTGTCTTCAATTTGGCAGTGGACTTGTCTCCTTCTTTGACGACAATTTTTTTGATGGTAAAAAACCAAAATTCTGATGTGGTCAAAGAGAAACTTTGAATTTATTTATTTATTTTTTATTAGCTAAAATCTCGTTTCAAAGAAACCTTGGCCAAAAGAGAATCAACTTAGTCCAAGAAGGACCAATGAAACAAAATTTCTTATCGAAATAACCAGCATAAATAAGCCAAAGTACAATAATCCATTAATTGGTAATAAAAAAAATGTATTTGATAAGATATGAGATATATTTTACAATGAGAATTGAGGGCTTGTATAAATACACATGCAGGGTGTCTTTTAGTAAAGAGGCATAACCTTTCATCAAAGTGTCTCTTCATTAAGTATTAGTTATTTACTTATTAATTTATTCTTATTATTCTTATTATTGATATTTATTAATGTTTATTTATTATATATTTTGTTCATTACAAACCATGTAAGCGGGCTCTGCATTCTGTAAATTTGAATTTGAAATAAATCCTGACCATGTACACCTAGGCGAGTCGCCCATCCACTGCAAGTTGCAGTTAATGGATGAATGTTGCAATGCTGTAGGTCAGGGTCCATCATGGGATGGGGCCGATGACGGGATGGGGAAGCGAACGAGGGAGTTTGAAGTTGTTGACGGAGAGATGGCCAAATGATTTTGCCATCCGGGCAAAATTGTCGAAGGCTTAGAAAACTCCATTATGAAACCAATCGAAATAAGCCAGTCACTCGACAACATTCATGGACGAAACCACAAGTGGAAACGCCCTCAAATGGTTGGTCCAACAAGGGTTCTATCTTCTCCCAGAGCTTGTTTCTTAGTGACCAATGTAATGCCCAAAAATGCACCACCCTGGTTATCTATACAAAGATACATCAAGCCTCTCCAAATGAGAAATTAGTTTGGTTTGGCACATTGTCATTTTTGACGCAACTAGGGCTTCACTTCTATCCCAAATGACGTGACAATTTTTAGTACATTTTTGTCCTTAACAATGAGCACCTAGGGTTTCATGCCATATGACAAATATCGACATTGAAGGAAAAGGGCATACTGTCGCGGAACTAAACCAAATTGAACCAATTTAACTTTGACATGTTTACGGATGGATTGCAAGAGATGTTGCTCTCAAAGTGTTTGGATTTAATCTTCTTTCTTTTGCGAGAAGCTTGTCCTTAGTGAAGCCTCCTACGCCCAAAATCTTGTTATGGACGTCCACTACATGGACATACGACGACGCGATTTCCAATCAGGATATCGCCTTCGGTACATAATGTCAAATTTGGTGAGTTCATCAACTAGAAAGACAAAGCATAGATATGCCAATGGAATGCACATGAAACAAACCATCGGGCATATATTAATTAGTTAAAGGAAGCATGAACTAAAACACAATTAGGGAGTTAAACAAAGACATTTCATTGCAACAATTCTCCCTGCATTGGGTATAACGAATAAAACAACCCCAAAAAGGGAATCCCATCAAGTAAAGTGCCGCTCTGCCTTGCATTTACACACCTTGCAAACCCATGTAATAACCCACAGAAATAGGTCATCCATTCCGGTGCATCAACAAGTTTGTTTTCACAAGAAAATTTCCGCAGTCCAACATATTTAAATATATGGTTGCTTCACACTCTCCTCAATATTTTAAATCTATGACGTAATTCTTAAGCCTTCATGTCGTTTTGGATTGACTCCCCCTGAAAGGCATCTTCCTTGAGTTTAAGAACTTGAAAAAAACAAACATGGAAGGCCACCTGCAAGACTGGGACAAATACCCAATGCATGTGATTCCACCTGCAAATTTGGGGAAACCATGCAACACCCATGCAATTCCACTTGCAGCGCTGGTCAAAACATATTTTAAGTTGATTAAAGGCATATCCAACTATACCCACACCGCATGCGCTCACAACTAGGCCACAAAAATATCTTCACGGGTCATGCACTCCTACATAGGATTTGCATCCAACATGTATACATTTACAAGTTATGTGAACCAAGAAAGTCTTCATCTCCATGCTCTCCCAAGATAAAAGCTCCTTCCCTCCAACACCAAATGTAGAAAAGCAACGTAGAGATATGCGAATGAAATACACATCCAGTAAACCACCAGGCATAAGTTCAAACTAGCAGTGGAAGGAAATGTGCATTCAAGGAACATACTTTTGTGGGAATGACCAAGACGTTTCAATACACCAATTCTCCCTCCAACAGAGACAAATAATAGAGTAGGCCACAAAGCGACATCCCGTCTCACCGTAATCTCCCATCGAATATGGCATATCTACCTCCCTTTCATGCACACACTAACCTAGTCTAATAGTTCAATCCCACTAGAATCACGAGTACATGACCTATTCCGATAGATTACAACCAAGTTTCAAGCTTCATTATAAAATCATGTCCACATTGCAACAGAGTTTATGGTAATCATTGTTACTTCCAACCTCACTGAGTGAGCTGAGGCTTGGCATTTGTCCCTAGGATTTTAGATCTCTCATGTGCTCTTGGCATCTTTGTACTAGCAAGGCCTATAAATGGCCAAAGTTTATCCACAACTCAACTCCACGGAGAAAATGCACAAAGCTATGGAACTAGGCCATGAAATTGAACCAATTTAAATTTAACAACTTTCATGGGTGAACTTGTAAACAAAGTCAGTTTCAATTTCTTATTTTGTCATCAATGGTGGTTCGTCAAGTCGATGAAAGTGAGGCATTTCTATTTCTCCCATGAGGGCTTAAGTATCTCCAATGATGTGATTGTTCTCGTGGTTGCAAGAAAATGGGTGGGGATGGCTGCAAAGCGGGAAGGGACATTAGGGGTCTATATCCTCCAGCTCATGGTCTCTTAAATCGATACTTAACAGCCCTTCCCATCCTCAATCTTGTCACCTCGGTCCTCTATACCGAGATATAGTTTCATTCTTGCAAATGAAGCTATTGTCACCAATATATGCTTCCAATTCCGATGACCCTTTCAATGTAATAGGGGCCTTGCCTTCCTCTCAAATCATGGAGCACATTTGAATGCTATCCTTTCCAACATCTTCATATCGATGAGTCGTATGAATTCCCAACTCTCTTTCTCATAGTTAAACCCGAAAAGAAATGGAATATGGACATGAAACTAGGCCAAACTAAAAACAAATCGTTGTAACTGCATTCATGCAAGAACTTGCAAACTCCATCTTTCTCTGAGTGTGTCAATATGAATATCCATAAGGTAAGAAAATTTCTAGGTATTTCCAACTCTTATATAGCATATGTTCAACGCTTGTGTAGATTCCAAACCCATTGTTACAATAATTGAAGAGGTTAAAAAGGTACGCTTGGATCCACTCACAATGAGATAACCTTGAATTATTCGAGCGGAGCTTCACATAAGCACTAGTGTTCACTCTCCTCAATCCTTCAAATCCTTTAGCATCTCATGTTGATGCTAGTGCTATGCATGTCAACACAGTTCTATCACACGAAGGAGAGGTGGTGACAGAGCAAAGACTTTCTATCTTTATGAGCGGTCATCAATTGCATTAAAACCTGCGAGTGTTACTAAGCCTAAATAATGAGCTTTGATCTTGTTACAAATTGCAGCGGCTAATATTGTATAAACATTCTCCACAAGGAGAATCAGGATATTCATTATAATCTGTTGAGTACAAGAGAAAGATGGCTTATAAAGTTGGTAAAGAAAACATGGTCGCAGATGTGTTCTCCATAACCTAATATGTATGGCATTTAGAGTGAAAAAAGCAGGATTCATGCCAAGAAGCAATCTCCTTCATGCAACAAAATAGTCATCACCTTCTCCACTTCGCATTCCCAACGCACAGTGAAGCAATAACGATTTTTTGGATGTGACAATGTTAAATGATAAAATTCTGCGCAAAATTCTGACCATATTGAGGTAGCTATGAAACATGTCCAGTGGAGGAACACGAAGAAGGGAGTTGCTTAATATGCAAATATTCACCAAAGTTGCATGGTAGACAAGGCCTAAAAGTATCATCGGCATCGTGTATATCGATGTAACTAACGGTTACAATTAAAAAGTAAAGCATCTCCAAGAAAGGAAGGGGAGATTTGGGCCATGTAGTTTCAAACTTCTGGGATACGATTCAATATTGCAAGACCATTGTTATAATTGAAGAAGGTGGAGTTGAATACAGATGCAATACGACAGTCTTGAAATGTTCAGGCATAAACTTAGCAAGCATCGTCACCCACTCTCTGAAGCCTTTCAAACATTTTGGAAGCTACAAGCCAAAGTTAATTCATAGATCCATAATTGAAAATATGGTTGCAAAATCCATTGTCTATGGTCTATGCAATATGTCCATTGCCCATGTTGTAGAGAACGTGTTGTAGAGAACGTGTTGAGTAGGACTCAGAATTTATCGCACAAAAGAATTTATCAAACAAAATATTACTCACACATTTTTTTAATAAATAACATTATTTTACATTGCTTAATATGTGTTTTTTTTTATAGAGATGTAAAGTTCAAAAGTAAGACAAAAGTTAACTCTAGTCATGTATTTAAATACATGCAATGTATTTTTTAAACAAATCAAATACACACATAAAGACTTCATCCGAATAAAACACAATATTTTACACTATTTACCTTGTACTGATGGTAAACCATCAAATAAGATTTAATAATTACTTAAAAATATTTGTTTTATGTTTAATTATTAAATAATGGTTTTTTTATTATAATTTTGTTTATTTTTCTTTATGTTGTAAGAGAAACTAGTTAAACACATTCAAATTGAAATTATGGTTAAGGTTTGAAAATAAAGATTAACTATTGAATAAAAGAAAATTGTTTTATTATTAAAATTTAATTATTGAGGAAGAGGAAAGATGATTTGGTATTATTTTTTATATTTAAAATTAATGTCATAATTCTAGCGATGCTTCAAAACTTTTTAGCAAATTTGAAAAGTATTCAACTTCCAACATGGAAATAAAAACATGATAGTTTATTAAAACTACTCGAATATAAGAGCTCTTGCATTGAATTTAAACTTCCTAGTCAAATGAGGAAAGCTTACAAGTTTCTTAATCAATTGGATGCTTCAACTATTGAGACGAACTAAATTAGGGCCATTGTCTATTGGGGAAATTTCATAATGAAATACCTCTATGGTTTAGAATCCATTATTAGATTTCTAGGGTGGCCTAATCAATGGAGTAGATTTTGGAATGTTAAAACAATGTGTTGCTAATATTGAAGATATAATTGAGCTTTGTAATGAATTGTGTGGACATGCAAGATTTGTTTAAATGTTGCTTCAACACTCGAGTCTATCAAAATTTTGGAACATTATTGTGGAGGGACATTTGATTGTATAAATTGTTTTCCTATTGGTTGTATAAGTTTGGCAATTACCACATTTGAAATCTTCTGCCATTGTTTGGTTTTTGGTTTATTGTTGAAGAATAGTGTACAATTGATTTTTCTAAAAAAACTTGCATGGTTTTGGTTTGGAGAAGTTATGAGAAGTTTTATTGCTTTGTGCCCTTTTCAATCGAAACACTCTCCTCTATCTCCCTTTTAAGTGAAAATACTATTATTTTTTAGGGAATCATTGGTACCTTGAATATCTATGGATGGAAATTACTTTTTTCTCATCCTAACAAGGCCAACAACAATACTTACATTAATCAAATGACAACCCCTTTTCACAACAAAGGTTTATAGATGTAATTGTAGGAATCGTTTGTGCCTTAGATGATGAAAGCTATGACTTTGTTTGCTTGAAAAAAAATTAAAACCTTGCATTAATTATTCTCTATATAGAGTTGGAACTAGTTCATCACCCCAACAATAACAGAAGTGCAATACAATTTTGGGATACTTGTCACAACTTGTTTGGCATAGTCAACACTATTCAGGTCAATCAACTTGAAATTGAGCTCTCCAAACTCAAGATGGTTGACTTCACTAGTGTCAAGGAGTTTGTTGTGAGATACAATAACCTAAACATTGACATTATTACATATGAAGGCAAGGAAAAAACATATTCATAATATATAACTATTTTTTTAGTAATGTTTCACATACATTCACAAATTTTGCTAGCTATTCATTTTTCTATAGTATTCATCTTTGAATCAAGGCATCTACATCTCCCTGCTTAGAGGATGTGTTTTCAAACCTTATCTAGCTCCAATACACCTCAATGAATCTGTGAGAATTAACTCTATTATTTTTTCACAATTTAATTCAATATGATCTAGGATATTATTTGAGAGAATAACATGCAAAACAAATCAAACACAAGAGACAAGAGACACAAAGCATTTCATAGGGGAAACCATAAAGGGTAAAACCCCGCAACTTCCTCGGAGATAGAATGAGCAATAATACAAAACCCCAAAACAAAGAGATGGTCTTCAACAGCTTCCTCCTCCTCCACTTGTGTGAACTTCTCTCTCTCTCGTTTATGCGAATTGAGTGAGTGAGTGAATGATTAAATAGAGAGGAGCACCCTCTCTATTTATACTTTACTTTAACTTGAATTTTAACCCTAACTGGGCCGACTTCTCCTAGGAGAGTCTAATAACCCATTACCACTTAACTTAGAGCCGGCCCCTCTAGAGGAGTCTAATAACCCTATCAAATACAATAATAACTTTCCCGATCGGAGGAATAAAGCCACTCCGTTAGAAGTAGAATGACATATGAATACAATATAAAATATACAAGTTAATATCTTCTGAAGTTACAAATACATTAACACTCCCTCTTAACTAGGAAGGTATTCTCTTGACACAGTTCATCAGCACATGTCTTCGTCATTGGATCATCATTAAAGACGGATCATCATCGTCACTGTTGCTGTTATCTCGACCATCAGTCTCCAATCTACTCGTCATAGGAATTTCTAAAGAGGCATCCCTTTTTCATGTTGGATGTAGGCCTAGCCTCCACATATGTCTTCATCATCTCTGCGAGCAAGCCAGCAAGTAGGTACATCTCAGTACTTATTATATGCCTCTGCAAAACCTGCAAGATCTTTCAGGACTGATTATATGCCACTGCAAAACCTGAAGGAGAATCCCAGGACTGATTATATGCCTCTGCAAAACCTGTGTACCCTACTGTCACCTCATCATCTTCAGATCATCTCATCGTCAACGGAGCACAGCCCAGATGCACATCACACAACACTTACATCAACCGACATGGGAGGACCAACCTACCACCATCCAGGAAAGGCTCAACAATTACATCAACGACCATGGGAGGACCAACCTACCACCATGTCGGAAAAGCTCATCAATTACATCAACGGCGATGGGAGGAAAAACCTACCACCATGTCGGAAAAGCTCATTAATTACATCAACGACCATGGGAGGAAAAACCTACCACCATGTCAGAAAATCTCGGCAATTACATCAACGACCATGGGAGCACCAACCTACCACCATGTCAAAAAAACTCAGAAATTACATTAACGACCATGGGAGGACCCACCTACCACCATGTCGAAAAATCCCATGTGCATCTGCGTCTTTTGGAATCATCACTTCCCCTTTGAAGGAACCTCGATCTGAAGTACACCAAGCTTCTCTCTGAAGTATTCAAACTTCACTCTAGCTTGTGTCTTGGTCAACACATCAGCTATCTTCACATCTGTCGCAACATACTGGAGCTTCACTGCTCCTCTCTGCATGATATCCTTGATATAGTGGTACTTGATCTCAATGTGATTTGACTTGTCATGGAACACCGGGTTCTCAGACAACTTCACACAACTCTGGTTGTCACAATATATACAAGTTGCGTCCAACTGGAGATCAAACAAATCAGACAGTAGCTTCCTCAACCATACTACCTCACAACTAGCCGAATAAGCTGCGACATACTTTGCTTCAGCTGTACTCAGTTCCATGCAGGATTTCTTCCTACTAAACCAAGAGATCACACCTGATCCCACACTGAAGCAACACCCTAAAGTGCTCTTCTTATCATTGGCACTGCCTGCCCAATCCGAATCAACATAACCCTCCAAGTTAATATTCTGATTTGCATAATACTTGAGCCCATAATGAACTGTACCCTTCAGGTACCTCAGAATATGCTCTGCAGCAACCAAGTGAACATGTCTCGGATCCGTCAGGAACTGGCTCAATGTGTTCACAACAAAGAAAATATTTGGTCTCGTATTTGTCAGGTACATCAAAGACCCAATCATATGACGATACATCGTGGCATCAATCGACTCTGATGAAGCATCACTCAATAGCTTCAGGTTCGATGCCATAGGTGTGTCCATGGCCTTGCAGTCCATCATCTTGAACCTCTTTAGGATCTCTACTGCATACTTCCCTTATCCAAGGAAGATTCCATCTGCACTCTCCCACACCTCCATGCCTAGAAAATAGTGCATCATACCCAATTCCTTCATCTCGAACTCGGCAACAAGCTTCCTATTCCTGTCAACAATCAACCCATCCTCACCTATCACAAGCAGGTCATCTACATAAAGTAGAAGTATCATTGGGTTCCCTTCCTCAACCTTGTAGTAAAGGTTGGAATCCGCTTTACTCTTGGTAAATCCCAAACTAGTCAAGAAGTTGTATATTTTGTCGTACCACGTCCTGGGTTTCTGTTTCAATCCATACAATGATTTCTTTAATTTGCACACATGAGTCTCCCTGTCCTGTGTCTCAAATCCGAGTGGCTGCTCCAAATACACTTCCTCCTCTACTACACCATTCAAGAACGTTGTCTTGACATCCATCTGGTGTACCTTCCACTTCATCACTGCAGCCAAAGAAAGTATCGATATGATGGAAGTGTATCTGGCTACAGGTGCAGATGCCTCTTCATAATCTATCCCTTCCTTCTGGGAGAAGCCACGTGCCACAAACCTTGCCTTGTGTTTCTCTATGTTGCCATCTACAACATGCTTGATCTTATAGATCCACTTGGAAGTCACAACAGACATCCCTACTGGTCTCGGGACAACATCCTAGACATCAGTCTTCATGATCGACTGGTACTCCTTGATCGTGGCATCCTTCCATTCTTTCTCCTCAGCTGCTTCCTCATAGTTGGAAGGTTCTTTGTCAATGATGTCACACAACAAGGCTACATAACTGGAGAATGGTCTCGGTCTCTTGCTTTCTCTATGTATTCCCTCTAGAGCACCATATCTCTCTGCATATTGACTTACTTCTTGTACCCATGTTGGTTTCCTCTTGTGATAATTCTTCTCATGTGGTGGATCTACAGGTTTCTGTGGGTCTTCCACCTCGCGTTCTCCATAATATTCTAGATTTACTTCATTCATTATTGTATCTCGGATCCTGGGTGCTTCTGGTTCTTCAATGTCTTCAACAGGTATCTTTCTGGATTTGTGATATGCTGAGTCTTCGTCGAATGTTACATCCATGCTAATGTCGATCTTCTTGAATCCTGGGAAATATATTCTGTAAACCTTCGAGCTTTCACTATATCCCGCGAATATACCCTTCTTTCCCGAAGGATCTAACTTCGTCCTCTTCTCTTTTGGAATATGTGTGTACACCGGGAAACCAAATATTCTGAGATGGATGACTTCTGGTTTCTCGCTGGAGAAGGCTTCTTCTGGTGTCTTGTTGTCAAGTACTCTATGTGGAGTACGATTTTGTACATACACGGCTGTCCTTGCAGCTTCTTCCCATAGATGCATAGGAAGATCTTGGTCATGAAGCATTTCCCTGGCTGCTTCCATAATTGTTCTATTCTTCCTTTCTGCAAATCCATTTTGTTGTGGATTATATGGAGTGGTCAACTCCCCCCTAATACTTGAATCTCTGCATAATTTCTTGAAGTCTTAAGAGGTGAACTCTTCGCCATTGTCTAAACGGAAAATCTTGATTTTCTTCTCTGTGTGGTTTTCGATCAAGGCTTTGGATTCCTTGAACTTACTGAATACTTCATCTTTTCTTTTCAAGAAATATATCCATGTCTTCCTAGAAAAATCATCAATGAAAGAAACATAATATACATACCCACTCAATGAACTGGATGACATCGGACCACATACATCGGAGTGGATGATTTCCAAGATTCCTTTTGCCTTTCTCTTGCTACCTGGAAATGTCTTCTTTGTATTCTTTCCCTTCGCACAACCTTTGCAAATGCCTTCATGCTTTGCTTGGATTTCTGGAAGACCTTCAATAGCTTTTCTTGCGAGAGGTAGTTCTCTATACTGCACATGTGCAAGCCTTCTATTCCATAGTTCACTAGGATCCATAGATTCATGGACCAAGGCTTTTTATGGTTGGCCCTTTAGTTTGTATAACCCTCCCTCTTGCTCTCCAATCACTACTGCATCATCTATGGTCTTTTCCTTTGGCCACATAAGAACTTGGCCATCTGCAAATGAAACCCTCATACCTTTTCATCCAATTCAGATATGGAGAGAAGGTTCTTCTTTAGTCCTGGTACAAACAGGACATCTTTCATTTTCATAGACTTTCCAGAGTCTAGTTTATAAGAGGCTTCACCACTTCCTTTTATAGGGTACTAGTAGTCATCCCCAAGTTTCACTTTGTGAGGTGACTCATGTTCAGATAGGTTCATAAAGGATTCCTTGAATCATGTCATATGCTTGAAATCCCCACTATCTATAATCTAATCATTGCTTCCATGTGTAACAGTTCCTGTGAGGGTAGAGATCAAAACATACTCTTCATCTCTTGAAGAATCTTCACTTTCTTCTCTGGCTCTCTTCCTGGGAGGTTCATCATCCTCTACAGTGTGAGCATGATGTCTTCTCTTGTTGTTCTTCTTCTTGTGAGAGCCACTTTTATTTCTAGGACAATCCCTAGATAAGTTTCCCTTCTCATCACCTGTATAGCATCGAATGGTGGATACATCTCTTTGGGATCTAAATTTACCCCTTTGATTTTGGTGGTGGTGTTTTTCTTTCTTAATATGGTGCATCCTCTTGATATCATTCCTCCCGGAGTGTGTTGTGAGAGCTTGGTCTTCATTTACCATCTTCTCTTCTCGAGCTACGAGTCGAGCTTCTTCTTGTGAGCATTCCTCCCACATCCTACTGGACGTGATGAGATTCTTCCTAGCACAAATTCCTTGAATGAAGGAATCCCATGATCTGGGTAGACCATTCAAGGTGGTCATCACTATTTCTCCACTTTCTATGTCTTCTCCCACAGCTTCAAGTTGTTCTTTTATCTGAGAGACCCTTGTAAAGTAGGAATGCATGGTCTCTGCATTTTGTATCTTCACATTCTTCAACTGGTTCTGCAATGTCATCTTCTGATTTATATTCTGTCCTTCTAATAGCTTGGTCAAGGAATCAAGCATCTTCTTGGGTGTCTTTAGAGATGGCACATGTGGTATGAGATGGTCCTTGATATAATATGCAACAATCCTCTTGGCCTTGACCAAGTTCTTCTTATTTAAGGCCTTAGCCTCATCTCCCTCTGGAATTGGAACCTCTTCATTCACATAGGTGTCCAATTCATTCTCTTCTAGGACAAGCCCAATCCTATACTTCCATGCTCAGAAGTTATCAGCCCCTTCAAGCTTATCCTCAAGCTTGGTGTGGTGAGACATCTTTAATGAGAAACTCAAATGGAAATAAAAAATATTTAGGTCTTACCACTTGATTTGCTGAAACTGGATCTGGAGATGGCTAGGGTTTGACAAAGAAACCCTAAAAATTCAAACTTGGAATTTCAAACTTCTATCTGGATAGAAAGATGTGCCTTGTTGAGACAAGCAAGCTAGTACATTTGGATTTTGAAAATTCCAAAAATTGACCCTTCAAAAGTGACTTGCAAATTTTGGATATGCAGTTTCTGGTTTTTCTGGTCCAAAAGTAAAACTAGGATTTGATGTATCCCGGGGTTCTGCCCAACCAAAAACTTCGATCTTGGTCTCTAAATTTTGATTTTGATGAGGATAACAATCTTGTGCTGAGAGCACTCCAAAATTCCACTTCTGTCAAAAGCCCTAATTTCCCGCATAAGTGACAGGCCAAAAAATGAAAATGCTCAAAATCCAATTCTACTTCGACAGAAAGATGCGCCTTCCTTAGGTGAGTTATCCTATCCTCCTTTTGCTGATGATCTGTCTAGAGAAACCCAAAAATTAAGAATCCCTAGCTTCTGCAGCTGCACAGTGTCTTCTTCTCATGTTAGCTCTGATACCATGTTAGTTTTTCACAATTTAATTCAATATGATCTAGGATCTTATCTGAGAGAATAACATGCACAGCAAATCAAACACAAGAGACAAGAGTCACAAAGAATTTCACCAGGGAAACCATAAAGGAGAAAACCCCGCAACTGCCTCAGAGATAGAATGAGCAATAATACAAAACCCCAAAACCAAAAGATGGTCTTCAGCAACTTCCTCCTCCTCCACTTGTGCGAACTTCTCTCTCTCTCTCTCACTTATGCGAATTGAGTGAGTGAGTGAATGATTAAATAGAGAGGAGCACCCTCTCTATTTATACTTTACTTTCACTTGACTTTTAACCCTAACTGGGCCGATTTCTCCTAGGAGAGTCTAATAACCCATTACCACTTAACTCAGGGCCGACCCCTCTAGGGGAGTCAAATAACCCTATCAAATACAATAATAACTTTCCCTATCGGAGGAATAAAACCTCTCCATCGGAAGTACATTGACATATGAATACAATATAAAGTATACAAGTGAATATCTTCTAAAGTTACAAATACATTAACAAACTCCTCATGTTCAAGCTCATTCTAAGGCTACCTAATCCTCATGCATGCATGAGTCTATAAGGGAACCTCTTAAACCCTCCACGAAGAAGACGATGGTGTGCTCTTATTGTCATAAGGATGGAATTCCTTCAAAACAATTCCCCTCCATATTCAAAAGATTGAAGATATTTCCAAGCAAACAACTAGGATCAATGAATTCTTGAAGGCAAGTATAGTACTTGCACTTACACACCTTTTTTTGCACTCTACTTTGTGGTCTTCAACTTGTTCACAAGGATGGATTGCAAATTATGGGGCCAGACAAATGAAAAAACACATGCACCTTATTTATAACTACAATGATTAGCATAGAGGCGAGAAGGTAACTATTAGTGATGACTCAACTCTCCCAATTTATGGTTGTGGTTAACACTGATAATTTTGGGGATGTTTTCCATGTTCTTGGGTTTGGACCAAATCTTTATCTATCGCATCGCACACCTACAAGAGGTATAATTTTGTCCAAAGATATAGGTTGTCAACAATATAGGTGAGCAAGTTCGAAGTGGTTGCCTTTGGATATTGAGATGAATCTGAAAATATGTACAATTTGGGGAAGAGTTCTTCACCTCCCACTCAGAGAAAATTCATTGCATCGTTAACCAATGCAGAGAATGGTACTATGTGATGGAATTATCGCCTATTCCATACGAATTATGGATCCTTGGGATAAATGATTCATATTTATCTCGTAGATGATCTTCCACATATCAACCTTCCTTGTGGTGCTTGTGAGGGCTACATGATGTACAAACATCATAGAGTTCTTTTTTGAATGGTAAATCAAGGTGTGCTTCCAAGCCATGAATTGATTCACAATGATGTTTCTAACCCAATAGACACCTCTTCTCTTGGGAGCCAAGTAGTACACCCTCACCTTTATTGATGACTATTATTGATTCCTTTGGATCTACACTAGTAAATCCAAGAATGATGTGTTTAGCAAATTCTGGGAATTCAAGTCTCCCGCAAAGGCTCAATGCAAATAAAGATCAAGCATCTTTGGACTAATGGGGAATGCAAGTACATTAGTAATTTTTTACGACAGATTCTTCGATATTGTGACATTTCTTGGTAGAATAATACTCGAAGCTCATCAAAATGGTGTGGTTGAGCGCAAAAATAGGGTTAAACCATGGAAACAATGCATTGTATACTTCACTCCATGTGACGAACAAAGTTTGTGACTCAAGGAAACTTCCAATATAAATAGGACAAATAATCCATAAAGAATAAATATATAATAAATGTATAAATGAATGAGATATATGATTACAATGCCAAGATAGTGTCATACATATAGAAATCCTAAAGGTACTTAAAGTGACCATTCACAAAAGAATGTGTCCCTTAGAATGATTAATAATTAATAATTATTTATATGTTAATATATTTATTATTATTTAATATTATATTTTTTTTTATTACATTGCCTCCCACTTAGAAAATGATTTTGTCCTCGAAGCATAATTATGGAAGACTTTATCCCTTATTCTTGTTCGTAATGCTTTCTCGTGATCTTATTTGTTGGTAGCTATGATACTTGATGAAACAAGACAATATGGTTTTCTAAACATTGAGTAAAAATTTTGCATCATTTGTGAAGTGGTCCATCCCAAGTTAGCCTTCATTGGAACAATTTGATGATTGACTGTTTGGATAGAACTTTTCATTTTAGGCTTCCATACAAGTTGTTGAGTTTATTTTCGTACTTTTTCAAAGCTGTTGAGTTTATTTTCGTACTTTTTCAAAGTTGTAGATGGTTTGTTTATAGAAAGAATATTGTTTATTTTCCCCTTGACTTTGTCGTTGGTCGTAACGATTCTTATGATTTGGATGATGATAAGTTATTCGATTTGATTCTAGAGTTTTTGTAGGAACTTCAATTTTTGGTGCTTCCGGCGATTTATTGGTCGATACCTTTTCAATATAAGCGTTTTCTAGAATTTGAACATTGATTGGATCTATACTAGTTCCTTTTTCCAAGGTATGGATTTGTATTTTTTATGATGTCGCTATTTCAATGGTTTCGGTCATTGTTTCTTTATCGACCTTTGATTCCTTGTTGGTAAGTTGTTCTACCCTTTCTTGTAATGACTTCTTATCATTCTTTAGCTTCTTAATTTGAGTAAAGAAGCTTTGATTATGTGTCGTAAATGTAAAAATTCTTCGTCATTCTCTGTCTTTTTGGTTTTGTCTCCAAAGCCTCATTTTTTTTATTCCAGCCTATGGCCACAAACCCTTATCACATTTTGTCTGACATGGCCTTTGGACACACCCAAATTCCCAGAGTTTCTTTGAAATTTAAGCTCCTAGAGTTTCTTTGAAATTTCAGTTCCTTGACAATGAAGAGACCCTTGGCCACTGAAAATTTGGAGTTATGATTCAAAATCCTATTGAAGAACAATCCATTGAAAATTAGAAGAGAAAACCGAGTAAAGAGAGATTGCTCCAAAACTGCTTTATGCTTTTCAATCGAGGAAGTGGTGGGAGATCCAATTGATAGGGGAATCAACTATGTTAAACGTTTACCGTGCATCGTGTTAAACATTTATCGTGCTATCGTGTCAAGAAAGTGGAAATTCACGCTTGACTTAATCGCCAATCGATTGAGCCACTTATTCTAGCTGTTATAGATTTTTGTCAAGCCGTCATCATGTGTCGTGGTCTCGTGTGGGGAGAATTAGCTGTCAGACTAATAATCGCACAATTGCATTAGGCAACAATGTAATGCCCCTAGAATGACTGTGGACTTTAAGGGCACCTGTCGAGTGACCCGGATGAACAGACCTTGATAAAGTGTTCTTCTGAGTCTTGATATGTCTTAATGATTGAGAAACACCTGAAGATGTGCATGATGACAAATTTGATGAATGAAAACAATGGATTAAATGGAAATTTGTGAAATTAGATACTTTATCTGGAAGTGATGAATAAATGTATGCTTGCTTAATGATTAGCTATTTTATGGAATATATGATGTGTATACATGAATATGTTGCTTAACGACTAGGGGATTATGAAATAGGTTATGATGAATGAGAAACGAGCTATTAATGTGTGCTTTTGAGCATGTGTGTAGCGACAGGTAAAACGGTTCACCGACGAACTCACAAAGGAAATAAAGGGATCATAGAGTATGAATAAATCACACATGGGAGAACGACGATGGTGTCAAATTCCTACGGAATTCCACGCATGAGTTGAGAAGAACCTATCCGCTTACTCGGGGAAGCGTGAAGTCGTGCAAAGTGGACCATGATGGATTTGGTCACGTACAAGTTGGGGGGCACACAGTAAGAACAGACTTACTCATCAGCGCCATTAGTTTACAATAGAGTGTAGATGGAGGATTGAAGGTAACGGATCCTAAATCCCTACATGAAGTTCCCACAAATCAGATGCAACGAAGAAATATCGACGAAAGGACCCAACAAAGTGGTACCTTGTCGATAAACGGAAATGATGGATGAATGGACCCGACAGTGCGGTACCATGTTGACAAAAGGAAAAGAGGAACGAATGGACCCAACGATGTGGTACCTAGACTCGAGACATAAATAATTGAGGAATATTATGCATTGAGCATGTAAGTTTTCATTTAGGCTATTTGCACATGAAATGATTATTAGCAATTAAAATGTTAGAGAATATTTTCATTAGGCTATTTGCACATGAAATGATTATTAGAAATTAAAATAATAGAGAATATTTGTTTAGGAGCAAAATGGCATACTAGACATTAGCATATAGCCAAATCCACTTGCACCCACAAAAATAGAACTAGATTGAAGCATCAGGGGGACAGACTTGAGTAAATCTAGGAAGGTAGGTGCACTCTCTTAGAAATATGCCACATGGCTCGGTGAGCTAAATTATAATTGAATAATTAAAAATTAGCCATTTTTGCATGAAGCGACATGTGTCGCAGTGAATTTTCCTATTTAAGGAAGGCATGAGGAAGGGGAAAGGGACCCCTATGGCTGGATGGTTATTGTAATGAGTGTAAGTCATTGATTTTCTTCTATTGGAGTTTGGCCAGAGATTTTGGTGGGGGGGAATCCCACTTCTAGATCTCTAACGATCCCGAAGCTTGGGGGTGGCTATGCGACTAATTGCATAAGCCTACGGTTAGGTGGCGAAGCTAACAATTGATTCGCCTATGGTTAAACAAGATTTTTCTTGAGGGATCTAACGGGTGAAGTGGACGGCAAGGGACAAGCTGGATCGGTTGACGATGACTACTCTTTCGCCAGCGGGATTGACCAATGAATGACAGGTTTAAGATTCCACTTGTATTTGCTAAAGGTAAAAAAAAAATGTGTAATTTAGTTTTCTATCACTCATATGTGAGAATCTATTTTATATTATGTTGAAGTGTTGGTAGATTAGTTTTAGGGATGATACCACAAACAGGGGTCCCTACAAACACAATAGGTATTAGAGTCATTGGCTTTTTCATCCACAGTTATTTAATCCTAAAGTTGTTATGTGGAAAAAAAATGAATTTCAAGCAATAACAAGTTAGGGTAAAGGGTTTGTCGACAGAAAGAACTCATGGGGCATCTCTTCAGTAGCATAGTCTAAACGCCCTAAACAAAATGAAAATCATGAGAACAATATATCCACGGTTGAGGTAGGCAGTTTTTCCGGCATCCACAAGTTGTGGCTGTAACAACCCTCATGTATGCATAATTATGGAATATTTATAATAAAATGTAAAATAATAATAAAAGGGGTAAATAATAAAAAGGAATATGAAAGAAAAATAAAGGAAAACCAATTGCATTAAAATAAATTAAGAAAAAGGGGAGAAAGGGGAGATAAAAGGAGGATGAGAGGAAGAGAGGGGGATCCTTTTGGTCTTGAAGGAATTTTGGAAGGGAGCTTTGGGGAGCCAAGGAAGAAGGAGGGTGATAGAAAGAAGAAAGAAGAAAGCAAGCTCTGACATAGGATTAATTGTTGGGGGATCGGGGGCCTCAACCATTTCCTGGGGGTTGGTTGGGTGGAGAGTCATCCCCCCACCTTCAGTTGCGGCATTGGGGCTGTCAAGGTAACTACCAGATCATCATCTAGTCAGGTAAGTCTCTTTAACATATTCATAGAATATTATTTACACGTTAATAGATCTAATTTGCATGCTAGCCCTTCTTTGTTGTTTACAGGTTTTTTTGAGTTTTAGGATATTACATTTGGTATCAGAGCCCAGTTCAAATGCTCAGTCATGAGGGATCATCATTTGTTTGTCCTCATTATGGGTTCTAGATCTACTTCTAATTTGGATTCTAGATCTACTTCTCTAGAAAGTTTTGTCAACTATCTATTTTTTTTTTAATTTATGAACACACAGATAGGAGTTTGTTGAATCCAAGTTCTTACTACAGACTTTTTTTTGTAAAAGATTTCCATATTCATAGAAATCTATCACTTCCTTGAGCGATCGAATTGCAAAATTTGTTTTCTTTTAATTTCTGGATCTGGATTTGTTACACCCAAATCTGCAGTTGTATAAATTCAAAGTTGTACAATCTATATGATCTGTGTTTTCATCCTACAAATTTAGGAAAATGAGATTGGAGATTTAATCCACACATTGAAACTAACTAGTGATTTGAAAATTGACATAACATCATCAATAAATTAATAGTTGATAACAAAATATGCAATTGGAATATCACGACCTTCTATACAGTCCTTATTCCAATGTGTGGTCCAAACAAAGCTGAAAGTTGATGATGGTAGAAAGCCTTGTTCTAAAAGCAACACTGCCAGTTGATGTCTCTGGAATGACCTCCGATGTGTAGTTCAAAAAATAAGAAAGTTAAGTATGGGATATGTATATATTAATTTAAATATGTATATAGGTATTTTTGGAAATCTAAAGTTTTTTTGAAACCTGAAGCGTAGAGGGTAATGTATTTCGGCACATTCGTGTTTCTTGAGGACTTGAGTTGTTACCAGAATTTAACCTGTAGATTTGAATGTAAACATGTAGTGACATTGTTCTTAAGAGGCTCAAAAGTAGATTGGCTAAGACCTGCCATCATATATGGGCGGGCGCACGAAGATGGTCCCCAAATCCATTGCAATGGGGATGCGCTAGCGGCGAAAAAAATGACACGCACACACCTAAGGCAGCGCGCATGCGCCACTAGGTTCGGTACCGAACCGAGGTGTGTGCGCGTGGTTGGCGTGTTCACGCAATGGTGGCGTGCACGCGCCTCTGTTAAAAAAAAAACCAGAGCACAATTTCCCCATTCTGCTATTTGGCCTAGCGGGACCTCCACCTCGATTCAACCACCAAAGGAGGCGAAATCCACTCCAAAACCACCCAAGAACACCCACAAACTCATCAACACATCGATTGATAGGTAAATATCAAGTTTTTTTTCATTTTATTCATTCTTTGTGTCAAATTTTTTTATTTTTTTTGTTTATTTAATTGTTAATAATTCCCAAATTTTGAAAACAATGAAACAATTTTCAATTGCAGATTGTAAACTGAGACAATGAGTGAACAAGATGTTAACCCCTAGTCCGGTGGAACACAAGAAAACCCAAACCTTGGACCCAATGCTTAAGAAAACCGTGAACAAAATCCAAATGCCGAACAAAACCAGAACCCCCAAGCTAATTTTGAACAAGATGACCTTAACCATTATGTAAATGAAATGCGAGTGCACACTCGCAAACTAAGAAACTCGGGGGAACCATCTCTATTGTCTCTTGCCACATCAATTGAGAACTCAATTGACTCCCTCATCCATGCACACCAACAATTGACCGACATGACTGAATTTAGAGCTAGGATGCGGGAGTATTACTCCACAGGCATCTCAAGGATGCAATAAAAGATTTGAACATTACAAAAGGCCAATTATACAGTATGTTCACCGATCCAAAAACAAACGAACCACCAAACACTAGAAAGCCACGTGTCTGCATGGATTGGTGTCATTACCAACCGTGGAGGGACAATTGGATGCAAAGGTGGTTCATGGTGTATGATAAACCTCCCTGCAATAATAGGGAGGTTCCACAGTACTTCCTTCGACAACCGTGGGCTGAGTTTTGCCTCGGTTTACATGTCAACTATTTTGACATAACCGAGTTCCAGGGTGTTGGGCATGGCTCTGTCCAAGATCGACCTGCTTCCAGGAGGAACGCACTGAGAGGGCCACCAGCTCCTAGGTGCAACCCCAACCCCTCTCCCCAGCCACCTCAGTTACCCCACAAGCTTGATCAGGTCGAGGAGGCAATGAGGAATTTTGCACGTGGACTCCTCAGACACACCTCCTTTGTAGCAGTGATTACAATGGAGAGGTCGGGTGACCTTGATAGACATCCAGGTGCAGGGCCTTCACGATAGGGCTAGGATAGACCCGTGACTGGTGGTATCCATGCTAGGCATTCCAGTTCGACGGGGACAGTGCGACATCTTTGTCCCCATTGTGGGCACACTTGCCCTGGCCCGATCGAGGGCTGTTATATGGATCAGGTCAGCAATTTTTTTAATGTGTTTTCAATCATCACTTGATAACTTGTAAAGTATTTTTAAAGTATTTTTGTTTGAATTAAACTATTATTTCAATGTACAGTTATTCAGAGCTGATACACCAACATGGGGGAACGTAGGATCTCCCAACCTAGATGCAACAATGGTAGCTGCAACTAAAATTGCGGCACCTCACACGGAGGTATTTTTAGTATCTCACACAATACTGTTATTACTTATGTCATTTATATTACTTAAGTATTTATATTTATGGCATACACATTGATAGCTCGTACAATGTTTTTGAATATCTTGATTGCCTAAATAATGATTTGTTTAACATGTTCATAACATGCATGCATTTTGGTGTCCACAGGTGTTCCATGACTATGGTGATCAACCATCCCCGCCAGGGATTAGCTGACCACCATTTACACAGGTACAATGGGTAGTTAAAAGCACGCTTTTAATTTGAATTGTTACGACTTACTATGGTTTAATTTATTGTTTGTTTACTAAATTGTGATATTACAAATGTATATGTAGGTGCCAACAAGAGCTGCAGGTGCCCATTTTAGTCCCGTGTTTCCACCCTCTCACATGAGTCCTCCCCCCTCGCTTCCATCTAGACCCCTCCCTTCATCCAACCCCTCTCTTCCATCCATCCACCCCTCCCCGACCATACTCCCCCCTCCATCCATCCTCCCCCACTCATCCACGCCCCCCCCATATATACATCCTCCCCAATTTATCCACACCCCCATGTCTATCCATCCTCCCCCATTCGTCCACGCCCCCCCCTTCCTTCCACCTTCCCCTCTTCATCCACAACCTCCCATTCCTCCGTCATCCTCCCTCCATGTAGGACTTCCATCCCATGCACCATCCCCCCTAGTCCTTTTCGTTCGATACCCTCTATCGTACAACCGACAGGGGTTCATCATCCACGATGTCCTCCTCCACCCCATACCACCATGTCTTCTCCCACCATATCATCCCCACTTCTCGCCACTATTGTGGCATCTACTCTACCAGTACCCTCATCTGTACCTCCAGTGGTTGCACCTGTAGTGGATGCCACTACATCTGCGCCCCCCCCCCCCCCATGACTGCATCGGAGCTGGTTGTCCATCCATCTGCTCCACCTACTAGCCCAGAAGCCCATCCATGTCCATCATCGGAGGTGTTCACAGTGAGAATCAAGCTAATTTATGAAAATATTTTGATGCATTAACAAAAATTAATTTAAGCAATTATTACTTTTCAATGAAATGATTGTTGTAAATGTTGTAGGCTGGAATTGCTGAGAGGCTCCGTAGATCCAGGACACCTACCTCACGTTTCCCACTCACAACAGAGGTGATTTATTTAAGATTCAAATTTTACATTTGTTTTATAAATGTTGTAAATGTTGCAAATGCTTGAAAATGATGGTATCGTATATCATTTGTTCCAGAGCCTGGAGAGACGGTTTACTCCTAGACGAAGAAAGACCCGAGGCACCGGTATCTCTAAGAGTAGGAAGATCGACTTTGGAGATGTGCCTGGGAGTGACAGGGGTGGTCACAATGATTGGCACACCATGTTTTGTACATTATCCATGATGTGGCACTTTTGTGTACCAGTTTCCATGTACTTTGTATATACGGCACGAGTTGCCATGTATTTTGGATCTATGGCATGAGTTGTCGCAGTTTCTATAGGGAACGAGTTGCCATTGTATGTACATTGGGAACCATGTTCCACTATTTTCCAGGAATTGTATATGTTCGGATGAGTTTTGTCACCTCGATGTACATGGATTTTTAGTTATGTGATTTATATATCTCGTTGTCTAATGTTGTTGTCTCATGTTGTGTGTATCATGATGTGATGTTGTCTAAATTTGGGTTTTACCTAGATCTTAGAAGAGAAGTTGGATATCATAGTTCAGCTTGGTTTATCTTTCCACATGTAAAAGCTTCTAATGGTATCTATGTTAAGAAAACATTGTAAACATAGGCTAACTCAAACAAAATCATGTGTGAGAATTAATCTAAAAACAAACGGAATAAATGGATGGACAAATCACACCTCATGGCACATAAGATATATATTGGGAACTTGAGTACTAGGAAAAGAATACTTAAAAATAGAAAATGTCCATTGTCGTCAAAAGGTTAAAATGAGATCCAACATGATTTTTAATAGCTCTACATAATGAGATCCAAAATGTCCATACTCTACATAATGAAATGCCGTCACTAATATTTATTTTGACCATTTTGTCCACTTAAGATCATGCAACAAATTAATAACCAAGTTATGGAATCACTTCTTAATCAATTGTCACCATACAAATAGGACAACCTTGAGCACGATGTATAGCTAGCTCATTAATTCTCACTCATGGATATCCACCTTTGATTTGATGACCATCACATCCACTACCATTTACAATTAGGACTTCCTTAATTTATCATTATGTGATAGCGATCTAATTTTATGTAGACACGTTGACTTAAACACATGTATAGTTGACATTACAATAAATGACTACTATGAGGTGTATTTTTTAGGCTATATCCACCTCAACACACCAACTTGTTACCCCCAATACCCCAAATGCTGTTGAATTTTGTCTGGATGGGATTGAGGGGTATTAGGACATCATAATTCATCTATTGGACACTTAGACACTTGTTAAAGACATTTATGACAAGTGCATTACATCAATGGAGTCACAAATACACCCTCATCGAGTTGCATGCATCCATTAGTGCGTTATCAACACTAGAACATGTAAGCATTACTACATGTTGGACCAATATTTACTAATGTTATGATAATATTAGGTTTTCCATCCATTGAGAAGGTTTCCATAGGTGTGCATATCCACCATATAAAAATCTTCATGGTACAACCAATTTCAAACCATTAGGTTTCTAAATTAGGTATCCAGTACTAGGTACAACGGTTTTCTAGTTGTATGCACCCTTGCTATATAGATGAGAAACTATGCATATATGTGTATAGTGATTTGGATTCAAATGTATGCACATGAATATATATGTACAATGAAAATGATTTAATCTTTATACGTATTATAATTTAGGGCTAGATCTTAGGCTACATAATATGGTTTCATTGTGATTAGAATACAAACTAGGGTTTACACTACCAACTAGGGTTTTTAGGCTAGGTTGTTGTGTTTCTAGGCTAGGATCCAAGCTCTAGGGTCACCATCTTAATGTTTAATTCCACTATCATGACATCATTCTCACCAATACCATGCCCACTACTACAATCACCATCAAGCCTCTCAATCCCACTTTAAACATTTCCCATACTTCCAAGTTAAAATTGATAGGTTTTGTTGCTAAAATATTTTCACTTATCTATTCACATAGACAAATCCACTCCTGTGAAAGATTTGTTGTAGATTGGTACGTGCAAGTTTACATGCAATAATACTTGAGAGATCATTTTACCCCATGATCCATGGAAGATTCATTGGAGTCTTATGAACCTCATTGTCATCACCTCAACCATGGTCAAGACGCCAAGATCCATCCTTAGTAGACAAAACCTCATGTTGGCACCCATACCACACTCAAAGATAAAAAATTCTTTGAAAGGGCATGTTTGGGGATTGAGGGAATCTTGATTTTTTTATAATCACACATGAGAGGTTCTTAGAGTCAAATACATTGGATATAAATAAATTCCCCGAGATAAATAATACATGACCATAGAAGAAGATTGAAATTTGAGGTCAAAACTCATTAATGAAGGTATAATGAACTTGGATAGATAGATTGGGAAAATTTTAGATGAATGCCTAGAGCTCTGTACATAAGTTAAAGAAAAAAAAGAAAAACTCCTAACATTGGGAACAAATAGCCAAAACCAACAATGCAACTAGAACACAATGACCAAGGGAACTTCAAAATGCAACACCACTCCGCAAAAGAAGTTGCTTTAGACCTACCTCACTCATGACTCATGTCAATGCTTGAGTTTTTGGAGGCTGACCTCCCACCCCACATGTCCACTTCAACATTTTTTGTTCTCTTGGTTTTGCGGCCACTCAAACTTTTGTCATGCTTTGGGTACCTTGAGGTATATCCCCAACCCCAAAAAATCTTATATTATGTTGATTATGTTGGTTATTGGCTTCACCCAACCAAATTATATTTAACAATACACATATTCATAGACTGTGTTCCCCATGCTCAATGCTCACTATATTTAACAATACACTTACATCTTAAATTTAATTCATGTCTTGTTAAAAATTTCATAATGAAATAGCTATTTGAGAGCACCACCTTAGACCAAGCCACACCATTAATATGCAATGTACATCACCATATTCATCATCATCAACGTCTTCATCATCATCACCACCATCATCATCATCACCATCTTCATCATCATTTTCATCTCTAGGTTCCTCATCAACATCTCCATCATCTTCATCATCTTCATCATCATCAACATCATCATCATCTTCATCATCATCAACATCTCCATCATCATCATCATCTTGATCATCATCATCACCATCGCCATCATCATCAACGCCTTCATCATCATCACCATCTTCATCATCATCACCGTCTCTGTCATCATAGTCATCTCTAGGTCCCTCATCACCATCTCCATCATCATTACCATCTTCACCATCATCATCATCATCATATTCATCACCATCGCCATCATCATCAACGCCTTCATCATTGCCACCATCTTCATCATCATCGTCGTCTTCGTCATCATGGTCATCTCTAGGTCCCTCATCACCATCTCCATCATCATCACCATCTTCATCATCATCATCATCATCATCATCATCATCTTCATCACTATCGCTATCATCATCAACTCCTTCATCATCGTCACCATCTTCATCATCATCACCATCTTCATCATCATTTTCATATGTAGGTCCCTCATCACCGTGTCCATCATCATCACCATATTCATCATCTTCATCATCATCTTCATCACCATCACCATCATCATCAATGCCTTCATCATCATCACCATCTTCATCATCATCACCATCACCATCACCATCACCATCACCATCACCATCAACTTCACCACCATCACCATCATCATCAACGTCACCATCTTCATCATCACCATCACCATCACCATCAACTTCACCAACATCACCATCATCATCAACGTCACCATCTTCATCATCATCACCATCTTCATCATCATCACCATCTCAATCTTTTGGATGCGAGACTGAACCATCACCATCTTCATCATCACCATCACCATCCCCATCAAATTCATCACCATCACCATCATCATCAACGTCACCATCTTCATCTTCATCATCATCACCATCTCCATCTTTTGGATGCGAGAAAGAAGCATCACCATCTTCATCATCACCATCACAATCACCATCAACTTCACCATCTTCATCATCATCACCATCTTCATCATCATCACAATCTCTAGGATCCTCATCAACATCTCCATCATCATCATCACCATCATCATCATCATCATCATCATCTTCATCACCATCACCATCACCATCTTCATCATCATCACCATCATCATCATCATCACCACAAGTGCCCGGTGGACGATTTTGCAAAGTTGACCCCATTGTGCAAAAATTGCACACTCCCTCACCGAGCAAACCCTAGTTTCCAAGATGGACCTACAAGGTGACATCGGGGAAACATGACCGGAGGAGAGGGCCCCCCTTGCACTATCTGGACGTCCTGAATCCAACGGAGTCGACCATTCGTCGATCGGAGCCACGGTCTTCATTCTATGGCTTGTTCCGTCTCGCATCCAAAAGGCCTTTAGGAACACCTGCTGGATACCTGTCGGGGGCGTAGAAATCCAACCGTGCAGCAAAACTTGGTTTCGGAGAGTCCTACAAGTGTGTATAGGGAGGTTCTGGATGGGAACGCTAGCCACAAGTGCTCGGTGGACGATTTTGCAAATTTGACCCCATTGTGCAAAAATTGCACACTCCCTCACTGAGCAAAACCCTAGTTTCCAAGATGGACCTACAAGGTGACACTGGGGCCACGAGACCAGAGGAGAGGGGCACCCCTAGCACTATCCGGATGTCCTGAATCCAACGGAGTTGACGGTTCATCGATCGGAGCCACGGTCTTCATTCTATGGCTCGTTCCGTCTCGCATCCAAAAGGCCTTTAGAGGACACCTGCTGGATACCTGCCAGGGGCGTAGAACTCCAACTGTGTATCAAAACCTGGTTCTGGAGAGTCCTGCAAGTGTGTCTAGGGAGGTTCTAGCTGGGAACGCTAGCCACAAATGCCCAATGGATGATTTTGCAAATTTGACCCCATTGTGCAAAAATTGCACACTCCCCCACTGAGCAAAACCCTAGTTTCCAAGATGGACCTATAAGGTGACACCGGGGCCATGGGAATGGAGGAGAGGGGCACCCCTAGTACTATCCAGACATCCTGAATCCAACGGAGCCGACGGTTCGTCGATTAGAGACACGGTCTTCATTCTATGGCTTGTTCCGTCTCGCATCCAAAAGGCCTTCAGGGACACCTGCTGGATACCTGCCGGGGGTGTAGAACTCCAACCATGCAACAAAACCTGGTTTTAGAGAGTCCTGCAAGTGTGTCGAGGGAGGTTCCGACTGGGAACTCTAGCCACAAGTTCCCGGTGGATGATTTTTCAAATTTGACCCCATTGTACAAAAATTGCACACTCCCTCACTGAGCAAAACCCTAGTTTCCAAGATGGACCTACAAGGTGACACCGAGGCCACAGGACCAGAGTAGAGGGGAACCCCTAGCACTATCCGGACGTCCTGAATCCAATGGAGTCGATGGTTTGTCAATCGGAGCAACGGTCTCCATTCTATGGCTCGTTCTGTCTCGCATCCAAAAGGACTTTAGGGACACCTGCTGGATACCTGCTAGGGGCGTAGAACTCCAATTGTGTAGCAAAACTTGGTTCCAGAGAGTCCTACAAGTGTGTCTAGGGAGGTTTTGGTTGGGAACACTAGCCACAAGTGCCCCATGGATGATTTTGCAAATTTGACCCCATTGTGCAAAAATTGCATAGTCCCTCACTGAGCAAAACCCTAGTTTCAAACATGGACCTACAAGGTGACACCGCGGGCCACGGGACCGGAGGAGAGGGGCACCCCTAGCACTGTTCGGACGTCCTGAATCCAATGGAGTCCACGGTTCATCGATCGGAGCCACGGTCTTCATTCTATGGCTCGTTCCGTCTCGCAACCAAAAGGCCTTTAGGGACACCTACTGGATACTTGCCGGGGGCATAGAACTCCAACTGTGCAACAAAACCTAGTTCCGAGACTCTTGCAAGTGTGTATAGGGAGGTTCCAGCTGGGAACGCTAGCCACAAGTGCCCAGTGGACGATTTTGCAAATTTGACCCCATTGTGCAAAAATTGCACACTCCCTCACTGAGCAAAACCCTAGTTTCCAAGATGGACCTACAAGGTGACACCAAGGCCATAGGACCAGAGGAGAGGGGCACCCCTAGCACTTTCCGGACATCCTAAATCCAATGGAGTTGACGGTTCATCGATCAGAGCCACGGTATTCATTTTATGGCTCATTCCATCTCGCATCCAAAAGGCCTTCAGGGACACCTGCTGGATACCTGTCGGGGGCATAGAACTCCAACCGTGTAGTAAAACCTAGTTTTGGGGAGTCCTACAAGTGTGTCTAGGGAGGTTCCAGTTGGGAACGCTAGCCACAAGTGCCCGGTGGATGATTTTCCAAAGTTGACCCCAATGTGCAAAAATTGCACACTCCCTCATTGAGCAAAACCCTAGTTTCAAATATGGACCTACAAGGTGACACCTGGGCCATGGGACCAGAGGAGAGGGGCACCCCTAGCACTATTCGGATGTCCTGAATCCAATGGAGTCAACGGTTCGTCGATCCAAGCCACGGTCTTCATTCTATGGCTCGTTCCGTCTCGCATCCAAAAGGACTTAAGGGACACCTGTTGGATACCTGCCGGGGGCATAGAACTCCAACCATGCAGCAAAACCTGGTTCCGGGGAGTCCTGCAAGTGTGTCTTGGGAATTTCTGGCTTAGAACGCTAGCCATACCTTCCTGGTGGATGATTTTCCAAAGTTGACCCCAATGTGCAAAAATTGCACACTCCCTCACTGAGCAAAACCCTAGTTTCCAAGATGGACCTACAAGGTGACACCCAGACCATGGGACCGGAGGAGAGGGGAACCCCTAGCACTATCCCGGCGTGTTGAATCCAATGGAGTCGACATTTTTTCCATCCAAGCCACGATGACCATTCTATGGCTCGTTCTGTCTCGCATCCAAAAGGCCTTCAGGGACACCTGCTGGATACCTGCCGAGGGCATAGAACTCCAACCATGCAACAAAACCGGGTTCCAGAGAGTCCTGGAAGTGTGTCTAGGTAGGTTTCGGTTGGGAACACTAGCCATACCTTCTCGGTGGATGATTTTCCAAAGTTGACCCCAATGTGCAAAAATTGCACACTCCCTCACTGAGCAAAACCCTAGTTTCCAAGATGGACCTACAAGGTGACACCCGGGCCACGGGACCAGAGGAGAGGGGCACCCCTAGCACTATCCAGACATCTTGAATCCAACAGATTCGACGGTTCATCGATCTGAGCCATGGTATTCATTCTATGACTCATTCCGTATCGCATCCAAAAGGCCTTCAGGGACACCTGCTGGATACCTGCCGAGGGCATAGAACTCCAACTGTGCAGCAAAACCTGGTTTTGGGGAGTCTTGCAAGTGTGTCTAGGGAGTTTCCAGCTGGGAACACTAGCCACAAGTGCCCGGTGGATGATTTTCCAAAGTTGACCCCAATGTGCAAAAATTGCACACTCCCTCACGGAGCAAAAACCTAGTTTCCAAGATGGACCTACAAGGTGACACCCGGGCCACAAGACTGGAGGAGAGGGGAACCCCTAGCACTATCCCGGTGTCCTAAATCCAACGGAGTCAATGATTTGTCGATTCGAGCCACGGTCTTCATTCTATGGCTCGTTCCGTCTCGCATCCAAAAGGCCTTCAGGGACACTTGTTGGATACTTGCTGGAACCATAGAACTCCAACCGTGCAACAAAACCAGGTTCTGGAGAGTCCTGCAAGTGTGTCTAGGTAGGTTCCGGCTGGGAACACTAGCCATACCTGCTCGGTGGATGATTTTCCAAATTTGACCCCAATGTGAAGGCCATCCAAATTCGCTAAAGGGGTGCATTTCTCGTCCGGAGGCCCCCGGGCGTGCGTGGCCATCGTGGACAGGTCCACAATGGCCATGTTGACCTGTGAGATCTGACTAAATCCAAGTCTGCTTGCCGGTTTGGGTTTCGTGGCCCTAGAGCAAATCCCCAAAGTGTCCCTGAATGGCCCTGGGGTTCCCGACTAGAATTCCCATAGTGCCCGAACCATGGCTTGGTTCACGAATCCGTTGATTCCTGTGGGTCCAGGATGCTGGGTTTCAGCTAGGGGACCCCCCACAGCGTGCCTTGAAGACCCGAAAGCGGTGCCAATGGGCCATCTCCGGAGCTAGGGTTTTTCTCAGTGATGGCCATTCCAAATTCACTAAAGGGGTGAATTTCTCGTCCAAAGGCCCCCGGGCGTGCATGGCCACCGTGGATAGGTCCAAAATGGCCACGTGGACTTGTGGGAGCCAACAGAATCCAAGTTCGCTCGTCGGTTTGGGTTCTATGGCCCTGGAGCAAATCCCCAAAGTGTCCCTGAATGGCCCCGGGGTGTCCGACTAGAATTCCCGTAACAGCCAAACTGTTGCTCGGTTCGAGAAACCGTCGATTCCGATGGGTCTGGGACGCCGGGTTTCAGTTAGGGGACCCCCCACAGCGTGCCCTGAACACCCGAAAGCGGTGCCAATGGGCCATCTACGGAGCTAGGGTTTTTCTCAGTGATGGCCTTTCCAAATTCGCTAAAGAGGTGCATCTCTCGTACGGAGGCTCCCGGGCGTGCGTGGCCACCATGGACAGGTCCACAATGGCCACGTGGACTTGTGGGAGCCGATGGAATCCAATTCTATTCACCGGTTTGGGTTCCGTGGCCCCGGAGCAAATCCCCAAAGTGTCCCTGAATGGTCATCACTGAGCAAAACCCTAGCTCCGGAGATGGCTCATTGGAACCGCTTCCTGGTCTTCAGGGAACGCTGTGGGGGGTCCCCTAGCTGAAACCTGGCATCCCGGACCCACCTGAATCGACGGATTCTTGAACCAAGACACGGTTTGGGCTCTACGAGCATTCTAGTCGGGCACCCTGGGGCCATTTAGGGACACTTTGGGGATTTGCTCCGGGGCCACGGAACCCAAACCAACGAGCGGACTTGGATTCCGTCGACTCCCACAGGTGCATTGGCCATTGTGGACCTGTCCATGGTGGCCATGCATGCCCGGGGGCCTCTGGATGAGAAATGCACCCCTTTAGCGAATTTGGAATGGCCATCACTGAGCAAAACCCTAGCTCCGGAGATGGCCCATTGGCACCGCTTCTTGGTCTTCAAGGCACAGTGTGGGGGGGTCTATTAGGATATTCCTATACTCCATCCTAGTCCCACCAGTATTTTGATCATTTACATTTTCAATCATGCATGCACTTTTAGGGTTTGCATGCATTATTTAGGGTTTGCATGCATTTGCATGCATTCTAGTCATCAGTCCCAACACCTAGCCCTAAGTTAGCTAGCCCCCAGAGCTTCTTTCCACTAAGTTTTAGCCCTCCTACCCTGTCATGCGTTGAGTTCTCACCTTCCAATGAAGAAGGGCGCCTTTCTCACCTACCAATCCAGTTTACTTCAGTTATCCACCAGTCTTTCCTTGATTTGAGGCCAGACTGACTCCTCATTGCTGTTATCACTTTGATTGACCTCCGATGAGACATGACTCCCTGTTCTGACTCCAGTTAGCTCCTCATGCGCCCTCCACTGAGACTCCTTCATTCAGTTAGTGTCTCCATGTGCTAGTTACTTTCAGTTACACCTATCACACTCAGTTAGACTCAGTTTGACTGACAGTTGACAGTTACTTGTGCATTGATGACTCCACTGATGATGAGATAGACTACTAGTTGTGCTCCGATGACACTCCAGTGATCCTTTGATCACTCCATGAAGGCTAATTCGAATTGCCACCTTAGGCATTAGAATCCTCATGCATTGTACTATTTATTTGTCCATATTGTGATTAATTAATTATTGTGTGTGAAGTATTTCTGCTTCTATCCGAGTTCTACTGTATTATTATTCTGTTACTCATTATACTACATTGACCACTCTTCTTCTATTTTCTTGCTTAATCAATTACTCTTGTGAGGTATACATCATCTCTTAGATCTGATATAGGGATTTTCACATGGTATCAGAGTGAGTTGAGAGTATTGTTTATCTCCATTCCTGAGAGTTTTTTGCAGGTTATTATCAAGATTTCAAGTGCAGCAGTTTCTGCATTTATGCAGCAGTAGAAGTTGCAGATATTCTCTATTGTTTTTGCAGGTCTTCTACAGCTTCAATGAATTCAGAAGAAATCCCTCCTCTTTCTCCATTCAACTGTGATGAATGGAAACCAAAAACGATAGCATATTTGAAGAGCCATGATCTCTTTGATTGTTATTTTGAAAGAGAGTTCGAATCCTCTGAAGAGAAGATTGATTGGTTGAATAAAGGAGACGCGGCCCTTGGAAGAATAATGGTTAATATGCCTGATTACATATTGTACCCAATCATTATTGATATTGGAACTCCAAAGGAGCTATGGCCCCACCTGGATGAAAGATTCGACAGACAGAATGAAGGAATTGGTCCAAACCCTTTCGAGAACAAGCCAAGTGATGCATTATCCCTCCTTGATGATCTCATTGATCATGAACTAGTATCAAACACATCTCATATTGAAGTTGTCCACAAAGAAGAAGAACTTGCAGATTCTACACTCATGCTCCAAATTTTTTCTCTTTCTGTGCCAGCTCACACTCTAGATATTGCAGAAGGTCCTAAATCCTCTCTTGCACCGGAGTCTGTTGGTTTGCATCATGATCACATGATTATTTCGGAGGTAAAATCAGCTATTGGAGGTAATGCATTCGCTCTCCTCAATCAATCACCTCTTATTTACTACTATATGATCATTATTCCATGCTTTCAGAAGGTTATTGAAGAATATGGCCATTTCCATTCGCTTGGGATAATTTCTCATGCACACCATGGTTTTGATCTCACCCGTGTTGGTTCAAAGGAGATCTCAAGAAACCATTGCCATTCACTTGGGATAAATTCTCATGCACTTACTGGTTTTGATCTCACCTCTTATGGTTCAAAGGGGATCTCAAGAAACCATGATTCAAGTCTTGGATCTAATTTGTATTCTAAGCAATCACTACTTGGGATAATTTCTCATGCATATGATAGTTTTGATCTCACCCCTGTTGGTTCAAGGGAGATCTCAAGAAACTATTTTTCAAGTCTTAAATCTGATTTGGATTTCAAGAAATCATTATTATTTGATGGCTCTTTTTGGAATAATCTCACCCATGATGGTTCGAAGGAGAAGACAAAAGACTATCTGCATATTCATGTTTTTGATCCTACCTCAACTGATTCGAATCACACGTTCAAGGATCATCCTCATAATTTTGGATTTGTTCTCATCACATTTGATCTGAAGAGCAAGTACAAACACATGCTTTTTGAGCATGATCCACTTCTTCCCAAGAAGAAGATACCTCCAGACATATGACCAAGCATCACACTTGCTTGAGTTTGGAGCATTTATTTTTTGTGCGTGCCTTACAGTCTGTTTTGAGGGGGGGGGTATTTTTCCCATGAAATTTTCCCCACTTCCTTGGGTTATTCACTGTTATTATTCATTGTATTGGGTGACCTTTGGTCTTAGTTACCAGGGCCCAGGATGGATTAAGGGGGGGTGCTAGGATATTCCTATACTCCATCCTAGTCCCACCAGTATTTTGATCATTTACATTTTCAATCATGCATGCACTTTTAGGGTTTTCATGCATTCCAGTC
Source organism: Larix kaempferi (assembly GCA_027924585.1). Taxonomy (NCBI): domain Eukaryota; kingdom Viridiplantae; phylum Streptophyta; class Pinopsida; order Pinales; family Pinaceae; genus Larix; species Larix kaempferi. The sequence continues at coordinate 34,687,827 of BSBM01001000.1, read as the reverse complement.
ATCAGTCCCAGCACCTATCCCTCAGTTAGCTAGCCCCCAGAGCTTCTTTCCACTCAGTTTCAACCCTCCTAGCCTGTCATGTGCCCAGTTCTCACCTTCCACTGAAGAAGGGCGCCTTTCTCACCTACCAGTCCAGTTTACTTCAGTTATCCACCAGTCTTTCCTTGATTTGAGGCCAGACTGACTCCTCACTGCTGTTATCACTTCGATTGACCTCCGATGAGACATGAATACTTGTTCTGACTCCAGTTAGCTCCTCATGCACCCTCCACTGAGCCTCCTTCATTCAGTTAGTGTCTCCATGTGCAGTTACTTTCAGTTACACCTACCACACTTAGTTAGACTCAGTTTGACTGACGGTTGACAGTTACTTGTGCATTGATGACTCCACTGATCATGAGATAGACTACTAGTTGTGCTCCAATGACATTCCAGTGATCCTTTGATCACTCCATGAAGGCTAATTTGAATTGCCACCTTAGGCATTCGAATCCTCATGCATTGTACTATTTATTTGTCCATATTGTGATTAATTAATTAGTGTGTGTGAATTATTTCTGCTTCTATTCGAGTTCTACTGTATTATTATTCTGTTGCTCACTATACTGCATTGACCACTCTTCTTCTATTTTCTTACTTAATCAATTACTCTTGTGAGGTATAAATCATCTCTTAGATCTGCTGTGAGGATTTTCACAGGGTCCCCTAGCTGAAACCCGGCGTCCCGGACCCACCGGAATCGATGGATTCACGAACTGAGCCATGGTTTGGGCGCTACGGGCATTCTAGTCGAGCACCCTGGGGCCATTTAGGGACACTTTGGGGATTTGCTCCTAGGCCACGAAACCCAAACCGGCGAGCAGACTTGTATTCCGTCGGCTCCCATAGGTCCACGTGGCCATTTTGGACCTATCCACGGTGGCCACGCATGCCCGGGGGCCTCCGGACGAGAAATGCACCCCTTTAGCGAATTTGGAATAAACATCATTGAGCAAAGCCATAGCTCCAGAGATGTCCCATTAGCACCGCTTTCGGGTCTTCAAGTCACACTGTGGGGGGTCACCTAGCTGAAACCCGGCGTCTCGGACCCACCGGAATCGACGGATTTGCGAACCGAGCCACCGTTCGGGCGCTACGGGAATTCTAGTTGGGCACCCCGGGGCCATTCAGGGACACTTTGGGGATTTGCTCCGGGCCCACGGAACCCAAACCGACGAGTGGAATTGGATTCTGTCAGCTCCCACAGGTCCACGTGGCCATTTTGGACCTGTCCACGATGGCCACGCACGCCTGGGGGCCTCCGGATGAGAAATGCACCCCTTTAGCGAATTTGGATGGCCTTCAGTGAGCAAAACCCTAGCTCCGAAGATGGCCCATTGGCACCTCTTTCGGGTCTTCAAGGGACGTTGTGGGGGGGTCCCTAGCTGAACCCCGAAGTCCCAGACCCAGTGGAATCGACGGATTCACGAACCGAGCCACGGTTCGGGCGCTACTGGAATTCTAGTCGGGCACCCCAGGGCCATTCTAATGGTGATAACAAGTTTACTGTCTATTGAGTCTAATACTACATCCAGGAGCCGCTCAACAAACTTTGAGATAGAAAGTTCTGTAATTTTAGGATACTGATTCAACCACTCATACAGTTTCTCACCTTCTCGAGGATCTAAATTTATAATAGCCTTCTGGGTAGATTCAGGCATGGAATAATATTTGGCGGCACTTCCAAGCTCCCAAGACCATTTGGTTAGCCACAGCATGTGTGATTCCTTTGACGAAAGATAAATTTGGTGTGGACGGCAACATTTTATACACTAGCCAAATCTATGTTGCTGGAAGAACTTACATATTTCAATAAAGGAGCATTATGCAGGTGACTTGAAAATCCCTTCCAATTTTCAGCAATAAAACAAAGAAGTTCAACGTACATATTTTCAGGCAAGCTTGTCAACCAATCAGAAAACCGAATATAGGGAGATAACCACACCCAAAAAATTCAAGCTATTATAAAACTCTTGTTTGTCAAGATAAGGATGGACTATGTGTACATTACGAGAATATAGATGAATGAAGTCGCTTTGATGAACTTGTCCTCTTGCTTTCTCCAGAATGCGTTTAAAAGCATGGAGTATTGTCCGAGCTTCTGTTGGTTTACATAAACATTTATTCCCAAAGCTGACGTCACATAAAACCACTTACTCAGCTTTCAATTGGGTTTGAATGGCATCTCTAACTTGTGTTAGCTATGGATAATGAGGAATATGAAAGGGAAAGTACCTATAGACCCAAGTTTTCAATGATAGAGGTGAATGACCACTTACTAGAGCATGAAATGCTGAACAAAAGGCTAATGGAACATAACGAAGGATTCCCTGGTTCCACTTGTTATTGAAAATGATACTTTATCTTGATGAGACCAGTAAAAAATTTGCCTGTATTATAAATGGAAATCCTGTTACAATTTCCATCGAAAGAAAAGCATAGATACCTACAGCCGCCATATTTCCTTTTGTAAACTGCTCGCCCATCGAAAAAGATAATGTAATAGCCCATTTCCCAACATCTTTCCTCTTCTCAACCCTGCACTCGTTTTCCATGGGAAACTGCTGCCTCCACATGTAATGACTACATTGTTTTGTCGAAAATTGATCTTCTTCTGCTAACAAATGCAGAATGAAGGAGTCATTGTCATTGCTACGAGAAGTTCTAAGGTCAGTTTCTCGTAAAACAAAGATTGTATAAATCCTATTGAGATCGATATGTTCCAGCTGGAACCTCCCTAGACACACTTGCACGACTCCCCAGAACTAGGTTTTGCTGCACGGTTGGAGTTCTATGCCCCCGACAGGTATCCAGCAGGTGTCCTTGAAGGCCTTTTGGATGTGAGACGGAACGAGCCATAGAATGATGACTGTGGCTCCGATCGACGAACCATCAACTCCGTTGGATTCAGGACGTCCGGATAGTTCTAGGGGTGCTCCTCTCCTCTAGTCCTGTGGCCCCGGTGTCACCTTGTAGGTCCATCTTGGAAACTAGAGTTTTGCTCAATGAGGGAGTGTGCAATTTTTGCACAATGGGGTCAAATTTGCAAAATCATCCACCGAGCACTTGTGGCTAGCGTTCCCAGCCAGAACCTCCCTAGACACATTTGTAGGACTCCCCGGGACCCAGTTTTGCTGGATGGTTGGACTTCTATGCCCCCGACAGGTATCCAACAGGTGTCCCTGAAGGCCTTTTGGATGCGAGATGGAACGAGCCATATAATGATGACCGTGGGTCCAATCGAAAAATTGTCGACTCCGTTGGATTCAGGACGTCCAAATCGTGCTAGGGGTGCCCATCTCCTCCGGTCCTGTGGCCCCGGTGTCACCTTGTAGGTCCATCTTGGAAACTAGGGTTTTGCTCAGTGAGGGAGTGTGCAATTTTTGCACAATGGGGTCAAATTTGAAAAATCGTCAACCGGGCACTTGTGGCTAGCATTCCCAGCCGGAACCTACCTAGACACACTTGTAGGACTCCCCGGAACTAGGTTTTTCTGCACGGTTGGAGTTCTACGCCCCCGGCAGGTATCTAGCAGGTGTCCCTGAAGGCCTTTTGGATGCAAGACAGAACAAGCCATAGAATGAATACCCTGGCTCCGATCGATGAACCATCGACTCCATTGGATTCAGAATGTCCGGACAATGCTAGGAGTGCCCCTCTCCTCCGGTCCCGTGGCCTCGGTGTCACCTTGTAGGTCCATCTTGGAAACTAGGGTTTTGCTCAGTGAGGGAGTGTGCAATTTTTGCACAATGGGGTCAAATTTACAAAATCGTCCACCGGGCACTTGTGGTGATGATGATGATGATGGTGATGATGATGGTGATGGTGATGAAGATGATGATGATGATGAGGACTGTGATGATGATGATGATGAGGACTGTGATGATGATGGAGATGGTGATGAGGGACCTAGAGATGACAATGATGATGAAGATGGTGATGATGATGATGAAGATGGTGATGATGATGAAGGCGTTGATGATGATGGCGATGGTGACGAAGATGATGATGATGCTGATGAAGATGGAGATGGTGATGAGGGACCTCCAAAAACTCAAGCTTTAAAATGGGTGAGGTAGGTCTAAAGCCTCCCTCAAGGACATTTCCAACCATTAGGTGACAATGATGAACATGTTAGTGCTACTCAATTAGATGATGAAGTAGCTCAATACAATATGGAAGTTGTTGCATCACATGAGCCACATACATATTCCCTAGAACCGACTCAAAATGAAACTATTGAATTGAATATGATTGAAGGTTGTCAAGTGGAAAGAAGCCTCAATGAACAAATGACATTGCAAAGCCAAAAAACCTAGCATGAATGGTTATCATAAGCCATGATGAATATGAATATGAATTTTGTTACTAACGCTAATGAAAAAAGCCTTAACATGCCCTCGTTGCCAACATATTTGAACAACAATGAAATTATCCATTATTATGTGGATGAAGGCAATGAAGAACCAACTCAAGAAGCCAATGAAGAAGAATCATAGCTCCCAAATGATCCTTATATTCATCCAAGTACTAGACCAATATTGAAACAATTCCTAAAGCTCCAAATGGAGAGAGTGGTAGAGAAAATGGGGGCAATATCCATATTTGGGTGCTGCGGGCATCTTGGTAAGACCTAGGGTTTGAGGATCGAAATTCCAAGATAGACATGTAGACTTGGTTCTATAAGTTGATTTCTCTAGTGGTGTACTTGTGTGACGTGACAAACCCTTCTAATAGTGATCCTATCCCACTTGGAGTCCAAATACCCCCTATAGAGGGTACGTGTGGTGGTTCACGGATTCTAGGGCTAGATTAGGTTAATAGGGTTAGATTAGGTTTCTAGGATTCTAGATTAGCTTCTGAGGGTTAGATTAGTGTTTCTAGGGTTAGTTTAGCTTTCTAGGATTTCTAGGGCTAGATTATGTTTCTAGGATTCTAGATTAGTTTCTGAGGGTTAGATTAGTGTTTCTAGGGTTAGTTTAGCTTTCTAGGATTTCTAGGGCTAGATTATGTTTGTAGGGTTATATTAGTGCTTCTAGGGTTAATCATGGATCAATAAACAATCACATGGCTATAAATCATAACTTAATCATAACTCAGACATCAAATAAACGATATAAGATAACGATATCAAATAAACTATCTAACATGAATAACATTAATCGTGCATGAATAAACAATCACATGCATATACTATGTACCTCAGTCAATTAGGCCTTCTGGATCCTCTCGGTTTTTTATTGTCTCGAACAACCTCTCATGCTCCGCATGAGGTAGTAAGTAGTGTACTTTGTTTAATGACTTCATTGACATTGTCTGTAGTTGGATGTTTGTACCCACGATCAAGTGCGTAAAGTGATACACCCGCAACCCTGGTCTATAATCCGTGTATGTGTAGCCATTGCTCTTTGGTCCCTTTCCATCCACTGTAAGATATTCCCCCTGAACAACCATCGAGCCAATCGGAAAGGTAATGCCTTCACTATCCGTTAATGATGCGAGGAGGGTTTGCTTCCCCTGGATGCATCGTGCCAACCAATAATTCGTCCCAATTGCACTGTCTGTCGGGGCGACAACTGCGTAGATGTGTCCTGCAAAAATGAATTTTAAGGTCATATTCCAACAAGTAGTGGTTTGATAACTTGGATAATTACAAAAACAAGGAGGGAACCGGGATATGCATGCAGAAATGTTTACCTGGCTGTACAAGATCAGATATATGATAATATTCATTCGAAATAGAGGACTGGCCTTCCTCTAACTGGATTGTTTCAACAACTGCACATGGGTCCATTGTAAGTGATACATGATCCCATTCATCAATCCAATCCATTGATTTGCACTCATCCCACTCACAACTGCTGCAAGACCCACAAAAAGCAAGCAAGTTTTTGCGTCCATATTTCAAATAAGGGGTTGTTTGAGCTTCAAACCGAATGAAATCCATAAGTGCCTTGCACAGTACTGCAACTATAAGAACGCGATCGATCTATATCGACTACATTCCAGAAATTTCTGACAACATGTCTTCTACCTGTTGGTATGTGTTGCTCCGTGGTTCGATCTGACAATTTTTCTCTGCACCATCGAACTATGGATTCAACATTCTGAATATGAGGGCCTCCCATGCACCTCACCTCCTCCCTTCGTAGGGAATTTTTGATACATGCTCCAGCCCCGTCGTGCTCTCCCTTTCCATGCCCGGTCTCAAAATAGCTCCATACATGCAGCACATCATAAGTCTTGTGAAAAATACTCAACCACTGGAAAACACGTGCATTTTTGAACTGGCCTGCACAATCATCTGACCATATCCAATGCTGATCCATTTGTATACCTCTCTCCTTCAGCTGATCATAGAAAATTTTGAAGCAATGCTGCACATAATGCAGGTCGTGGCACCTGTCGTCACTGATGTAGAATTTGGTCTCTTTCAATATTATCCTCATGTCGTTGTTGCTCTTTGGCGCGTGCCTGTACGTGATATGGACCATTATGCTAACTTGGTATGAATGGTAGTATTGACATTGAATCTCATTCTGTGGCTGTAGGGTGTAGTTTTTCACAAAGTCCACAACCGACAATATTGTGCCATTGGGAAAGGTGTCCCTGCACTGTCTGTATTGTTCATCCTGCCATTGTGCTACATGGACGTGTTGTACATAATACTCGGTCTTTTGGTAGAATTCCTTCATGAATTTGCAAATTTGTACCCGGTGCCACAAAACCAAGGGCATTAATACAAAGTGACATTTTCAATTTGAATATATATGTACAAATTCAACATGTACAGTATGAAAGTATGAAAACTTAGATTACCTGTGACTTCACCAATGCAATTTTTTTTGCTTTCCTTTGAACTATCTACTTGATATGTTATGTACTGGAAGTTCTGCATTTATACTGACATCCTCCCAAATTCGTGCTCTGCGGTTGTGTGGATGCAACGGCTCAATAATGCAAATCCACTGCACTTGGAACATGTCCCATATAAACATGATCTTTTATAATATTTTTGTCCTTCAGGTCTTGGACACATTATGCTATGTATAAATTCTCTGGATGCATTCGATGGTTGTAACGATGGGAAATCCTGAACAATGTTAGTATGCAAACCACAAAATATATGTCTATATGTATCATAATAGTACTCAAATTCTACATGGTATCTACAACAACATGTATTACGATCAATGCAAATTCTAACATACCAAGGTTTGCATTTTTCAAAGGACCTTTGGCCCAAGTTCAATTGTGTGTGCTCATTCTTGAACCTCTCATAGAGTTCTGTTTGTGTCGTGTCAAGGAAGTGCTTGACATGGGGTTCACCCCCCCCTAACACCTTTTCTCAACTTTAAAACATCTCTTTGATTCGATGACGGTCTAGTGTTATCATGCCAAAACTTTTGCACTAGTTCTTTAACAACATCAATGAGCTTCATGTCTGAACGAGGTAACCTACCAACAAAGGCCCAACAATCTTTTTGGCCTGGGGTCTCAATTTTTTCTCTAATGGCAGAATACTTTTGAAGAGTGTTTCTATCTACTTTAAATATTTTACATGTGTGTGATAGTAGGAGACGTTGCCGTGTGGATTTGTCTACAATCGATTCCGACAGTACACGACGGGCCGCAATAAAATATTTTGTACGAGAAGTTTTTCCAATCAAATTAAATGCAGCTTGTAGATTTCTAACAACATGATTGTTGGCCTCTGAACTTCTAACTACCTTTATGCCCAAAATTCTCCTAACATGAGCTAGACAATGTGATTTTAACAAAGCAAGAAACAATTGACATTTTGCTACATCGGTTTTGGATTCAAAAAAATCTTTGATTATCTTGCTACAATGGAAATCAATAGTGCGTTTGGGCATCTTACCTTCAAGTCCTGGAAATGAACTTTCATCCACATGAATATGTCTGGGAGTTCTTCGTCGTTCGGTTGATAGTCAAGGAAAGGGATTCGACAAGGAAGTACTAGTCTCGTCAACGGTTTGTTGTGGCCCTTCATTCACATATTGGTCCTACAAGGGAGTGTGTTCGCCATGTGTGTGCTCTTCTTGGGGAGGTTTCCAGTTAATAACTTGTTCAACATCCATCCCTTCATACTCGACATCAGGAAATATTTGATTGACTTCAACCACTTCGTCATTACTTGTTGATGGATATAAGGCACTAACATTTTGATTTCTATGGTTTTGCATGTACAACCTGGCATTTTCTATTATCTCATGGGCCTTTTCAGGGGGCAGTCGCGTCCTTCTAGACTTTATTTTATTATTACGTCTGTTTCCCATATTCAATGCATTTTTTGGAAAAACAAAAATATCACCCTTGCAAGAATGAAAAACAAGCAAGATATTAAAACTCGATGTGCATGATTATTAAAGCTCGATGTAGCAATTGATTATGTACAACAACATCTAGTGAGAATGTTTTCATATAATCTTAAAAGCTCATACTCACTTCATTTTCATGGAATGGATGAGGGAAAATAGCCCCAAAAGACTAAGAATTTTCAATTGTTTAGGTGTTTGTGTAAGTTGTTGTAGTGAAACCATGAGGAATTCAACAAATGTTTGTCTACTAGATGGAGGAATGTGATTATGAAATGTTATTGGTGGTGATGCAAGTAATTTTTTTTTATTATCTTCATGAAAGGTTGAAAGCATTGCTTGGTGCATGTTGTAGTTTTTTTTGGTAAGATGTTTTTATTGGCTATGTTGAATATTAAGAAGACTAAAATAGATCTATCATACAATTCATGAGGAAAAACCAAAATAGATGCCATTCAAACAAGTGAATGAAGACTAAAATACATTTAACAAGATAAAATTGTCACCACACCTCAAGGATTATGATCGCTCTTTGCTTCAAATGTAAAATGCTCCTTTGATGTGTCCACTATATGTAAGAAGAGTTCATGTGTGTCCAAGTAGCATGAGAATTCAATCCAAGGAGCCAAATAGAGTCCAATTGTTGTGTATTCACTCAAATGATCCAAATAAATCCCAAGAGGGGTGTATTCAATCCAAATAGCCAAATAGAGCCCAAGAGGGGTGTATTCAATCCAAATAGCCAAATAGAGCCCGAAATGTTGTGTATTCTATCCAAATGGTCAAGGAAGCACCAAATGGTGACTGAATTCAACATAAAATGGTGATCTTGTCGGACTGTGCATGAAAAAATCCAACAAAATGCGATGAAGTAGGGAAAAATTGCGGGAGAAGAGCGCGGGTGTTTTTCTAAATTTCATCTTCAGCAAGTACGCACATGCGCCAAGGAGCGCGTGCGAACCAGAGGCACGTGCACGCTTCTAGCACGTGCACGCCTCTGCTGAACATTGTATAGTTCGGTGGGGTAACGTTCAGTGCATTAATTACCCAACAAATGTAAATGTGTCGGTTTATTCCTAGAGCCCCTCCCCCATAAAAGCCTTTAGGCCCTATTCTAACCCATAATCCCTAAGTGCATTTAAGTGCTTCTAGGTGTTTAGGGGTGATGATGGAGATGTTGATGAGGAAGGGGGAGATGACAATGAAGATGAGGAGGATGATGTAGATGATGATGATGATGATTATGGTGGTGAAGATGATGAATATGTCAAGATGATGAGGACATAGTGATGGTGACGATGATGATGATGATGAATATGCCAAGATGATGATGACGATGGTGATGAGGACATGGTGATGATGATGATGATGATGATGATGATGATGATGGAGATGTTGATGAGAAAGGGGGAGATGACAATGAAGATGAGGAGGATGATGCAGATGATGATGATGATGGTGAAGATGATGATGATGATGATGATGATGCTGATGATGAATATGTCAAGATGATGATGACGATGGTGATGATGATGATGAATATGATGATGATGATGATGGAGATGTTGATGAGGAATGTTAAATTTTCAAAATTTTCTTCAATATGATCTAGGATCTTAACTGAGAGAACAACATGTACAGCAAATCTACAGCATATCATTCATGGACACAATAATGCAAGCACAGAAGAGACACCGAGTTTACTTGGGGAAAACCATAAAGGTGAAAAACCCCAATAACTTCCTTAGAGATAGATAGAGCAATGATACAACCAGAATACAAGAGATAGTCTTCCCCTAGCAGCAGAGCCTCCTCCTCCACAAGTGCGCCACTCTCCACAGTGTGAGTGAGTGAATAGAATGTGTAAAATGAGAGAGACACACTCTCTATTTATACACTAACTTGACTTGACCTTTACTCAACTAGGTCGGCCTCAACTTAACCACTTATCATAATGCTGACTGGGTCGACCCCCACTAGGGTGGTCTAATAACCCTTTGACCCACATGACTTATACAAGGCCGACCCCAACAAGGTGGTCTAATAACCCATCAAGTATAAGTTAAGACACTTACAATATAAATGACGACACTTCCATATAGAGGAATAATAACATATCTATAGGAATACAATATACATATATGTGAAATACATTCCGAAGTTACATATACATCAACACTCCCTCTTAACTAGGAAGGTATTTCTCGACACAGGTCTTCTAGCACAAGTCATCTTCTCTGGATCATCGTCACTGGATAATCGTCATCGAGTCATCATCATCGTCACTCCTGCTGCTATCTCAATCAATCTCTGAATCTACTCGTCATAGGAAGTTCTACAGAGCCAGTCCTTTTTCATATTGGATGTAGGCCCACCACCTGCAGGTCTTCGTCATCACTGGCCATACTGTGTGTTGGTTGTGGAGCCAGATCTTCTAGTCTCATAGATGATATTGTATCAGCCGTGTTTGTACCCCAGTTTTATATGATATGTAGGTGGACTATACACTCACCCCAGCGGGGGGACATCGCCCCCCCACGGGGTTCCAGGGGGGACCATCCCCCCTGGCTGGGGGGTCCGTGGGCCAGCGCCCCCGAAGAAAATTTATGGGGCTGTTTTCGCCAGCTGTTTTGCGGGCCCATGGTTTTGGGTATCCCGTGGTATTTTTCCATTGTATTTCCCTTATAAATAAATACATTGTAATACGGCTAGAAAAGATGATGTATTAGGTTTTATGCATTGTAAAGATCTCTGAGATCAGGAGAGAGACTGTGAAACAGAGAAGAGGAAGTGCAGCGGTTGTGCTGCAGGTTGTATCCCTTCACCTTGCTGGACGGTAATAATAATAAGGACTGGAAAATTCAGTGTGGACGTAGCCCAAGTTGGGTGCACCACGATATATCTGTGTCTCTCTTGTAATGTGTATGTGTGATTATATTTGCATTTATGTTTATTGTTATTGCTCTGCGATCCTGTTTTTCTAACACTGTGGAATTCTCAGGACTTATTACGTGCGTCACAAAACCCGGCTGCAGCATCCCAGGCTATTACGAGCACACAGCTCTACCTGTAGGAATTCCCAGGAGCACATTACATGTGACTCATCACAAAACCTGGCTGAAGCATCCCAGGCTGTTATGAGCACACAGCTCTACCTGTTGGATCTCCCAGGAGCACATTACATGTGATCTCACCACAAAACCTGGCTGAAGCATCCCAGGTTGTTACGAGCACACAGCTCTACCTGTCGAATCTCCCAGGAGCACATTACATGTGGTCCACCACAAAACCTGGCTGAAGCATCTGAGGCCTTTTTCATCCTGTCCAGATCTCCCAGGAGCAAATTACATGTGGTCATGGCGAAACCTGGCTGAAGCATCTGAGGCCTTTTTCATCCTGTCCAGATCTCCCAGGAGCAAATTACATGCCATAGGACAAAACCTCGAAAGAGCATCTGCCAGATATCTCAGGGCACGAATTAAATGCCATAGGAAAAACCTCAAAAGACTACCTGCAAATCTCCCAGGGCACAAATTATATGTCCTCCCAAGCAAAACCTCGAAAGAGCATTTGCCAGATGTCCCAGGGTATGAATTACATGCCATAAGCAAAACCTCGAAAGACCATCTACAAATATCCCAAGGCACAAATTACATGCTTATCTGCACAGCCTAATCCACGGCCACAAAGTATCATCTGATACTCACCATACATCATCCTGATGTACACATGATCATCCTAATCATCATCACTGTAACATCCTGCTGCATGTCATCTGGAGAAGCTCGTCATCCACGATCACCCTGATCATACAATGCATCCATCTGATGCACACCAAGTATCTACCTGATACATATCATCATACATAGTGTATCCACCTGATACATAGATACATGATCCACACAATGTATCCATCAACATACATGATCTACCTGATCATACCTGATACATATCAATATACATGATCTACCTGATCATACAATGTATCCACCTGATACATATACAGATACATGGTCCAAGCATCCAACATGATGCTTATACAAAATACATACACATGATCCAACCGATCATATCCAGCATCCAACATGATGCATACATACATACATAAAAATGATCCAACTGATCATATCCAGCATCCAACATGATGCATACATACATATAAAAATGATCCAACTGATCATATCCAAGCAGAAACCAGAACATCATCCTGATGCTCGTCATCCAGCGCTTACATCCACAGCCATGTGAAGGATCCTCCTTCCAACATGCTTGGAATGGCTTCAGCAAATGTGTCCATCACTTCTTCCTCGAAGTGTCCTCGATCTGAAGAACGCCAAGCCTCTCTCTGAAGTACTCGAACTTCACCCTGGCTAGTGGCTTCGTCAGCACATCTGTAATCTGCTCGTCTGTCGCAACATACAGGAGCTTCACAGCTCCTCTCTGCACCATATCCCTGATATAGTGATATTTGATCTCTATGTGTTTCGACCTGTCATGAAACATTGGATTCTCGGACAACTTCACTCAACTCTGGTTATCACAGAAGATACCAATAGCATCCAACGAGAGATCAAATAACTCAGACAGTAGCTTCCGTAGCCATACTGCCTCACAACTAGCTAAACAGGCTGCAACATACTCTGCCTCAGCTGTACTCAGTGCTACGCAGGACTGCTTCCTGCTAAACCAAGAGATCACACCTGATCCCATACTGAAGCAGCACCCAGATGTGCTCTTCCTATCTGCAGCACTACCTGCCCAATCTGAATCAACATAACCCTGCAGGTTAAACTTTTGATTCGCTTCATACTTGAGCCCATAATCCACTGTACCTTTCAGGTACCTCAGAATATGCTTTACAGCAACCAGGTGAACACTCCTCGGATCTGTCAGGAACTGGCTCAATGTGTTCACCGCAAAGCAAATATCTGGTCTCATGTTCGTCAGGTACATCAAGGACCCAATCATCTGACGATACATAGTGACATCAACTGGTTCAGATGAAGCATCACACAGAAGCTTCAGGTTCGATGCCATAGCCTCGCAGTCCATCATCCCGAACCTCTTCAGGATCTCTACTGCATACTTCCCTTGTCCAAGGAAAATTCCATCTACACTCTGCCACACCTCCATACCTAGAAAGTGGTGCATCATACCCAAGTTTTGCACATATATGACTCCCTGTCATGTGTCTCAAAACCAAGTGGCTGCTCCACATACACTTCTTCTTCAACTACACCATTCAAGAAAGTTGTCTTGAATCCATCTGGTGTATCTTCTATTTCATCACTTTTATATTTCTCTATGCTGCCATCTGCAACATGCTTGATCTTGATAGATCCATATGGAAGTCATAACAAACTTCCCTTCAGGTCTTGGGACTACATCCCAAACATCATTCTTCATGATCGACGGATCATGGCATTCTTCCCATATCCTGGGAACTTCAATATCTTCAATAGATAATTTTGTTGCTGAACAAATGTTGTAGTTCTTTTTTTGTAGATGATGGCATACGATCTTTCCTACACAACAAGTTAAATTGCATGATTAGAAAACATCTCATAGTTTCAGAACAAATTCTTACACATAAAGAAATATGTCATACAGTCATGCAATTATCTTAGCCAATGCTTCAATACAACATTTATCCATATCCCGTAACTTTCTAGATGCCTTCCAACCTCTACCAGAACATTTTTAAGAGTGTGCACAACTCCCAACATGTCAGCAAAGAGGTTTCATTCTAGATAAGTAGCAATGGAATGTTGTACAGTGCCATAGGCTACTTACCCATGCATATTAGTAGTATACTGTTCATCAATGCAACTATTCTAATATGCATAATACACAACCTAATTCTCGGAACATCAGTATATACATTATTGAAAAGTATTATTTAAATAAAATATGCAAGTAATGACAATTCAAATACTTATCTTTGTTTGTTTGTTGGGTTGACTCCCTCTCAGTCTTTGCTTCTTTTCTGCAACTCCATTCTTATGTGGATTGTGAGAAGTGGTCAACTCCCTCTGAATATCTGCATCCTTGCAGAAACTACTGAAGTGTGCTCCTTTGCTTTCTTGCAGGAACAACTAGAGTGTGCTCCCTCTTGATCTTTGCTTCCTGGATTACCTGTCCTTGAACTTACATCCATCCTTAATCACTATGCATGCTTATTAGTATCATCATTGTGTTATCCTTGAGGTCTCATACATAATCACACATTTATTAGTATAATCTTAATACTATCAAAACACAATAATCTTAAACATCTATATTCATGATAATTCACAGATAATAAACATTAGTATTCAAGGTTTCAGGGAAGTCTTCTTTTACTCATACATTTTCTTATTTGATCATAGGACTCTTCTGGTTAGTTGAATCATCAATCAAGATAAGAGATATAATATGCATAAAACCTATAATTATTCAAACCTATACCTTCATGATTCTTTTGGTTAGTCATATCATCAATTATGGTAAGAAACATAATATGCATACAACCATGATTATTCAAACCTATGACTTCATGAATAATCATTATCAACAACACAACAGTATAAGATCCTAACACAAGGTAGGATTCTAGCTTGATATAGGAAAAACATACCTGGATTAGCATGCTAGCTAGTTATGTCTAACATACCCGCATAATGTCTTCTGGTTCTCTTCAGTGACTTGTGCTAGTAACCTGCATGTCTCATAAGTTAACCATTGTATGACCAAGTTATACATACCTCGAAAGTAGATCTTCTATGTGATCCATGACAATGGATGAATCTTCGTCTTCATGTCACCATGAGCATATGTTCTTGAAGTAGAACATGATTTAACTTTCTTGGTTAGCAAACAACATAAACCTCATACAACATCACAATGCATTAGTACAATCATAAGTGTCAAAACCTTAATCAATGAATATCTTCTATAAGGTAATACGACAAGTCTAGTAATTAATCAAGATTGTACTATAATGATATGAAGACAAACATATCATAAAATTAATCATGAACAGAATTCGAAACATACCTGTAAGCCATACCTGTCAAGATTGCTTGTAATCTTCTTATGGAAGGCCTTAGCCTCATCTCCCTCTAAAACAGGAACTTCTTCACTTATGCAGGTGACCAATCCATCCTCTTCTAGGATTAAACCAATCCACTTGATTTGCAGGAACTGGATCTTGAGCTGTAATAGGGTTTGTCAAAGAAACCCCAAAAATTCAAACTTCCAAAAGGATAGAAATATGCGCCTTGATGAGCTGATCAAGCTAGTATATTCAGAATTTGAAAACTGCAAAGTTTCACTCCTCAATTTTACCTTTGAAACTTTCGGATTCACTGGACGTGACCTCGAACTAGGGTTTGATGAAGCCCACTCTTCTTCCCAATCAAAAGGTCTGATCCAAAGCTCTAAGCTTCTATTTTTATGAGGAGCTTCCAGCCGTGGTCACAGATTTCAAAAATTCCCATTTTTGCAGAAGCCCTAATTTTCCACTTTTCTGGTCAAAGTCCCGAACTAGGGTCTGATCAATCCCGGCCTTCTGCCCAACCAAAAATTCTGATCTTGGTCTCTAAATTTCGATTTTGATGAGTAGCATCCAGCTGTGGTCTTCGATTACAAAAATTCCAACTTTCTCCGAAGCCCTAAATTCCAGAAGCCATGAATGAAGGTACTAAAAAATAATTATGTTTTGACAGAAATATGTACCTGATTGTTTCTGGTGTAACTCTGAACTTTTCGATCCATAGGGTCTGAAAAAGCTTCCTGAGATAGTATGACTTGTTGTCTTTCCATCTTGACAGGTCTGACCTCAATTTGATTCTCTGAGAGAGAGTTATGCCAAGTGTCACAACGTGACCTGTTTATGGGATAATTCAGGAGAGTGAACTTGTACGGCATGCCACGTGTCACTGTTTCAACTTCGGCCTCTGAAAATTTTTCTTGAGATAGCCCGACCTGTTATCTTTCCATCTTGACAGGTCTGACCTCAATTGGACTCTCTGAGAGAGATTTATGCCAAGTGTCACACCGTGACCTGTTTATGGGATAATATAGGAGAGCGAACTTGTACGTCGTTCCACGTGTCACTGATTCAACTTCGGCCTCTGAAAACTTTTCTTGAGATAGTAAAGTCTGTGTGCTACTTGTCACTTTTTACGAAATTTCATTTGGATCTTCCTAGCCCAAGTTATGACATTTTTCCCAAGGTCACCTGATTTTGACTCAGATCTGGAAGAGGCAGAAACCCTATATTGTACAGATCATAAATCACAAAGTACAACGAATTAGAGGTTTTCCTTTGGACACAAGGTACATGGGGATTTAATCTTCGACGTGTAAATATTTCAGATCTGAAAATGTTGCCAAAACGGATTTATAGCGAAATTTCTACGATGACTGGTGTTTGCTATATCAAGCCCTAGCATCGTAAGTGCAACAAGTGTCATACATGCCATATCATGCCTTCTTTCAGGCTAGCTCTGATACCATGTTAAATTTTCAGAATTTTCTTCAATCTGATCTAGGATGTTAACTGAGATAACAACATGTACAACAAATCTATAGCATATCATTCATGGACACAATAATGCAAGCACAGAAGAGACACCGAGTTTACTTGGGGAAAACCATAAAGGTGAAAAACCCCAATAACTTCCTCAGAGATAGATAGAGCAATGATACAACCAGAATACAAGAGATAGTCTTCTCCTAGCAGCAGAGCCTCCTCCTCCACAAGTGCACCACTCTCCACAGTGTGAGTGAGTGCATAGAATGTGTAAAATGAGAGAGACACACTCTCTATTTATACACTAACTTGACTTGACCTTTACTCAACTAGGTCGGCCTCAACTTAACCACTTATCATAATGCTGACTGGGCCGACCCCCACTAGGGTGGTCTAATAACCCATCAAGTATAATTTAAGACACTTACAATATAAATGACGACACTTCCATATAGAGGAATAATAACATATCTATAGGAATACAATATACATATATGTGAAATACATTCCGAAGTTACATATACATCAACAAGGAAGGGGGAGATGACAATGAAGATGAGGAGGATGATGCAGATGATGATGATGATGTAGATGATGATGATGATGATGGTGAAGATGATGATGAATATGTCAAGATGATGATGACGATGGTGATGAGGACATGGTGATGATGATGATGAGGAAGGGGGAGATGGAAATGAAGATGAGGAGGATGATGCAGATGATGAGGATGATGGTGAAGATGATGATGATGATGATGATGAATATGTCAAGATGATGATGATGATGTTGATGAGGACATGGTGATGATGATGATGATGATGTTGATGAGGACATGGTGATGATGATGATGATGGATATGTTGATTAGGAAGGGGGAGATGACAATGATGATGAAGAGGAGAATGATGACGATGATGAGGAGGATGATGATGATGATGGTGAGGATGATGATGATGATGGTGATGATGAAGAGGAGGATGATGATGATGATGAGGATGATGGTGATGGTGATGGTGATAGTGATGGTGATGGTGATGATGATGATGATGAAGATGTTGATGATGATGATGATCGTGATCGTGATTGTGATCATCATCATCATCATGATCATCTTCATCACCATCACCATCACCATCCTCATCACCATCATCCTCATTTCCATCATCATCATCTTGTTCATCATCATCACCATCATGATCGTGATCATCTTCATCACCATCACCATCATCATCATCATCCTCATATTCATCATCATAATCATCCTCATGACGCTGATGATGATGATGATGAATATGGTGATGATGATGATGATGAAGGTGAATATGGTGATGATGATGATCACGTCAATGATGACGCTGATGATGATGATGATGAATATGGTGGTGATGATGATGATGATGGTGATGATGATGAAGATGATGATGATGATGATGATGAATATGGTGATAATGATGATGATGATGAAGATGATGATGAAGAGGAGGATGATGGTGATGATGAGGATGATGGTGATGATGATGATGGTGATGAAGATGATGATGATGATGAAGATCTCCATCATCACATCTTCTTCGTCATGATGAGTACGACAATGAAGATGATGATGACGATGACAAATATGATCATCATCAGCATCATCATCATCATATTTGTCGTCATCATCATCATAATCATCATCATCGTCATCATCATCATCTGATTCATCATCATTTTCATCATCATTATGATCATCAACATCTTCGTCATCATCATCATCATCAAAATCATCTTCATCGTCATCATCATCTTCATTAAAGTCATCATCATCACCATCATCATCATCACCATCTTCATCATCATCATCATATGATCGTGGTCACGATCATCATCATCATCATGAAGATCATGATGAAGATGGTGATGATGATGATGGTGATGATGATGATGATGATGATGATGACGATGATGATGAAGATGATGAAGATGATGATGACTAATGGAGATGATGATGGTGATGATGATGATTATGATGATGACTAATGGAGATGATGATGATGATGATGATGATGATTATGATGATGATGAAGATGATGACGAATATGCAACACATCATCCTCATCCTCCTCCTCATCATCATCTTCATCATCATCCACAACATGATCATAATCACCATATTCATCGTCATCATCATCATCAGCATCATCATCATCATCATCCTCATCATCATTATCATATTGATCATCATCCACAACATGATCATCATCACCATCTTCATCGTCATCATCATCATCATCATTGTGAGGACAAGGATGATGATGATGATGATGATGACTAATGGAGATGATGATGATGATGATGTTGATGATGAAGATGATGATGAATATGCAGCACTTCATCCTCATCATCATGATCATCTTCATCATCATCAACACCATGATCATCATTATCAACTTCATCATCATCATAATCATCATTGTGAGGATGAGGATGATGATGAGGATGATGATGATGACGATGGTGGATGATGATGACTATGAGTACGATGATGAAGATGATGACGATGATGACGAATATGATCATCATCAAAATCATCATATTCGTCATCATCATCTTCATTAGTCATCATCATCATCATCATCATCATCATCATCTGATAATGTCCATGATCATCACTATCTTCATCATCATAATAGTCATCTTCACCTTCGTCATCATACTCGTCATCCCCATCTTCCTCATAATCATCATCATCATTGACATCTTCGTCATCATCTTCATATCATCATCATCATCAGCATCTTCATCATCATCATCATTGATGATGATGATGATGACGATGACGAAGATGTTGTTGATGATGATGATGATGAGGAAGAGGGTGATGATGATGATGATGTTCATGTTGATGATAAAGATGATGACGAATATGCAGCACATCATCATCATCATCTTCATCTTCGTATTCATCATCATCATCATCATCATCTTCGTCTTCATCTTCATCATCATCATCATCATCATCATCATCATCATCATTATCTTCTTCATGATGATATGATGATGATGGTGGTGGTGGTGGATGATGATGAATATGAGTATGATGATGATGATGACTAATGGAGATGATGATGATGATGATGTTGATGATGATGATGATGATGATGAGGAATATGCGGCATATCATCATCATCAACAACATCATCAACTTCATCATCATCATTGTGAGGACGAGGATGATGATGAGGATGATGAAGATGATGATGATATGACGATGATGATGGTGGTGGTGGATGATGATGAATATGAGTACAATGATGAAGATGATGATGTTGATGACGAATATGATGATGATGATGATCATCAAAATCATCATATTCGTCTTCATCATTCATCATCATCCCCATCCTCATCATCATCATCATGTGATCATGGTCACGATCATCATTGTCTATGTCATAATAATAGTCATCTTCATCATCCTCATCATACTCGTCATCACCATCATCCTCATCATCATTATAATCATCGTCATGATGATGATGATGATGATGATGATGACGATGATGATGATGATGAATAATGGAGATGATGATGATGATGTTGATGATGAAGATGATGAAGAATATGCAACACATCATCATCATCTTCATCATCATCCACAACATGATCCACAACATGATCATCATCATCATCATCATCGTCATCATCATCATTGTGAGGGCAAGCATGAGGATGATGGTGATGATGATGATGATGATGATGATGAAGATGATGATGATGACGATGATGATGATGATGATGAATAATGGAGATGATGATGATGATGTTGATGATGAAGATGATGAAGAATATGCAACACATCATCATCATCTTCATCATCATCCACAACATGATCCACAACATGATCATCATCATCATCATCGTCATCATCATCATTGTGAGGACAAGCATGAGGATGATGGTGATGATGATGACGATGATGATGACTAATGGAGATGATGATGAAGATGATGACGAATATGCATCACATCATCCTCATCATCCTCATCATCTTCATCATCATCAGCAACATGATCATGATCATCATCTTCATCATCATCAACAACATGATCATCATCATCATCGTCATTATTATGAGGACGATGATGATGATGATGAATATGAGTACGATGATGAAGATGATGATGATGATTATGAATATGATGATGATCATCATCATCAAAATCATCATATTCCTCATCATCATCTTCATTAGTCATCATCATCACCATCTTCATCATCCTCAACATCATCATCATCATCCTCATATGATCATGGTCACGATCATCATTGTCTTCGTCATCATAATCGTCGTCTTCATCATCCTCATCATACTCATCATCGCCATCTTCTTCTTCATCATCATCACCCTCTTCCTCATCATCATCATCAACAACATCTTCGTATCATCATCATCATCATCATTGATGATGATGATGATGACGAAGATGTTGTTGATGATGATGATGAGGAAGAGGGTGATGACGATGATGATGGTGGTGGTGGTGGATGATGATTAATATGAGTATGATGATGAAGATTATGATGATATTGATGATCATCGTACTCATCATCAACATCATCATCATCATCACTATCAATGGTGATGATGAGGATGATGATGACATTGACGATGAAGATGATGACCTAGATGTTGATGATGATGAGGAAGAAGAGGGTGGTGACGATCAGGGTATTTTTTAAGGATTCTAATATTATAGTTAAGTATATTAACCTAAGCGATTATTTTTGATTGAAAAAAATATGTATATAGATAGGTAGGCGGATATTAAATATGAAACATACAATTTACTACTGAAATATGTAAATTTTGGCGAATATTACGATAAAAAAACATATTTTATGCGAATATAGGCAATATTAGAGACTAAAAATGACCAAATAACGAATTTATTTTTTGAAAAAAAAGCCCGAAAAATAGCCAATTGGCGAAATTTCGCCCTTAAAAATTACCTTGGTGACGATGATGATGATGGTGTTGATGATGACGATGATGATGATGACGAAGATGATGACGACGACGATGATGATGATGAGGAGGAGGACGAAGAAGATGATGGTGATGGAGATAAAGATGTTGATGATGATGACGATGGTGATGAAGATGATGATGATGATGATGATGATGAAGATGGTGATGATGAAGAAGATGACGATGATGGAGATGTTGATGAGGAAGGGGGAGATGACAATGATGATGAAGATGTTGATGTTGATGGTGATGGTGATGATGATGATTATGATTTGAAGATGATGATGATGATGATGATGATGATGATGATCATCATCATCATCTTCATCATCATGATCATCATCCTCATCACCATCATACTCATCACCATCATCATCATCATCATCACCAACATCCTCATCATCTTCATCATTATCTTCATCACCATTGTAATCATCATCAAAATCTTCAACATCATCACCATCACCATCATCTCATCATTATCATCATCATCATCAACATCTTCATCATCATTGTCATCTCCCCCTTCCTCATCAACATCTCCATCATCGTCATCTTCTTCATCATCACATTTTCATCAACTTTATGTATCCCCTTGACAAAGGAAATTAAATAAACCATATAAAGGGCTACAATAATGCGTATGCGCACCTACGCGTGTGCGCCTTTAGGAGCGCATATGCACACATACGCGTGCGCGTGATTATGTACGTGTGCGTGCATTTGCGTGTGCGCGTATGTTCGCGCACGCGTGTTGGAATTCAAATTGTTTTTGGCACCCTTGCAGGCTTGGAATTAGCTTCGGATTGCACCTTTAGGCTCGGTTTGATTTATCTGTGATTTATGGCAGAACACATTAAATACTGTAACTTTCTGTTTTTCAAAACTAGTTCCGCATATGCTCCATGAGTGCACTGCAGATGAAATTGCACACACTTGTCGAGCTCTGTGTACATATTTTAAATATATAATTTTTTAATAGATCTGTTGTTGTTTTCTATTTTTAATTCATTTTTAAGTGCACTCATGTCAAATTTGTAAAAAACATAGGTCGTTTATTTGGCCTATAACTTTTGATTGGCTTACCTATTTCGAAAACGGAAAAGAACCCGCACAAGAGCACCAAAATACCTACAACCTAAAAAAAAAAGTGTTTTGATTATTTTTAGACCATGATATGGTGGCTCAACACTTGACCATGTCGTTTTAAGGCTTCACTGACTTTGGTAATTTAAAAAAAATATAAAATTCACTCTTAAAATTTTGGAAAAATAGCCCCGCACAAGATTCGCCTGTTTCCTACGCCTTTACATATTTTTTTTCTTGTAAATTGAAAATTTACACAGCAAACAGGTGGCTCAACAAAAACATGTGCATTATGTTTGAGAAAAAAAATAACATACCGATTTTCGAATAATGACATTTTGGGGTGGTTATACTACTTTTCCATAAATAAAAGTTATATATTCCGGAAGGTCATCTTTTTCATCTGAAAAAGTAAAGTTTTGTACGTATCTCTAATAATTTATTTTAATGATAATATTTCTATTTTTCCAGAATGTCATTGCAACTAACCAGCCTATATATAAAAATATGTAATGTGTGTGATGTGTTTCTGCTTAATTGTATATGAAGATCTTTGGTTATGTCCGTGTCGATATTATATGAGGATTGTGCCTTCCAAGAAAAAGTTTCGTGCTATGGGTATGAATGTTTACCCTCGTCTAAGGACCCATGTGTAGTCCTATTAAAGGACTAGAGGTATAAGCAGTCATGCAAGCGATATTGTAGACCAAATGGATATAATCTTCCAATACCTAGCATGCGGGAAGGAACCCTAGATGTAAGAATTGAATCATCCCTTTGGATCATTGGAAGCTATCGAATGAGGAAGGAACCATCTAGTTTACTGAAATTGCTTATTAAATATAATGCTCATTTTAATTATTGTGCCTTCCAAAGGGAATCATCTCCCATGAAATTGTTAGTTGGTTTCTGCATACGTTGAATCATTTCATTATGAACCTGTACTTGTTGGTTGGTTAACACTGAAGTAACCCTGCGTTACTATTGTACAAATTAGATCAGACGTTTATGCAGGAAAACTGTGCATAAACGGCTTAGAACTCATAGTTCCATGAGTGCGAATAAGTATCATCATTTTGTTCGATATTACATTTGGTATTATGATGTTCTTGACAGTAAAACTGTGACTTGTAACCTTCCACACGATTTTTCCATTAGAAAAATTGAGCTGGAAGGTAAGCATAAACTAATTATATAAATGTGTAGGTAGTATTGTTACTATTACTCGATACTCCCCCAGTATGTTAATTCCGTATGGCCTTCGAAGCAACTTTAAACCACAGTGAAAAGAAACCGACGGACGGGCAGAATCCTGGAAGTTCCAAGTACATACAGCAATAATAGAACGATTGAGCAGCTCAAGCTCAAACTCTGCGGAAATTGAAGCCTGTAATGTAACATTCATATAAACAAATTAATTTGCATAGTAAATACTATTTGGAATAATAATTTTTATAAATTTATTACAAATCCAAAATTTGTTGATAGGTTTAGACCTCAATTCTTTCTAAAATTGAAACCCTCTTCAATATGATGTTATTTGTAGATTATACATCTTTTTTAACGAGTATATGGAAGCTATTGTGGTAGTGTGTGAATTCCAAACAATTCCGGTGTGTAAATCGGTAAACACGTATACTTCAAATGCTGCAACCAAGGTTGACGATATAATCCTGCGTACATATACGTTTTTCTTAATGCTGCAGAATAGATCTGTTGAGGAGATATGTACATGTTGAACCTATGCGATGTAGCCCAGTAATGAGAGTTTGCCCATGCCTGTGTTTATAATTTTCGAATGCCAGGGTCAAGTAGATTACGTTGTAGATCTTTATTTTTGCTTGAAAATGTTAAAGTAAACCTGCAACTAGATTTGTATTGCTATTGGAAGGGTTTAGGGTGAGATTGGAACTAGATCCGTTACCAATTCCGTTCCAAATGGTTACATACTTGCATCCACTCAACGGTTACATACTCCACCATTACATCTCAACGGTTACATACTCCAAGTGTTACAGCTCAACGGTTACATATTATAATTCATCGGTGGAACCAATGGAAGCCCCAGTGTTAAATTTGTGGAGGCTAGCACATAGTGCTTGTGTC
Organism: Larix kaempferi; assembly: GCA_027924585.1. NCBI lineage: Eukaryota > Viridiplantae > Streptophyta > Pinopsida > Pinales > Pinaceae > Larix > Larix kaempferi. Next base: position 34,662,729 of record BSBM01001000.1, on the reverse strand, counting down.
TAAAACAAAGCCATTTTCCGTTACATGAAAGTGATCCCCACTCACATGTATGTAGCTGTTCTACCTTATGCACAAATGTTAAAGGTGTATTTTAACAACCGTAGCCTTAGGAAGTCCAGTGTTGAAATGAAAGGAGTCTGAAAGCACTTCAAAGGTAGAGAGAAAGCTAAACAGGAGGAAGCTGGTTTATGAGAATAGATTAAATTAAAGAAGAGTGTTAGGTGAAAAATTTAGATATTTGTTGCGGAACGCAGCTGAATTTAGCTATTTACGGGAAAGAAAAGTCCAGGTGATTGAGGTTTTAATAATTAAATTGAAGAAATGGGAAGCATCGATAGTCTCTCACTCGGGAAACCACCCGCTTGTACCACAAATATATTAAAAAAAAGCCTTGGAATTTTGGTTGAAATTCATTTTAATAGTCAGGATGCTATCTTCTTTGGTTAATCGATATATCGCAAATCATTTACTAAACTTTTGGCGCGGTTCTCATGCATTCTGGTGGGTAGATTTGGTCGAGATATGACGCGCTTTGATGGCGAGGTGGAAGGATATGTTAGCACATATATTCCTGCATAATCTGGTAAACAAATGACTCAACCTCCACGATGTGTCAATATTCTATGGTTTGGGATGGTGATTTGGTCGGACAAACTTTATGAAATGAATTTTTGTGGCAGATTGTTGTTGTTTCTATCCTCAATAAACTCGGGTTATTAACCTCTATTAACATGTGGTTCAATTTATTTTTCCTTCAAAAACAATTAACATCTTCACAATTTAGTGGTAGCGATCTAATGAGTTCTGGAGGATTAAGATGTTAGAAATAGTAATTACTTCAGTTAGCTTAGCTTTTACTTTAGTTACTATATTGAGGTTCAGTTAATAAATGCAACAGCATGCTTTGCATGCATGCAAAAGCTAGGTTAGATATTTTTAGGGTTTCCATAAGTGTTTAAATAAACATTACATTTTGGTTTGTATTACATCAGTTGATCTTGGTTTATGAATAAAGATTGAAGAGTCGTAACTCATTCCACATTATCTTTTGTTTTATTTCTGCCTCCAACCTTCAGTTTGGTATTAGAGCTTAGGAGAAGATCAAATTTGAAGTATTAATATCCAAAGAAGCCAAAGCTGTAGTTTTGAAGAATTTGAAAGTATTTTGTAGAATTTTTACAAACAATTTTTTCTTTTTTTCGAGAAATTATCGCACCTTTCCTATAGTCCAAAGCGCGGTAATTTCAAGAGTTAGTAAAAAACATTGGGGATTATCGTGCCCTACCTATAGTTCATACCCGCGGCAATTAGAGCAAAAGCAAGAGCAATAAATATATATTTCTCTTTTACGAGAGAGATCTTTTTTCTTCAATTTTTCATGAGAGTGATTTTTTTTTACTTTCACGAAGTTATTTTTCTTTTACGAGATTCTTTGAGTAAGAATTTTTATACAAGAGAAGAATATATTTTTTCAAAAAAAAAAAAAACTTTCTTATTTAAGAGGGAGACATTATTTAAAAAAAAAGGGGAAGGAGATTGTTTTGAAAAAGCCAGTGAAAAACTCCGCAGCGTCTATGGCTTCTAGTAGTAACAATCAATCTCATATTTCTCCTCTTACAGGGAAAAATGACTATGATGTATGGGCCACGAGGATGGCGGTTTATCTCAGGTCAGAATATGCATGGGAATATGCCGTGTATGGCTATTTCGAACCTGCAGATGATGCAGCTTTTCAAGCCCTTTCAAACGCAGAAAATGATGTCCTGCGAACGCATAGGAAGAAGGATGAAAGGGCATTGCATCTCATAATGAACGCTTTGGATAATAGTGTATTTCCAAAGACATCACCTTCATTCCATGCCAAAGCAGCATGGGATACCTTGACGACCAGTTATCAGGGTGCTAGTAAGGTACAGACAGCTACACTCCAAAACTTGAGATGATATTTTGAAGATCTGAAGATGAAAGAATCAGACTCAGTAGATTCTTTCATGACCAAAGTCATGGGTATTGTTAATCGGCTTAATATCTATGGTGAAAAGATGGAAGATCAAAGAGTGGTTGAAAGGGTTTTGAGATCCCTACCCCACAAAATTGAGTCGAAATTTTCAGCGATTGAAGAAGCAAAGGATTTGAGTACTCTCTCTATAGATGAGTTGATTGGATCTCTACTTTCATAAGAATCCAGAATCAACAGGAATGAAGAGTCCTCTCTGGAGAATGCTTTCAAAGCACATGTCTCATTCTCAAGAGGCAGAGGAAGAGGCAGAGGCAGAGGAGGATCAAGAGGACGAGGCAAAAGTGGCCGAAGTAATGGCAATGAAGATCAAGATCACCATCATAACCATGAAGGTGGAAACTACGACAAAAAAAGGTCAGATAAATCTAATATTAAGTGTTATTATTGCAATAAATTTGAGCATTATGCTCATGAATGTAGACAGAAAAAGTTTGATCAAGCAAATCATAATGCTAATGTGACTCATACCTATGAGGATAAAGATGATATGTTATTTCTTACATTTCATGCTGCACACGAAAGCCCAAAGGGACTTTGGCTTTTAGAGAGTGGTTGCAGTAACCATATGATAGGTGATAGAGGTCTAATTGCAGACCTAGATGAATAAGTGAGGACGGAGGTCAAAGTTGGCACGGATGAGGTAGTTCCAGTTCTTGGCAAAGGAGTGGTCAACATTCTGACCAAACAAGGCCAATAAAAGACAATCACAAATGTCTATTATGCTCCAGAATTGAAGCATAATCTACTTAGCATTGAGCAACTCACTAAAAATAAATACAGACTTGTCTTTAATGGATTAGACTGTGAAATTGATGACAAACCCCCAAATCAACAGTTGATCATCAAAATACAAGTGACTAGGAACAGGATGTATCCACTAGTCATGAATTGCAGTAGTAAGGTAACATCTTTTGCTCAAAAAGCCACTTGCATGGATGATTATTGGTTATGGCATTTTAGATATGTACATCTTCACTTTGGTGGTCTCAAGTTTTTGCAGCAAAAAGATATGGTAAAAGGATTACCCCCTATGAAGGAGCCAGGAAGCAGTTGTGAGTGTTGCATCATTGCAAAGCAGCACAATGATAGCTTTCCTAAAGGTATGTCTCGAAGGGCACATGCACGTTTATAACTTATTCATACTGATCTGGTTGGACCAATGCAAACTCAATCGATTGGTGAAATTTATTATTTTCTTACATTTATTGATGATTTCAGTAGAAAAACTTGAGTATATTTCCTTCGTCAGAAGTCTGAAACTTTTGGCAAGTTCAAGGAATTTAGGGCTATGGTTGAAAACAAAGTGGTTATCAACTCAAAGTATTGAGATAAGATGGAGGGGGAGAGTATGACTTAAAATAATTTCATGATTACTGCAAGCATCATGGAATCAAGAGGCAATTCACTACAAGATATATGCCTCAGTAGAACGGTATTGCAGAATGCAAGAATAGAACCATCATGAATATGGCAAGGAGCATGCTGAAAGGAAGAAATTTGTCCCATGAATTTTGGGGAGACACAGTGGCTTGTGTTGTTCATGTGATGAACAGATCTCCCACCAAAATTGTGAAGAACATAGTGCCAGAGGAAGCATGGACAGGTATGAGTTGTAATGTTTCTCATTTCAGAATATTTGGTTGTGTTGCTTATGCTCATGTTCCTAAACAGCTAAGAAAAAATATAGATGACAGGAGACAGAAATGTATATTTCTTGGATATGGTGAACAAACTAAAGCCTACAAGTTGTATAACCCTATTACCAAAAAGGTTATCCTCAGCAGAGATATTTTGTTCAAAGAGGAAGAGTCATGGAATGGAACCATATACAAGGGTGTGGGAGCTGTAGTACCCCAACCAGAAGATGGAGAAGAAGAGGAGATGATTGGACAACAAGATCCAGTAGCATTTTCACTAGTAGCAAATACTCCAGAAAGAAGACCTAGAAACTCAGTTCGAGGTGAAGTATCAAGTCCGCAATCAAGTAATGAATATGATCACAGTAATAAAAAGATTAGAAGATTGGCAGATATTTATGATGAATTGGATGCAAATACCAATTATGTTTTTATTGCTAGTGAACCTGTGTTTTATGAAGAGACTGTAAAACAAGAGCATTGGGTAAATGCTATGGATGAAGAGATAGATTCCATTGTAAGAAATGATACATGGGATCTAGTTGACCTGCCAAAGAATAAGAAACCCATTGGTGTGAAGTGGGTCTATAAGACCAAACTCAATGAAAAAGGTGAGATTGATAGGTACAAGGCAAGGTTAGTAGCAAAAGGTTTCTCGCAACAACCAGGAATTGATTTTGGAGAAACTTTTGCACCGGTGGCAAGATTGGACACAGTAAGAGCAGTTCTAGCAATTGCAGCCTAGAAAAAATGGAAAGTGTATTAGATGGATGTCAAGTCGGCATTCTTGAATGGAATTCTTGAAGAAGAAATTTATGTGGAGTAGCCACATGGGTATGAAATAAAAGAACATGAAGAGAAAGTTTACAAGTTGAAGAAAGCTCTATATGAACTCAAGCAAGCTCCAAGAGCTTGGTACAGCAGAATTGATTCATATCTGATAAAAAATGGTTTTAGCATAAGCAGTAGCGAACCAACACTTTACACAAAGGTAAATCAACAAGGACATATTTTGATAGTTTGTTTATATGTTGATGATATGATTTTTACGGGTGATCTGTTAGTAGATGAGTTCAAGGCAGCTATGAAGAAAGAGTTTGAGATGACAGATCTTGGATTGATGAAGTTCTTTCTTGGCTTAGAAGTTGAACAGTAAGAAAAATGTATATTTATCTCTCAAAGTAAATATGCTAATGATGTTCTTAAGCGATTTAGAATGCATAATTGCGAAACGACACCTACACCAGTGGCAATAGATACAAAGTTGAGCAAAGAAGATGAGAGTCTCAATGTAAATCCAACATTGTTTAAGAGACTTGTAGGAAGTTTCATGTATTTCACAGCTACGAGACCATATATTATGTTTGCCGTCAGCTTGATTTCAAGGTTCATGGAGTCTCCCAAAGACTTGCATTGGCAAGTTGGAAAAATGATCTTACGATATGTTGCAGGGACTTCAAGCTATGGAATTTTATACTCAAGCACTAAGTATGATGTTTTGACAGGTTTCACTAACAACGATTTTGCAGGAAGTTTGGATGACAGGAAGAGCACCTCCAGTCATGTTTTTCATCTCGGATCAGGTGTGATTTCATGGGCATCCAAGAAGCAACCCATTGTGACACTCTCATCAGTAGAAGCAAAGTATGTAGCTGCGACATCAGCAGCATGTCAAGCAGTTTGGTTACGCATATTTTTAGAAGGTCTTCAACAGAAACAAGAAGGACCAATCACAGTCTATTGTGACAACAATTCAGCAATCGCTCTATCCAAGAACCATGTTTTTCACCAGAAAAGCAAGCACATTGATACCAAATATCACTTCATAAGAGAACTTGTGAACAATGGTGAAGTTCGTGTTGAGCATTGTAAATTGATTGACCAATTGGCTGACATATTCACAAAGCCATTGGCAAAAGATATTTTTGAAACCCATAGAAATAATTTAGGCATTGTAAAAGCTGCAGTAGTCAGCAGTAGTAATTAAGAGGGAGTGTTAGAAATAGTAATTACTTCAGTTAGCTTAGCTTTTACTTTAGTTACTATATTGAAGTTCAGTTAATAAATGCAACAGCATGCTTTGCATGCTTGCAAAAGCTAGGTTAGAGATTTTTAAGATTTCCATAAGTGCTTAAATACACATTACATTTTGGTTTGTATTACATCAGTTGATCTTGGTTTATGAATAAAGATTGAAGAGTCGTAGCTCATTCGCATTATCTTTTGTTTTATTTCTGCCTCCAACCTTCATAAGATTCTACTTCCCGCAATCTTGTGCAAATTGGTGGTGTGGTGGCAAGTGGATCAGTTAGAATCTAGCTATAAAAATTTACAACTATCCACAATCTCTGCAATTTGTTGTACAATCTCTGTGATTTGGTGATTGGCTAACGCACTTTTTCCCCTGGCAACGGTTTGGTATTGTCTTCTTTAATGCTCCGATCTCTCTCTTCAAACCCAACATCCCTTCCGTGATCTAACGTACACACAAGAGCTGTGACTCTTTTGGTGGTAGGAAGTGAAACAATCTCCTTTCTGTCAATTAATAGACTAACATGCCTTCAAAGATGAGAACAAAACCTAAAAAGTGATAAATATGTCAAACAAACCCAACAACAACTTAGTGCGTTGTCTTTCTTTTCATCGTTCTGGCGGGAGGTTTAGGTTTGAGCTGCAAATTGTAATAGATTTGCATAACAAAGTCCCTTGAGGCTTGGCTGGTGGTGATTAGCTCCATGAGTCATGCGTTTTTATTTGTTGCCCCGTATATTCTCCAATGATCTGATGTGTGAGATCTGTATTCAAGATGGCATTCATCTTTTCTTTTGTGCATGAATTTATCAAAAAGAGCGCCCAAAATTCAAACCTCGCTTTGACTACGTAGTAATACATTCTCTACTTCCACGTAAAAGGTTCCTGCAAAAGTAAAAAGAAAAGAAAATAGTTAAATACCATTCCTAGATTATTGCGAGAGACAATAGAGATCTATATAATAAAAGAGATAAGAATATAATAAAAGAGATAAGAAAAGCTCTTTAACACGTTAAATCCAACACCATTAACATAAAATGCTTATAGTGAATTCAAGAAAGGTGATTCCAAAAAAAACATCCTAAAGTCAAGAGATATACTTGCTTTTGGTTAAAATAATCACAAGCAAAAATGATCACTTCTTAACTTTCAAATTGTCCAATAAGCTTTTGAAAGAAAAATAATAATACAAGTTAACAATGTTATGAAATATTAACATAATGTTATTTCCTTTTAATGAGGGTTGTGTGACAACTTTTAATAAACTCGTATATGAAAAAGAATTTATGAATGTGTGCAAGTTAATAGGGTCCTTTTTAACACGTTATTGCATATAGTTCCTTCCAAATAATTGTATGTTTTCTCCATAAAATCAAGGAACATTTTGATGACAGGTTTTAGATTTCATAGAGGTAAGATGTTTTTTTTCAAGCTATGGTTTTGATAAGAAAGTTGACTTAAAAAAAATCACGGAATCGGAACCCTTAGAAACAAGGTTATGCATAAGCTCCTGAAATATGTTGTGAATGTTAGTTTTTTAAAATAGTTTGTGTTCCAAGTTATTTCCAATATTGTCAATATGTTTAGCTAGTTCATTGAATTATAGGTGGTGATTGAACATGGAAAATAAATTCATCTTTAACACAGACCAGACATAATTTACTCAAATTGAAATTATATTATTTTAATTTAAGACTTAAGATATTGACATTTGAACTCATAACCTGGTTCTATGTACCATTGTGTGAGAACTTTGGAAGCATTAGACAAGCATTTCTTTTTAGGCCTTTCGAAATAGGTAATCTCACCTTAGACTAAGCACAAACAAACAAAAATACCTTTGACATGGTACCTTAGAGTGAAAAACTAGTTTTATCATTATGTCATATTATAATTAAGGAAATGCAATATACTTTCAACAATATAGCTGGCAGTGTATACATGATCATTGATCACTGGACCAAAAGATAGAGTGTTGAATCCATTGACTCTTCTAATAACCACAACATGTATTTGTTGTATGGCTTTTATAAAGTTATCATGATTTGGAATTTGGGAAGCTATTGTGACACGACAGGAAGGTTCCCAGCTGGGCAGTGGATTCCAGTCGATCACAGTTCAAATGTTGGTTTTGAATAAGTTTACTTGGTCTAATTTATTATGAAAAATAATTAGATGCTTAGTTCAGTTCAGTTGCATTTATCATGAGGAGAACCCTTGGAATTGTTTAATTCAAACAATAATTGCCCAACAACGTTTTCTCTCATGTCTCTATGGAAATATAATTGAGAAAACTCTATTTTGAAGGTTGTTCTTGGTCAAACTATCTACATTTTAAATTGCAGGTTAGATATCTGTTGTGACTATTGTTTAGTTAACAGTTTGTAGATAAATTATGAGTTGTCTGTTGGAAATGTGTTCAACTAGTTTAATAGATCAAATGCTAGAAACAAAATGTTCCCTGAATGTTTATTGAAAATTACGATAGCCTTAAATTAGTCTCCTGTTAAATAGGTGTGACTAAACATAGAGCCTATCTATTAGCTACATTGTTTGGTTGTTAGGATGTTTTGGGGCATAATTGCTTTTTGTTCCCTTTTGTAATATGGGAGCTAGCCAAAATTTTGGCTAATTTCCTATCCAAAGGGAAGATCAACTTATTTGTATTTTATTCCTATGTGGATAAGTATATCATGAAATCTTATGAAAAAAAACAAACAAATAGGATTGTACTATCCTTACACATGGGGAATGCCAAATCTGAGTACTTGAGTTCAATTATGTACATAGTGATGTTCAAAATCATGATGGAAGAAGATTAAAATATGTATTAATAGATTGTGTTATTGAATTTGGTTGAATCGTAAATTAAATGCCCGGATTCCCTACACCTCAAAAAACAAATTACCATTTCGTTTCAAGAAAACTTAAAAGTATTTGCATTTCTTATGTGCTTCTGCACCTACAGAGATCTAAGAAATCATATATCTACCTCCACAGAGATTAAAATAAATAGATACATGTGTATGGATTAGTAGTACCAACAACTCTATATAGAAAAGTCTCTGAATTTATTGGATTGCACTAAATCCAAAATTCCCTAAGATGAAACATAAACAAAACCAAACATTACTTCCACTAACAGAATAGAACAATACTTCCACTGATAGAGCATAATTGTAGTAATTCTTTGGAAAATATGAGAATCCCTCCCAGCATCAGGTAATTAAACATTGGATTCAATGACAAATATTACTCCATCCACGGTTCCTTTCAATAATAATTTCTCCACTGCTACCTGTTGGCCTCCTTTGAAAGAGCATTTGCTATCACATTTTTTTCCTCTAAAGACATGAGTGGAGGAGATTGACTAAAATGAATTTGTTATCACATTTAGTTGATTCCCCAAAGGATTTAGAGAGATCTTTAGAAGTTGGATTTTCTATCCATGAGTAGGTCATGCACAGGTTTATAGTTTCCCAAGCTGAAACATGCATTGGTAGTTGAACTGAGACAAGCCATGAATGCAAAACTTAATAGTAATTTCAGCTCCAAAAAAAATTCTATTTAACTAGTAAATATTAGAGTAAGACATCATTGCCTCAATGCGTCGCAAGTTTTCTCATCTTTTTTAGTAGAGTAGATTTATTAACTTGGACATGTGCTACCCCATTTGATACTTCTTATTTCATGTTGATATTCCATATGGTACTTTATTGCTCCATCATGGTATTTAGTGACAAATGACACGTAGTATAAGATAATGGTATTAATTCATGTTGATATCACTAATGTTGAAATATGGCAGCTTATCATGACACATTAATGAGATGCTTAGTGAAATTATGAAATTATCATGACCACTTATGTTATAATGGTAGCATAAAGCACCTAAATGCATTAGATGTTAAACTTGGCATGACTTATCGTGACAAGGGCTTATGATGTAATGTAATGCAATATGAATTGGTGGCTAGACATTTTTGTTAGCACATGATTCAAGGTTGATCCATGATATATTATTATATTGAGAAATGGTTACTAATTATTATTCATTATGGTGATTGCAAGTTGTTCCAAGTGATCTACTCAAATAGCCTGGTGAGGCTAATCACTCTATGATTTCGTGGGAGACCATAACCACGAATGAGAATGGCTACTATAAATATATTATGGGTTGGGGGACAATCCCAACAATTAATTCTATGCTAGCAGCTCTTGAATTTAGTACCAAAAGTTGGGAAGGTGGAAATGCCACGGTTACTTCCTGGAGAACTTCTGATGTGACCAGAGTCCACGGTTGGAGACATACTCACCGAGAGGGAGGTTTATGTAGAAGGTGTTAGATTTTCAACTTTTAATCAATATTATCTATGATCTTATCTGAAAGAATGACAAGCACAACATAACACAATAGACATAAAAAATTTCCTCGGGGAAACCATAAAGGAGAAAACCCCGCAACTTCCTCAAAGATAGAATAGTCACCAATACAATATCACAAAGATGGAAAACCCCAAAATTAGTCTTTTTCATCTCTCTCTCTTTCTCCTATGCTAACTTGTATTCTCTCTCTCACTAATGTGAATTGAGTGAGTGAGTGTTGTGTCCAAATGAGAGCTCCACTCTCTATTTATACTTTATCTTTCACTTGACCTTTTCACTTACTAGGTCGGCCCCAATAAACCTAACTGGGTCGACTTCTCTAGGAGACTCAATAATACAATTACATTTGACTCTTTAAGGGTTCTATTGCCCCGAATTACATGGGAGGATTTTACCTCTATGACCTAGGATTACTAAGCATCATAATGACATCCTCGAGCGGAGGAAAAACATCTCCGACGGAGGTACAAATAAAATAAAATAATAATAAAATAGAATATACAATAGAATATATCTTATGAAGTTACAATTACATCAACAGAAGGACTTTTGATGCCTGGGCCTAGTGCCTTGAGGGTGCTTGTGGAGGATGTTTAGGCTATCCTTTTGAGATTCCTGGGGTATAATGATCCCGATATCAGGGTCGGGGTATTGGGAACCAGATGCCGGTTAATATCGATGATGCCATACTATTACCAGAAGCTGGGAAGGTGGCAAATGCCACAGTAACTTCCCGAAAAACTTTTGATGCCTACTATATGATGATTCCGGTTAGAATCCTATGAGGCCGTATTATTACCAGAAGCTGGGAGGGTGGCAATGTCGTGGTAACCTCTAGGGGAACTTCTGATTCCTACTGTATGATCCACGGACAGGTTACAGTAGAGGGCTCGCGCCATGGCGAGAGGGACCATCCGGAGCTAGAGGGGAGGTTTATGGAGGTGGCAGATGGTATGATTCTCAGGGAGAGGGCGAGTAAGGAAAGAGGAAGTAAACAAATAAATAGTTATTAATTATTAATTAATTCTCTAATTCTTTTGTGTGTATGATGCATAATTGTTGCTATGGTTGCATACTAGACTCATACGGAATTACTTAAGAGCATGTTGTAACTTAGGGCTTTTGATTGTATTAGTGTAGTTTGGAGACTTCTATGTGGTGGCCACACATATAAATCTTTAAACTTCACAATAGTAATAGCTACCTATATATTCTAGTATTTTCTTGATTGATTTATTGAATAAGTATTGTATTTATTGCTTGAATATTATAACTTCGGGACAAAGTTTCCTGAAGGGGGGAAGTATGTAACAACCCTCATGTATGCATAATTATGGAATATTTATAATAAAATGTAAAATAATAATAAAAGGGGTAAATAACAAAAAAAGGAATATGAAAGAAAAATAAAGGAAACCCAATTGCATTATAAGAAATTAAGAAAAAGGGGAGAAAGGGGAGATAAAAGGAGGAGAAAAGGAAGAGAGGGGGATCCTTTTGGTCTTGAAGGAATTTTGGAAGGGAGCTTTGGGGAGCCAAGGAAGAAGAAGGAGGGTGACATAAAGAGGAAAGAAGCAAGCAAGCTCTAGCATAGGATTAATTATTGGGGGCTCGGAGGCCTCAGCCACTAGTTGGGGTTGTTTGGGTGGAGAGTCGTCCCCCCACCTTCAGTTGCGGCATTGGGGCTGTCAAGGTAACTACCAGATCATCATCTAGTTAGGTAAGTCTCTTTAACATATACATAGAATATTACTTACAGGTTAATAGATCTCCTTTGCATGCTGGTCCTTCCTTGTTGTTTACTGGCTTTTCTGAGTTTTAGGATATTACAGTGACCCAATAGAATCTGTGACGATTGGGAAAATTGGTTAATCTTGCCAAGCCACTAGAATAGACGCCACTTGTAATGTCCCAAAAAAATACAATATTAAAAAAAAAAATGTATGGGTCTTTAATTGTATAAATCGGTGAAAATGATTCTTTTAAATTAACTTCAGTATTGAGAACTGAGTTGGTGAGTTTTACTAATCCTTTGGTCTGTTTAACCAGAATGTGTTCTATGTTGATTTCTTATGATAGTTCTTGATCTTATAGTTGATATTTGTCTAACCAGTTGCTTGTATGAAGGTTTTAAGTATCGTATGGTTTTCGTTGTATGATGAGATTTCTCTTTTAAGATATGAAAACTTACTCTTCAGTTGAGCCTAGCTTACTTAGATTTTTAAAAGCTAAAGCATGTATTATTAATATTTCCTTGGAGGTCTGGGAAGCTTGGCTTAGTCTCTAGTATGAAAACCCTAAGCTAAAGGGTGAGAGGATTAAGATTTACATGCTACAAGGGCCCTAAGGGGTTGGTGCAAAAATGACGTGGTGGTTAACTATTGGAAAAACTGCCTACTATGTAATAAGTCCATTCAAATCCTATGATTCTCCTATATGGTAAATTTATGTGATTTATGATTTCCTAAGGAATAATATCTATGTACTATTATTATCATGCATACTCTACGATTTCTAAGTGATAAACCCTATGGTTAAACCCTATATTCCTATGTTAAATGTTTATACCCTATGTCTTTGTAAACGGAGTTTTGGTCTTTAATGAATGTTAATTGGTTGGAGGAGTAGGTGAAATATTAAAATCTACTAGGTGATGGGCACGCTTCTTGGTTCCACGTAGGTTGGGCACTCTTGTATTCACTTCATCGTAGTAAGGATGGTCTTATGCAGTTATTTCCTTTGTTGAGATTCTGGTTTGAAGGAGCGGGAAGCGTTGGGATTCTCCTCTGTGATTCTTGTTTGAACCCTAATGGTATTTCGCTTCCCCATGGAGTGAGTTCATTCTTATTATTTTGTGGTATGCAACGTGTGGCACTTAGAAATGTTGGAATGCATGAATCGCTTTCCTCTGTATTCCCTGAGTTTAATGGAGGCGCATTTGTTGGTATGGGGTTGCTACTAACAAGAAATCTCAGGTAATATTGTATGTGAAGCTTAAACGTTTGTTTTCTATTTCATGGATGTTCTTCAATGCTGGAGTCGAATGGATCATTTCGCTGGTGTCTGTTGCAGGTACAGGAGATAGCTAAATATGGATTCCTGCTTTGGGTTCTGGATAGAGTTTGAAGCCCTGGTAAGCTCGTACTCCTGTGGTTTAGGTTTCTCTAAAATGAGGAAAGGTTGTGCTAGTACTAGTTGGTTTTCTATTAAGGCGTTTTGCCTCTGTGGAGTGACAAGGGGTTTGGGAGTTTAATTTTATGTTGGGTGTTTCTATTTGTACAGAGCCTTCGTTTTCCTTATGGGAGGGCTCTTTTCCATATGTTAATTATTCAGAGTCTATTGGTCCTATTTTGTTCATGAGAATGAATTCTAAGTATGGGAAGGCGTTTCCAAGTTTGTAATTTTTAGATGTATGGAATTTGTGAACTGTTGATGACTACCTCTTTGCCTTCGGGCTTGTATAAAATTTTCAATTTTGTTTATCCTATACTACGTTTTTCTTCTTGTACTTTATGTGTAATGGATGTGTAATATCTATTTTGGAAAAATAAATGTAATTCTCGGTTTAAATAATGGATTATATGTTTTGATCTATGATGTTCTGTTTCTGAAGAATAATAGTCATGGCTATGGTTATGGGTTTTACTTGGGCATTTTTCTTTCTATAGGAAATGTAAAGACCGTAAACTCATAAAAAGTAACATTACAAACAAATCACCAACATGTAAGAAGATCTGACAAGACAATGGATCTAATCAATAATAAAGAAACATATACTATGAAAATAAGAGGAGCCATACCTGAATAGATGACCTAGTAGCTACCAGTTCCTTGACAGCTCCAATGTGTGCAGCTGAAGGTGGGGGGATGACTCTCCACCCAACCAACCCCCAACCAATGGCTGAGGCCCCCGAACCCCCAACAATTAACCCTATGCTAGAGCTTGCTTGCCTTCCTCTTTCTTGGCTCCTCCTGAGCTCTCCTTCCAAAATGCCAAAAGACCAAAAAGCCCCCACTCTCTTCTCTTATCCTCCTTTTATCTCCCCCTTCTCCCCTTTTTCTTAATTTCTTTTAATGCAATTTGTTTTCCATCATTTTTCTTTCATATTCCCCATTATATTATTTACCCCCTTTTATTTATTATTTTATATTCCATTATATATATTCCATTATTTACATTCCATTATATATATTCCCTTTTTATTATTTTACCCTTTTTATTTCATTATTTTACATGAGGGTTGTTACATACTTCCCCACTTCAGGAAACTTCGTCCCAAAGTTATAATCTTCAAGCAATAAATACAATACTTATTCAATCAATCAATCAAGTCAATACTAGAATATATAGGTAGCTAGTACTATTGTGAAGTTGAGATATTTATATGTGTGGCCACCACATATAAGTCTCCAAACCACACTAATACAATCAAACTCCCTAAGTTACAACATGCTCTTAAGTAATTCCCTATGAGTCTAGTATGCAACCATAGCAAAAATTATGCATCATACAAACATAACAATTAATTAATACTTTATAACTGGGTATCTGTTTACTTCCTCTTTCCTTACTCACCCTCTCCCTAAGAATCATACCATCCGCCACCTCCATAAACCTCCCCTTCAACTCTAAATGGTCCCGCTCACCATGGCACGGGTCCTCTACTATAACTTGTCTGCAGATCATACAGTAGGCATCAGAAGTTCCCCTGGAAGTTACCGCAGCATTTCCACCTTCCCAACTTCTGGTAATAATACGACCTGATCGGATTCTAACTAGAATCTGGGCCTCATCGGTACTAACCGGCATTTGGTTATTGGTACCCCCGATCCTAATATGAGGATCATTATACTCCAAGCATCTCGAAAGGATAGCCTAAACATCCTCCATAGCACCCTCAAGACACTAGCCCCAAGCATCAGAAGTCCTTCTACATAAGCCTCCCTCCTAGTGAGTATGTCTCCAGCCGTGGACTCTGGTCACATCAAAAGTTCTCCGGGAAGTATCTGTGGCATTGCCACCTTCCCAACTTCTGGTACTAAATTCAAGAGCTGCTGGCATAGAGCTAATTGTTGGGCTTGTCCCCCAACCCATAATTTATTTATAGTAGTAATTCTCATTCGTGGTTATGGGCTCCCACAAAATCATAGAATAATTATCCTCATCAGGCTATTTGAGTGGATCACTTGGAACAGATGGCACTTACCATAATTAACAATCATTAGTAACCATTTCTCAATATAATAATATATCATGGATCAACCTTGAATCATGTGCTAACAAGAATGTCTAGCCACCAATTCATATTGCATTGCATTGCATCATAAGCCATTGTCACGCTAAGTCAAGCCAAGTTTAACATCTAATGCATTTAGGTGCTTTGTGCTACCATTATAACATAATTGGTCATGATACTTCCATAATTTCACTAAGTATCTCATTAATATGCCATGATAAGCTACCATAATTCAACATTAGTAATATCAACATAATCCATTGTCATATCAAAATATGCATTCTACGGGAAACGATAAGGATTAGCATGAAATGGTAACATGTAATATACCAAATATCTGATATAATCTCTTATTCCTCACTAATACATGACAAAGTTGTAAAATACCATAATAAACCATGACATGATTTCATACCATTTATGTGCCAGATGTCATTTATCTCTAGATTCTATGATAAAGATATTAAGATGCTAAATTAATATTTTCACGAAATAATATCATTTTAAGTTCCACACGTCGTCTATCTTATAAAGCACCATAACGTCATGAAATAACATCAAGAATTATCACATGCACAACCCATGGCTATAAATCTCATGGCTAGAATTAACAACATCAAATTTCACATGAATAATGGATGACCATGAATCGCATGTCTATAAGGCATCATTATAAGAAACAACATGTATCAACACCATATCAGGTACCACATAACTTAATTTTTAAGATGCCACAAATAAAACTATAATTACCAATTGAATATCAACAGTCAGTGTATCATGTACCTCATGTCCTATATATCTAGAAACATAATAAACTGAGTATCGACATGAAATATGCATCATGGAAACTGAGTAGCAGCATGAAAAAAAAAATTGAGTATCATCATGAAAAAAAAACTGAGTATCATCATGAAATATGCAACATATGTCCTCTAACTTTACAAGCCATGCAAGATAATTCAACAGCTACAATAGGACCCTAGTTAAATGGACAATTTTGTGTGGAAGAAATTATCATTCACTATGGTATCGATATCACCTGATTTTATGTAAGAATTATCAAATCAAACATAAGGTCCTCTTGGAATTGCACACTTCTCCTACAAGAGGAAATTTAGGGTTCTTGGAACTTACCATATGATCAGGAAATATTTTCTAGGAAGGTCTTGAAACCAATTTTCACAAATCTCTCACTAAATGTTTGGTTTTCTAATAGAACAAAGGAGAGACAATCAAGACACCAAGTCTACTACAAGCATTATCTATACCAAGTCAACATTGGGAAGAGGTCTCAATAGATTTTACCATAGGTCTACCAAAGTCAGAAGGAAAGAGTGTCATCATGGTAGTAGTGGATTTATTTATTTATTTTTATTGTTTTTCATCTCACGGGTGGCAGTTGTGTTGGGAGAATTAAAGAGTATAGATTTCCTATAGTTGGGTGGAGCGTTGCACCTACTCATTCAGTTGCTAGGTCAACCATTCCATCTAAGTATCGGTATTATGTTATGTCATTTGATTATGTTTGTATTATTATCATTTTTTTGTTGTTGCCTTTGTCATGTTTAATTGATACTAGTAGATGTTGTGTTGATGTTACATCTGTATATGCTATGATGTTGATTTAATTCACTTATTTTGAAATAATATTGTTTAAACTCCTAAACAACTTACTTCCATTCTAATGTCTAAGAATGTAACTACCCACAATCCCTGTAGTAGACCCTAGGGGTATGGGGTGCAAAACTTTTCCTTAAACTCTCTTAAAATCCAAAACATGTTAGTTTCACTAATAGCATGATATTGAAATTTCATTAAGAAATTCAAATCCTTGAACACCAATAATTGCTTGTCGGCTCAACGCATTCTTAGCATTAATAGCATTTCAGGGTTTGTTACTATTGAACCTTAAATTTTTTTATTTTTTATTTATAAACATAGTCCACTATTTTACAATAGACCTAGTAATTATATTCCTTCAAAGCAACTCCCTAACGTACTCTCTTAAACAACCATTTGCATTGTTAGGTGTGGGAATATTTACCTCCTCTCCCTAAGAATCCTTATTGTAATGGTTTAATAATCAACAATAGAAATAAAATCTAGTGGAGGTTGGAATATAGCTTCAAGTATATATATTAGAGTATAATTTCACTACCCCTTTATAAGAGGACTCTACTCAAACACTTATGATTACATTGTGAAAGTCCTCTTAATATGATAACTTCTAGGGTACTTTTAATTACCACCTTCGAATAATATATCAATCTTAATTGAAATAAATTCTAACATATATATATAGGGTATCAATCTTAATTGAAATAAATTCTAACATATATATATAGGGACATTTCAATCTTTGTATGGATATTTTCATGCAATTTGATCACCGTTCAAGCTTCAATTTAAATGGAGGATATAAGTTCATTTACCTTTACACAATGGGAACCTTATCGATACAAGTGACTTTTATTACTTTTGAGTATATTTTTCTATTAGTGCAATGTCAAGTCATTTCTGTTATAAAAGTACATGAGCATCTCAATTTTTTTTACACTCTCTAATTGTAGAAACATTCTTTTTACACTATTAGTGCAGTGTCAAGTCATTTCACCTGTTTTGCTTTTAATGAGTTTTCCTACAATCAATGTGGATAACTAAACATCTAAAGTTCCTTCAATTGACTTGTATTTTGTAACCAAAAAATACCAAATTACTAACTACCCTAAATGTTTTGTAAATTTTTCTTGGTGAAATAAGATGTCTAGCATACAATCTATATCATTCTTTCACATAGAATCATTAATCCTTACATACACGTTTGAACATGGTTTGCTTATCTTTCTCTTGCGTTGGCTATGAACTCAAAATTTAAGTAGGCTAAATTAATACTTAATCCACTACTAAGTGTTCATTGCAAAGCAAAAGAAAGCGCCCAGATGCCACCAGTCCTCCACACCGATTTTCAGGAAAAGTTCCAAATGTTTTCTAGCATCAAAGAGCACTCAAGCAACACGTGTCAAGGAAGGGAGAATCCACCAAGTCTCGGCACTATAAGTCGAGGATCATCATCAACCTCCTCCACTTCCCGTATGTACAAATGGAAATATTTTCAAAATAATGCAACATCAGTATTTTATCTACTTAGTCTATTGCATAATGTATATATGCAAATGTAGTCTACAATGAAATATAAGAAAGGAGATCAACTCCAAAACGCTCAAGTTGTGAGCTACAACTCTTCAAGTTGGTATCTAATCCATCATTTTCAGGAAATAACTACAATGTCTCTTTTGCAATCATGTATTCCACTCCTCCCAATACTACTGGTGTTGGTATCCTTCCACGAACTGGTTTTGAACAATTGCAAATTCAATTAAGATGCAATTGCCAACATTGGAACTCGATCAAGAATATAATGAACGTCAGTAACACCATCAAATATACTATACTTTCTTGTAGAATTGTCTTCGAAGCACTTCCCACTCAAAACATTAAATAATGTAGTGCCATTTTCTCATGTATGGTTCCAAAACCAATTTTGCAATTTACAACATTGAAGCGGATAGAAAAACACATCATTACTCTTATTTATTCTAAGATGCATAGAAACAAACCTGACTATGAATATTTTGAATATTAAGTCATTCAATCAAGGAAGTCCCACGAAAATCCAGAGTTTGTAACCCATTGAGCAAGTCGCAATTGATGTGGGATTTTTCGCATTGCAATTTTACTTTTTCAATGAGCTAAACAACCCTCGGACTCGTAGAAAACAAGGTGCACACCCAAATAGGAATCTATAAGATTTGAGAATGTTTATCAACAATCATTGGTGCTTATTTCTCAGTGATCACGCGGGGGAGAAAATGGTGTCACGATTTTGCACTTAGGGTTTCCATTATCTATGAAGTCGTGGTAGTCTGCATGGTGAATAAGAGAAAGAGCAGTCTTCATGAACATTGGATTCTATAAGCCAACATACGAAAGAACCATCGTTGTCTCGAATGAGCCAATAAGCTCACTTCTGTTATGTTTCCAATGCTTTCATTTCTAGATAGAAATTCTTCAGAGTGAAAAGGTAGCTCCAGTAAGATCGTCAACGCATCTTCAACTAAGGCATGATAGCACCTGTAGTAGAGATCCCACATACATATTTCTGAGAAAGGGAGAGGATATGTAACACCTTTTACAAGTGCTATATTTCCATGTTTCCCTTATTTGGTTGCCGGGAAGCAGCGTTATGAAAGTGGGCTTTCGCCAGACATTTTTTTCTATAGAATAAATATTTTCAGTGCAAACTAACATAGATTGCACGTATGGATATAATGGTAAAGAACAGCGTGAATTATCAACACACAAAAGGTATATCTTCTCCATTGGCTCCAAAGTATTACAGACAGTTTATCGGTTTTACAGCATAGTAGCATAATTCAAAAATCCAGGGAGTGATTTAATAATCTGGAAAAGGAGGCTATCAATCTCTTTAAAATATTCTAAGAAATAATATGCTTAAGAGTCCTACCATAAACATATATGGTACATACAGGCAAGAGTTGCAAATAGAAGCTACTCTGTTAAGTGCACCACTACATTTTAAGACCAGTAATATGGATCAATTACTTGCAGTGAAAACAAGTACAAGGAATGGAAAAACAAACTTGGAATGGAAGGCCCAACTTTTCTGGAAGACAAAAACATGAAGCGGTGAAAATTATCTTCCCAAGTGAGTAGGAAACATATATTGGTAAACAAGGAAATGAATCCAGGTAGCCGCTTGATAGGAGGATGACAAATCAAGGGCATCATTACCCACAGAGTGCAAAACCATTACGCACAGAGTGCAAAATCCTTCTTTTGGTGGAGAATATTTAGCTAGCTATATATTTCTTGGTAATAGGTTGAATATTCAACAACTTCTCCTGAAAAAAATAAAAGCCTCTCACCTTAAGGCAGCTCTCCTTCACACGATTGCAGATTGCTGCGAATTTGAACGGCATAAAAGACAAAGATTTGAGAACCACATTGTGAAGAGGTCATATCGCTTGATTAAATGACTATTAGAGGAAATGAATTCATGTCACTGTGTAGATTTGAATTCAATTTGTTGTGTTATTTTTTTGTGTGTATTAGATATCTAGATCATTAAGAAGATAGCTCTCTGGTATCTCACATCGTGGAAGGGATTATCCCATGAGGATTATTCTCACCAAATTTTAGTTGAATTGTTGTGACAGAATGATAGCATGAATGCCTGCTCTTCCCTCGATACGGGATCTTAGAAACCAGACTCCCAAACTATAACAAGATCTATTTTGCACCAAGCCATCAAGCCACCACAGTTCGTGATTTAAGCCACTATTTTAGATTTTATCATAAAAGAAATGTTTAACTATTATACGGTCTGCTATTGAAAGCCATTGACGACAGATTAATTCTTAGCAATAGAACTCTGTACAGGTCAGATCTAGATCTACAACCAATCATTCTAAATTGGCTTCAAAATTTCAAAAACTTCAACCTCGGAAACAATTGATGTGCACAGATCCTTTGACGTTGGTTTGAATCTTCCACTTTGTCATGTGGACTAGGATTGGGAGGTTACTGTTGGTCGGATATCAAGCCAGTATGTGCCAACATGCAGCGCTGCAGTTCATAAAAAAAAATTACTGTGAAATAATCTTTAACTAACATTTTACCCTCTTCTAAATGGAATACTAACGATCTATGCGCAGCCAATGGGAGACACTAATCTTATCCTAAGAATATTATCTTTTGAGGTGCAGAAGATGACTAGGATCAGTTTTCACCTTAATCAGTTTGCAAGGATCAGTTTTCACCTCGAATGCAAGCCGAGTTCCTGACCAGTGATGAATCCTTGGGCCACCCTATACAAATAAATTAGTTAAAGAGAGTAAAGATTTCTTAGGGTTTACATTATATCTTTATGCACAGCCATGGGTGTAGCCTAAGTAAGGCTCCTATTGTGGAGATATCAAATCCCAGCACTCATTTTAACCTGATTTTACTCTTAGTCTTTAAATTTTACAAATATTTAGGTTTTGTTTTTTGTACATTACTCATTTCTAGGTCTTAACTCAAGTTTTTACTTTGTACAAGTTAGCAGATTTAACATGCAGACCTCCATATACTAAGAGAGTTCTAGATTTGACATAAGCACTAGATTTGAAGGTACAATTATAGATTTTACCAGTTTAAGCAACTATAACATTTATATTAACTAGGAAAATCCCGTAGGTCTTGAGGGTTTGAACTTAGCTCTGATACCAAATGTAAATATAGTAAACTCATAAAAATACCAAATGTAAATATAGTAAACTCATAAAAAGTAACAATACAAACAAATCACCAACATGTAAGAAGATCTGACAAGACAATGGATCTAATCAATAATAAAGAAAAATATACTATGAAAATAAGAGACTATGAAAATAAGAGGAGCCATACCTGAATAGATGACCTGGTAACTACCATTACCTTGACAACTCCAATGTGTGCAACTGAAGGTGGGGGGACGTCTCTCCACCCAACCAACCCCCAGCCAATGGTTGAGGCCCCCGAGCCCCCAACAATTAACCCTATGCTAGAGGTTGATTTCCTTCCTCTTTCTTAGCTCCTCTGAGCTCTCCTTCCAAAATGTCAAAAGACCAAAAAAAACCCACTCTCTTCTCTTCTCCTCCTTTTATCTCCCCTTTTCCTTAATTTCTTTTAATTCAATTTGTTTTCCATCATTTTTCTTTCATATTCCCCATTATATTATTTACCCCCTTTTATTTATTAGTTTATATTCCATTATATATATTCCATTATTTACATTCCATTATAGATATTCTCTTTTTATTATTTTACCATTTTTATTTCATTATTTTACATGAGGGTTGTTACAGTAAAACTCTTTCGCATTTAATTGGTTTCTACAAAGTGGGGTTGCACTCTAGCAAAAGCGAAGCTATGCTAGTAGCGAATCCCTTATCGGATTTGATCCCTGGGTTGGGGTATGTTCATTAATTTTGTTGGTTAGTTAGATGTCTACATTTCCTGGGGAAATCCTTTCGCTGGTCATGGCCTTTGAATGTCTTCGTTGTTTGATGGTTGGAAAAATATTAGGTTAAATGGAAACACACAGACCTTCGATCTGCATTAGCGTTAATGATTTGAACCATTCGCTTTCAAAATTGATTTATGGGAAAAATCGTGTTCTCCTTTTATGATTGGGCATGTTGAGTTTCTGGCTGAGGATTCTGTGTTTTGTTTTTAAGCTTGGAAAAATTAATGTTTAAGTTTTGGGCTTTGCAATTCTATATTTGGTAAAAGAAATAACAGAGTTTGATTATCGTGGATTTAAAGTCGTTTTTGCATGATTTAGGTTATGAGAGTGTCGTAGCTATGATGTTTCTTAATAGTATGTTTATGTAGATCGTTAAGGTTTCCATGCCTAGTTATGTTAATACATTAAAAGGTTATGGTGGGGGTTTGTAAAATGGGTTCATGATAAGCTTTAGATTTCTAGAGCGGAATGACACTTGGTATTAAGAAAAACCCCATGGGTCATGACTAACAATTCTGTCAATGACCACATATTTAATAAGAGAATTATTCATAGAATTTGCACAATAACAATTTAATAATTATGCCCATAATTTAACAATAGTTTCTTTTATGAACAATCATAAGGAAATTACCTACGAATTTCTTATGAGATGCAAAGTATAGATGTAGGTTATAATGAGAATCATAAAAGAAATATTTATCAAAATACTACCTACGAATTTCTATAAGATGCAAAGTATAGATGCAGATTGTAATCACTAATTTATCATTCAAAAATAAAACTCATAAAAGAAATACTTATCAGTCATCTTTTGATTTGACCGACTAACTTAGGAACTGCCACGTTCCTCCCAACCGTAGATCTTGAACCGTTCCTAATTCGTTTGACAGATCAGCCCCAAGCTGAATCGAGCATGCAATGAGACTAGAAGGCCTAGGGAAATTGTTGTTATCTTTCTTATTGAGGACTCAATTTGTACTCCATGATGTAAGACTTGGATGCTCCAATATTATTTTTGACACCCATCTCTTGTACTGTCCTTCTATTTATAAGTATTTTGATGTTTTGAACTTGAGACGGTTTAGTTCAGTTTACTTGACTTAACAGTTTCATCATCTTAAGTTATAAAAGACTCTTAGTGTCTTTATTTTTAAAACATATACTTTTAACACTTAGTTAAAGTTTAAGTAATAAAATATATATATATATATTATTTCCAATGGAAAAAATATTTTTATTTCTTTGAATAACTTGAACTGCCAACTTGGAGCTTACATCAAAATGGTTGGCCTTGAAGGCTACCAAGATACTTCATATTAACATTCACTCGCATGGATTTTATATCCAAAAACTAAGTTCTGCCGCAAGGGCTTCAAAAGTTACATACATACTACCTAGAGCAACTTTCCCTTACATCACAGATTTACATGAATTAGTGCATTATCGAATAGTGTTCCTCTAACTAGTCATTTTTCCATCCTTCTACCTCAATGATGCGAGGAGGTACAGCAAGTGCCATTTTAGAAAGCGAATCTGCTTCCATGTTTAATTCTCTATAAACATGAGCAAAAGAAACTTGTTCGAAGGAGGTGATGATATGTTTAATTGACAGAAGCAGTTGTTGGAGGTGGGGAGCATTGATCCGAATTTTTCCATTAGCCCAATATATTACCATCTTTGAGTCCCCAAATAGCTGAATAGATTTTAACTTCTTTAAGAAAGCCACCCTTAGAACTGTCCAAAGGGCTGAAAGTTCTGCTTTCTTGTTTGAAGCTCTTCTAGGAGAAAACTTGATTAACCATTTTTTTCCTTCTAGTAGGTGCACTATACCTCCAACTCTGCCAAGGGGAGGATCTCCTTGGCTAGCGCCATCGAAAAAGGCCCATGAAAGATCTTTGTTGATTAAAGGGCTTGAGATTAATCTTTGAGAGTTCGCTACAGGTTCTGAGCGATGCTCTTTTAATTTCTGCAAAAGGATAGTTGTTGTTACATCTGGATGGATCTTCAGGTTGTGAAAAATCGCCTTGTTTCTTACTTCCCAAATGCTGAAAACAAAAAGGGTGGGGAAAGCTTTGAAGTTACATACCATGGGATCTTGCCACCAGGCTAAAACATTATGTTCCAATGAGGAATCTGTCTTCAATGACATTCTCTAATTTAAGCTTTTTGAAGCCTTCTCCCAAACATATCCTACATAAGGACAATATCAGAACAAACGAGCATTTGCTTCTTCTGCGCTATTGCACAACACACAAACACTAGGTCCTTGAAAACCTCATTTTTTAATTTTTTCCCACGTTAAAAGTTTATTGCTTAATTGCAACCATAGGGTTATTAAGGTTTTCAAAGGACCAGGGATGATCCAATTTTTTTCCACCACCTGCGTTGTTCACCCACCAAAGGACAGCTGATTGCAGACTCATAATCGAGTTTTGTAGAGAAACTGGCATCCTTGTTATTTTTGGACCAAATCAATTTATTGGGCTCCTTTTCCTTGAGGAACACGAAGCAGGAGGCTAGAAGTGACAGGTGATGGTTCCAAGTTTCAACTTTTACTCCAGTAAGACCTATATTTTGAGCCGATTTCCAACTTGTTCTTCCCATTGTCTCAGAATATTGCAATTGAATGTATGCCAGAGTGAACAAATTTTTTTCTCTAAGGTCTGAGATTAAATTAGTTGGGAGCTTGTATTCTTCCCCTGCACCAGCCCAGGGATCTTCTCCCAGGCGTACGCTTCTTCCATCTCCAATCTTCCAGGAAGACCAGTTTCCAATTAAGGGGAAAGCGAGAACTAGTGCCTTCCATCCAATGGAGCTATTTTTGAAGCTTTTGTTTGGTTGTTTGAACCAATCTACGATTGAGGGGGTTTGATAGTATTTCGAGATCAAGGTTTTGTCCCATAGGGAGTTTTGAGATTCGGTAAGCTTATAGAGTGTTTTTGCTGCCAACGATTTGCAGAAGAGGTCTGGTTTTTTTATTCCCCACCCACCCATATATTTTGGCATGGATAAGGTAGACCACTTTACCAGGGGGATGCCTTCAGATTGTTTGCTCACCGTCCAGAGGAAGGAAAAGCATTTTTTCCTTATTTTTACCAGGATACCTTTAAGTATGTAAGCAATAGAAGCCCAGTAAACTGGTATGCTCTGGAGTACTGCTTTAAGCAACACTATCCTACCACCTCTGGATAAGAAGAGGTGTGCCCAATGAGTGATTCTTGATTCAATTTTCCTGTAAATCCATAACCAATCCTGAAAAGCATATGCATTAGGTTTGAGGAAGAACCCTAAGTATTTGAAACCTTCCGAAATGGGGTGGATGGTGAAAGAATAGGACTCCTCAATCCTGCGTACCAATCCTTTTGAAATATTGTTGTAGGATAGGCAGGATTTTTCAGTGTTGATGACCATACCAGTATCCATCTTGTAGGTTTCCAATAATGTAGAAAAGGCTTGAATATTTCCAAAGGTACCCTCTCCTAACAGAAGAACATCGTCCGCGAATAGAGCGTGGGTTAGGACAACTGACTTGGACACCCGAATGCCTTTGATTAGTTATTCCTCCTTTCCTTTGTGAATTAAATGACTCAGAACATATGCTACTAGAAGGAATAGGAAAGGAGACAAAGGGCACCCTTGCCTTAAACCCCAAGTAGGTCTGAAAAATGGGAGGGTGATCCATTAATTAAGACCGCAAAGGATGTTGATTGAAGGCACCTCATTATCCATTCCACAACCTCAATTAGCACCCCTATTTGAATCAGTAACAGATGAATGAAAGTCCAGCTTACCCTATCATATGCATTGGAGAGATCCAACTTGAGGGAAAAGGTTGGCAATTTTTCCTTCTTTATTGAATGAATGGCCTCCTGCGCGAGGGATATTGCATCATGTATTTTCCTGTTGAAGAGGAAACCGAATTGTTCTTCTATAATAAATTTGTTGAGCATAGGTTTCAGTCTTTGCACTAAAATCTTGGCTATGATTTTGTAGATCAAGTTGTAGCATGCTATCGGTCTGTAGTCTTCGAAGGTTTCATATTTCTGTTTTTTAGGGATAAGAGTGATAAAAGTGGAGTTTAGGGCTGCCAAGACCTTCCCAGAACTCTATGAATCGATGAATACCTTCAGCAGATCCTCCTTTAATAGCTCGTAGAAGCCTAAGAATAATTCCAAGGTGAACCCATCCAGGCCAGGGATTTTTCCTTTCTAGAAGGAGTGGATTACCGGGCTTAGTTCTTCTTCAGTTACTTTCTTAGTTAGTTCCTCCGTCATTTCCTCTGAAATGAGTATGGGAAATAATTTCAATACCTCCAGTATTTCTTGGATGGGACAATCCGAAGGGGCCATAAACCTAGATTTGAAATGTTCCATCGCAGCCTTGGCCTTATCGTGGAAGGATTGAACTCAATTCCTTGAGCATCCCTGATTTCTTTTATTGTGTTGATGTTTTTCTGTGAGTTTCAAAGCGATGAAAGAACTTCGTATTCTTGTCCCCTTCTTCCAGCCACAGTGCCTTGCTTTTTAGTCTCCATAACTGTTCCTCCTTGGCTAGAAGTTGATCTCTTTTTTTTTCTAAAGACTTTAGGGACTCCAGTTCTTCGCTTGTAAAGACCCCTGATGCATTATTGTTGTAAATATCCTATAATTTAGATGCGGTTTCCTTTAGGTCTTTTTGGGAGAAAGCTTTGTGACTCTTTTCCCATTCTTTAGAGAGGAACTTTATTCTTATCAGGTTGTTTGAGAATTTTTGCATAAAGGTTTCCGACAATGGAAGTAACATTTTCCAGTTCCCTTTAACCAAGTTGTAACCTTCCTCTTCCATCCAAGCAGGGTTAAATTTGAAAGGGGGAGGGGATTTTTTCTCTGGGACTGTAATCGAGAGGGATATGGGTCTATGGTCTGAAACTCCCCCTAAATCCACTGTGGAGATTAAGTTTAAGCAGCCCTGGAACAAGCTTTCTGCTACCAATAACCTATCTAGTCTTTTGGAAATCGCTTGATCCCCACTTCGGTTATTCCGCCAAGTGGGCTCAATTTTTAGGGGCTGAACATCCACTAGATTCTTTTCTTCAAAAAGTTTGTTAAAAAAGTGGTTGAGCGAGTCACTGCGAGCATTATTGCCCCAATATTCTCCTGATTTAAGGGTTAAGTTGAGATCTCCCGCTAATATGAGATTAGGAGAGTCCAACGCTCCAAAGCTCCGCAAATTTTCCCAAA
This sequence comes from Larix kaempferi, assembly GCA_027924585.1. NCBI lineage: Eukaryota > Viridiplantae > Streptophyta > Pinopsida > Pinales > Pinaceae > Larix > Larix kaempferi. The sequence continues at coordinate 34,635,124 of BSBM01001000.1, read as the reverse complement.
GCTCTCTTCTCCCATGGAACGACCCATATACATTCATGAAAGAGAAAGGGATCATGGTTTCAGAATCCTCCAACTCAGTTTTAGTGCGCCATTGAACGCGGCCGATGAAAAGAGTAGTAGGTATGGGCTCCATGCAGTTATTAAACCCCCAGAATAGTCGTCTGCATCTAGTGCTTCCATTTTCCAATATTTTAGAAGACAACTTATAATTTCCTTTTCCTTACTACCTTCCAACATTGTTTCTTGCAAGAACAAAACTTTAGGATTTAGGGTAAAAAGTAACCTTTTGAGGGCATTTTGTTTGGAGGCCCCCCCTATCCCCCTAATGTCTAGGGTTTCCTGTAATTGGGCCTTTGAGAGGAGGGATTTACGACCCGCTTGGTGCTTCTGAGGAGGGTTTAGGGATAGCCCCCTCGAAGATTCTTGGTCCTTCTCGAATTTTAGTCTTGTCTTGGAACGTAACCCATAAACCTGTTTTACTAAAGGGGAAGAAACCGAGGTTCTGTTAACTAAAGGAGAGGGTACCTTAAAGGGAGAGGGTAGAACAGGATGTGCCTCTACTGAAGGAATGTCAGAAGGATGGGAATGGGTTGGAAAATCATAAACAGAGTTTAAACAAAGAGCTGGAGGAGGGAAAGGAATACCTTCTACGTCCTTGTTGGCGTTGGGTCCATTTGACTGGATTGTCTCTTTGTTGTTCTAGTGTTCGCTGACTCCTACCAGGACTTTCTCTTTCATTTTTTCGTCGGCCGCCTCCGGACCTTTGTCTTCTGATTTTGCATCTGCCACCTCTTCTATGCAAACAACTTCCTTGAACAATAGTGCATGTGAAACTTCTGACCCTTTATCAGCTGGATTTGAGTTTTCCACCTTATCCTCGCATTCAACAATTGTCTCCTTGTTCAATTCTGGGGTAGCTGAAGAATGTGCCCTTCTTAACCTACACCACACCTTTTTGAACTGAGGCTGAAGTTGTCCAAGTTGAGGCTGAGTGCAATCCTTTTGGAGGTGGCCAATTTGTCTACACCTGAAAAATATGAAGGGAAATTTCCAATAGTCCAAACGTTGGACCCAGGTACTACCATACATCTCGAGCCTAATTTTTCAAATAAGCCCTCTCTAACGTCCAATTCAACAAGTATATGGCACATCGTCTATCCTGTTTGGTATCCCAATCATCCTCCAACGCTACGAACTTTCCAAGTTTGTTTCCAATTGCTTCCAGAAAAATATTTTTCCAGAACACCATTAGTAGTCTTGGAAGAATTACCCAGATTTGCTGCACATTATGCAATTCTCTTCTGGAATTGAATTTTACTGACCATCTTTTCAAAATTAAACTCGACAGTCCCCATCTCCAGCGTTGTTCAAGGAGTTTCTCGCCCTCCTCCTCTTTTTCAACTTTAAAGGGGAACCAAACCCTTGGGAGAATATGAAATTCGGGTAGATATCCGATTAAGGGGACCCATTTCGTCTCCATCCAGGTTTTTAGAGCTTCACGTCCTGTAGAATTTCCGCAAAAACGTCCGACTAGCGCAAACTTGAGATAATCTGGTATTTCAGCGAGTTGTATATCCCTGCCAACCGTGAGTTCTGGGTTTCCTTCCTTTGGCTTAATGATTTTCTTCCTTGTTCGGGGACGATGATCTGGTTCTTTTCCGTGTTCGGCGTTGTCAGATATTAACGCACAGGAATCGTACGAATTCATGGTTGCTGACGATTGGTTATCAATAGTCCGCATGGGAGAGGTCCTGTGAGGGGAAGGGAAATGGTTGGCAATAATTTTTGGGTGTGTTGAGTTATGAAAATCTTCATCCGTACAGAAAACGAGCTCGGAGTCCGAATCTTCGTAGTCGACCTCATCAAGAATCATTGTGGCCCCAATCGTTTGTCAAAGGTTTATTTATCTTTATATAATTGTAATTGAACTATTAGTTTATTTATCTTTTAATCATATATATATATATATATATATATGTTTGACTCTTAATTTATTTAATCATAGAATTTCTTTTAATTATCCTATCATCTAGTTGATTTAGCTTGTCAATTTCTTTTAGTCCCTTTGCATGCTCGGTCCCTCTTTGAGTGGTAGTACCAATCAATTTTAATATAAAGAAAAGATGATTCATTTAATCAGTAGAAAAAATATGATTACTAATGCTCCATATTTTTTGGCTCAACATTATTATTGTGATGATTTTTTGTGCTATTTAGAGTTTTTCAGGCTCAACACTTTTAAGTGAAGTAACTCTAGTGATATTCAGCGCTTATGCTCAACACTTTTAAGTGAGAGTTACTCTAGTGGTATTCTAGAGATTACGCTCAACACTAGTTCTAGGATTCATAATAGGTACACCTAGGGAAACAATGATCAAGGTTCTAATGCTCCAGAGCTTATGCTCAACATCTATAATGGTTGGTGTGCTCCATCTCTTATGCCCAACACTTATTAATTTATCTTATAAGGTTGTCTATGTGCTCCAGAGCTTACGCTCAACACATAATACAGTAACCCATGTGCTCTAGGGCTTATGCCTAACACATAATACAAGTCATCCATGTGCTCTAAAGCTTACGCTCAACACATAATAAAAGTCATCCATGTGCTCCACAGCTTACGCTCAACACATAATAAAAGGTCATACATGTGCTCCAGAGCTTATGCTTAACACATAATAAAAAATTCATCCATGTGCTCCATAGCTTACCCTCAACACATAATAAAAGTCATCCATGTGCTCCAGAGCTTACGCTCAACACATATTAAAATCCATCCATGTGCTCCAGAGCTTACGCTCAACACATATTAAAATCCATCCATGTGCTCTAGAGCTTATGCTCAACACATAATAAAAATTCACAAGTCTCGGTATATTACATCCCTCCCCGCTTAGAACAACATCGTCCCGGTGTTAGGGACTTTAAATGAAACCCTGAAATAAGGAGGGGTAAGCATCTTTCATCGTGATTTCATTCTCCAATGTGGCCTCATCAGGACTGAAATGTTTCCATTGCACTTTCAGTTGGACAATGGTTCACTTCCTGAGATGTACTTCTCTCATGTCCAGTATGTGAAGGGGTTCTGGCATAAATTCCCCTTCGGGTTCTACCTGTAACAATGACCAATCAATCACATGCTTACTATCATAAACATATTTCTTCAATAAAGATGCGTGAAAAACATTGTGAACTTTCACATGGGCAGGTAATGCTAATTCATAAGCCACTCGGCCTTTCTTGGCCAATATTTCAAAATGTCCACAAAATCTAGGAGCTATCTTTCCGCATCTCCCCAAGCTCAATGAGCTCCTCTTTGCTTTCACTTTTAAGAAAACATGTTCGTCGATTTGATATTCTTTGTCCTTCCTCTTTCTATCTACATAACTCTTCTGGCGGTCATGTGCTTCTTTTAGGTTCTGACATTGTACCTTGGTGACCAACTGTCCCAAATCTTTTAGTAAATCTGGCCCCAACATGAGCCTGTCTATCGGGATATCCCATGTTACCAGTTTTCTACACTTCCTGCCATAGAGTACTTCAAAAGGGCTCATCTTGGCGAAGGTCTAGTAACCATTGTATATGCAAACTCTGCAAGGTGTAAGTAGTCTTCCCATTTTTTGGAATTATTCATCACATACATTCTAAGCATATCTTCTAAGATTTGATTTACCTGTTCTGTTTGTCCATTCGCCTGCGGATGATAGGCCGTACTGAATTTTAACTGTGTTTCCAAACTGGAGAATAAGGATCTCCAAAATTTACTGGTGAACTTTGTGTCTCTATCTAAAATAATTGCTTTGGGTATCCCATGTAACCGAAAGATCTCCTTTAGGAAAATATCTGCAATGTGGACGGATTTGTAAGTAGATTTTACTGGGATGAAGTGTGCAACTTTGGATAGTTTGTATACTACTACAAAAATGGAATCATTTTGTTTCTTGCTTTTAGGTAAACCGGTGATGAAGTCCATGCTAATAACCTCCCACTTCCATTCTGGAATGGGTAGAGATTGAAGCAATCCTGAAGGATGTTGATGCTCAGCTTTAACTAGCTGACATTCCTGTCATTTGGCAATAAATAATGCTATGTTGGTTTTTAATTTAGGCCAGAAGAAGTGTTTATTTACTGCTGATATCATCTTCTGATACACTGGATGTCTGGAATATGGTGTTTGATGGAACTCAGTTAAAATGTTAGACCTGATATCCCCACTATTTGGAACATAGAGTCTTTCTTTAGACCATAACAACCCTGATTCGTCGATCTTATACTCTTTATGATGTTGGAACAACCTATTCTCTTGTATTTTCTTAAGGATTTCAACATAGAAGTGTGGCATCTTTACTTGTTATTCTAATTATGTCATGTAAGTCGGAATCTATTTGACTTACAATCACCTCATACAGCATATGAACTCTGCGACTTAAAGCATCAACAATTTTTCTCTCCTTCCCTTTTATGTGTTTTAACTCGAAGTGGTACTCACTGAGGAAATCCAACCATCTAGCATGCCTAGCATTTAGGTCTGGCTGATCAAAAATGTATTTTAGGCTCATATTGTATGTCTTTAGGATAAAAAATTTCCCCATGAGGTAGTGCCTCCACATGTTTAAGGCATGGATGATGGCAACTAACTCAAGATCATGCGTGGTGTAGTTCTTCTCATGTTCTGTCAACTTTTTTTATTCATAACAGATCACAAAATCGTTCTTCATAAGGACTCCACCAAGACCTTCCTTGCTTGATTTTGTGCAAACAACAAAATCCCCGTCGGGGTTTGGGATCCATAGTATCGGTGCACTGGTTAATAACTGTTTTAGGTTTTGAAAGCTTTCTTCGCATTTGTCTGTCCATAGAAATTTGGTTTCCTTTTTCTGTAAGGAGGTCATGGGACAAGCAATCCGGGAGAAGTTCTCAATGAACTTCCGGTAATATCCTGCTAATCCCAAAAATGATCTTATGTCTGTGACACAAGTGGGTGTATGCCATTCCTCAATTGCCTTAATATTTTCTGGGTCGACAACTATTCTCTTTTCTGAGATGGTATGACCCAAATACTGTATTTGAGGTTTGTAGAAGTCACATTTATTGAACTTGGCATATAGTTGGTGTTCCCATAATACTCATAACACGATCTTGATATGTTCTTCATGTTCCTTATCACTCTTGGAATAATTTAGTATATCGTCTATGAAAACTAGTACGAACTTGTCCAAGTATTTACTAAAAATGTTGTTCATCATGCACATGAATTTTGTTGGTGCATTGGTTAGCCCAAAGGGAATTACCACGAAATTATAGTGGTCATATTGGGTCTTAAATGTGGTCTTGTTTATGTCCTCGTCTCAGATCCTCACTTGATGGTATCTGGATCATAAGTCGATCTTTGAAAATATCTTTGCTCCCCAACCTGATCAAACAGGTCATCTATCCTGGGGAGTGGATATATGTTCTTTATGGTTAGTTTGTTGAGTTGTCGGTAATTAATGCACATCCGCATCATACCGTCTTTCTTATTTACGAAAAGTATAGGTGCTCCCCATGGAGACATATTGGGTCTAATGTATCCATTTTTTATTAGTTGTTGTAGTTGTAGTTTTAGTTCTACTAACTCTGGGGCACTCATGCGGTAGGGAGATTTTGAAGTCGGTACCGATCCTGGTATCAGTTCTATGGAGAAATCTAAATCTCTCTTTGGTGGTATCCCTGGTGTTTCCTCTAGAAATACATCCTTAAAATATACTAAAACCGGAAAATCCTCAATTTTATGTTCCCTCTCTTCTTCCACATTGAATGTTAACTGGATAAAGTTTGCAGCCTTTCCTTACGCACTTCTTTTCCTGTAAGGCTGATATCTGTCTGATAGAGACTTTCTTAGGTATTCCTTGAATCTTTCTTTGGTTCCCTTTCTTATCTATACATTTGAACGATTTGTTCAAACATTCAAGCATGACACGGTGTTGTTCCAACTAGTCCATTCCTATCAGTAAGTCATATGATCCTAAAGGTAGGATATTCAAATCTACTTCTATCGGAAAACCATTCATAGCTACCTTACAATCTTTCACAATTCTGAAATCTTCCTCTTTGTACCGGTGGCTAATTGTACCATCCACGGTTTACTATGCTTCTCCTTGTTCAATTTACATATGTCGACAATTTTGTGGGAAACATAGCTACGACAAGCTCTTGGGTCGATCAAAATTGAAATTGGTGTGTTTGAGATTTTACCTTCTATCTCGACCATGGTAGACTGATGGTATGCTTGTTAGCCTTCAAGTGCCACATAAATCCTGGGTGTCCTTTCCATATCTTCCATAATTGCTTCTTCTTGTAAGTTGTTTAGGACTCCATCCATTTTATTTGGGCAGTCTCTGTAGTAGTGGGACCCTTGACATTTCCAGCATCTAATTGGTAGCGGAGCAACCCTGGCTCCTATATCCATTGTTCGTTTGTTTCCACTTGGTGCAGGCATATTTGGCTGTGTTCTGAACCTGTTAAAATTTATGTTAGGTGGGAAACTGTTATTCTGTTTTCTGTAAGGCAGTGGTCTAAACCCTCTCCTCTCGTTTTCTGAGAAGGTTTTGAACTTTTCTCTACTTCTGTTCATGTTCTCATTCCTGTGTTGACCATGTTCGTATCATAGCCTGGCCTTGTGCAAGGTTATGTCCAAATTTTTGGGTATATCAAACTCAATTCTCTCTCGGAAATTTGGAGGGAAACCCAAAAACTATTGTATCTTTACCTTCTCATCCTTAATGTAAGGCACATAGTGTAACAGGTCTAAAAATTTGTTGATGAAAGTATCCATGGTTAGGGAACCCATTCGTAACTTGTGAAACTTTTTCACCTTCTTGTCGATAAATCTCTCTGACATATAATTTTCCTAAAATATTCTTCTGAAGGTACTCCATCTGATATTCTTCACTTTACGCTTCTTCGTATGTTTCAAATCTCGCCACCATCTGGCTACTTTCCCATTTAAATTATAGATTCCAAGACGGTCCTTCATCTCGCTGGAATAGTTATGTACCCGAAAGTATTTAGTCATTCCCAAAATCCATTCCTCATCTTTTCCTCCTGTATCCATCTCTCTCTCATACGTTGGGTATTTGATATTTCTAAACTCTCCCTGTAGGATATCATCACCTTTATGTTTCTTCTTGCAAGGGGACGGTGACAATAGCTCCTATACTCATCTCCCATGATATTGGGTATTTGTTCTTCTCGTCCCTTAACTCTCGGACTGCTGGTACTTCTTTTATAGTGATAGTCCTATCTGGACTTGTTTGTTGAGTGAGTATCCTTTCCCTAGGGTTTTGTTCCCATCAAATTCTGAAGTAGTGCTTCGTTTACTTCATGTTGATCTCGTCTCTCATTCAGGTTATCATTCTTAAAGCTCTAAAATTCTGCTTGTAGGATGTGTATTGTTTTCATTAGCTCGGATGGCTTGGTTTTCTTGATGCTGTAATTTAATTCCACGACTAGCTCCTCTTCTTGAGGTGGTGAATCCAAGTTTCCATGTCGACGTTTGTTCCTCTCTATATTCATGATTCGGTGCTCTTATAATTCCTGGATTTAGGCCCCCGGAGTCCGCGCGGAGCGCAAAATTTTTTGGGTTGCTTTTTTGCTTTTTCGCAATTTTCGACCCATTGTACTCTATCTAATTCCCGTAAAAGGAATTAGGGTTGTAACCTAATTCGGGTAAACGAATTAGGGTTTTAGATGCTGCAGAATACCATTTATTGTATTGTACATGTAAAATAAACATATAATGAAAAAGGAGCTATGCGGCTCTAAGTTTGCTGGTTTTTTCCCGGTTAAGGGTTTCCAGGTGAAAATCTCTGTGCAATGTGTGTGCCATTCTGTATTTTCTGTTAATGCTTAAGAATCGATATATGCTTGTACTTCACTGTTAAGGTTTAAAACTTACAGTAATGTCCCAAAAAAATACACTATTAAAAAAAAAATTGTATGGGCCTTTAATTGTATAAATCGTTCAAAATGATTCTTTTAAATTAACTTCAGTACTAAAAAGTGAGTTGGTGAATTTTAATAATACTTTGGTCTGTTTAACCGGAATGTGTTCTATGTTGGTTGCTTATGGTAGTTCTTGATCTTATGGTTGATCTATGTTGGACCAGTTGCTTGTATGAAGGTTTTAAGTATCGTATGGTTTTTATTGTATGATGAGATTTCTCTTTTAATATCTAAAAACTTACTCTTCAGTTGAGCCTAGCTTACTTAGTTTTTTAAAATCTAAACCATGTATTATTAATATTTCCTTGCAGGTTTGGGAAGCTAGGCTCATTCTCTAGCATGCAAACCCTAAGCTAAAGGGTGAGAGGATTATTTTTTACATGCTACAAGGGCCCTAAGGGGCTGGTGCAAAACTGACCTAGTGGTTAACTATTGGCAAAACTCCCTGCTATGTAATAAGTCCATTCAAATCCTATACTTATCTTATATGGTCACTTTATGTGATTTACGATTTCCTAAGGAATGATCTCTATGTACTATTATTACTATGCATACTCTACGATTTCTAAGTGATAAACACTATGGGTTAAACACTATATTCCTATGCTAAATGTTTATACCCTAAGTCTTTGTAAACGCAGTTCTGGTCTTTAATAAATGCGAAATGGTTGGAGTGGGTGAAATATTAAAAGCTTCCATTTGATGGGAATGCTTCTTGGTTCCACATAGGTTGGGCACTCCCATATTCGCTTCATCGTAGTAAGGATGGTCTTATGCAATTATTTCCTTTGTTGAGATTCTGGTTTGAAGGAGCGGGAAGCCTTGGGCTTCTCCTCTATGATTCTTGTTTGAACCCTGATGGTATTTCGCTTCCCCATGGAGTGAGTTTGTTCTTATTGTTTTATGGTATGAAACATGTGGCACTCATAAATGTTGGAATGCATGAATCTCTTTCCTCTGTATTCGATGAGTTTAATGGAGGGCGCATTTGCTAGTATGGGGTTGTTACTCACAAAAAATATTAGGTAAGGTTTTATGTGAAGCTTAAACATTTGTTTTCTATTTCATGGTTTTTCTTCAATGCTAGATTCTAATGGCTTGTTTCCCTGGTGTATGTTTCAGGTACATGAGATAGCTAAATATGGAGTCCTGTGCTGGGTTCTGTGAAGAGTTCGAATCCCTCGTAAGATCGTGCACCTGTGGTTTAGGTTTCTCTAAAACGAGGAAAGGTTGTGCTAGTACTAGTTGGTTTTCTATTAAGTCGTTTCTCCTTTGTGGAGTGACAAGGGGTTTGGGAGTTTAATTTTATGTTGGGCATTTCTATTTGTACGGAGCCTTCGTTTTCCTTATGGGAGGGCTCTTTCCCATATGTTAATTATTCAGAGTCTGTTGGTCCTATTTTGCTCATGAGAAGGAATTCTAAGTCTGGGAAGACGTTTCTAAGTCTGTAATGTTTAAATGTATGGAATTTGTGAACTGGTGATGACTACCTCTTTGCCTTCAGGCTTGTATAAACTTTTCAGTTCTGTTTATCCTATACTGCGTTTTTCTTCTTGGACTTTTTGTGTAATGGGAGTGTAATATCTATTTTGGAAAAAGAAATGTAATGCTCTATTTAAATAATGGATTCTCTGTTTTGATCTATGATGTTTTGTTTCTGAAGAATAACAGTCGTGGCGACGCAGAAAGGAAATTTTTCAAAGGACCCAGGGGGAGATTCCTGCTGTCGTTGAAGTTGTGGATTAAGATGCTCATCTACGAAAAGGGCATACTAAGGATGAAATCCGACAAGTAGAAGATTAGTGTGCGGAAGTTGTGGGTACTGTGTGGATGTGGGTCCAGTAGAAAGATGTGGGGTAGATGGACATGAGCAACGATGAATTTTTAACGGAAGCTGACGAAGACTGTTGTACCTTGAGGAGTGGGGTGATATTCTGACGTCTCGAGAAGAAGAGGAGGACTGAGAGAGAGTCTCCTGAGAGGACCAAAAAAGAAGACTGTGAAATAGGACCACAAAGGAGGAAGCGACCTTATTGTGATGAAGAAGGAGGTGAACAGGATACCCTAGAAGCCGAAGAAGGACGGACCCTAAGCTATAACGTACCTTCAACTCCGCGCACTACTCAGAATTTGATAAGAGAAAATACAAGTTATTCGCAGAGTTGTCCTATGTGCCAGAACAGTAGTAAGATTAGCGCATCAGTAAATAATAATAGTAGAAGTACAAGAATGGTGGGTGACGAAGTGAAGATGCCAACCTTCCAAGGTAACAGGACCGAGGATCTCGAATAATACTGGTTTTTGTGCGAAGCAGTATGGACCGTGAAGCAGGTCCAGGATGAAGATATAAAAAAGGGACAAATAGCGACGACCCTCAAGGCTCGAGCACTAGACTGGCATATGAATTTTACTAAGGTATTGATGGGAAATCCAGGTAAAACGCTGCTACAGATCAAAAAAGGAATGATCGATGAATCTAGAAAGCCAAAATCTGAGTTGCAATACATTACTCAGCTCAAAGAAATCAAAAAGTTTCCCAACGAGTCAATATGGGACTTCAACCAACGATACAAAACACTAATGGTGAAGGTGAGTTTTGGGATGAACGATATGCAACATAAAGAATGGTTTATCGTTGGATTGGTGCTGCACATTCGTGGGCCGCTGATGCAACAGAAGGTAGCAACTCAGGCAAAAGCACTGTAGATTGCAATGAAGCTAGAGGCTTCACCAATCAGTGAAACGGGTTTGGGCATGGATCGGATACAAGCGCAGTTGGAAATATTGATGATCCAGCTACAAGACATGAAGAAAGAAAAAGAGGACCGCAAAGACATATGGTGCACTAGGTGTAGGACAGAGGGACATCACAAGGATCAGTTCCCAGAATTCCAAGAATATTTGCAATCAAGTGCACCAAATCCCCTTAGTCACGGAGGGTTTTCTTGGTGTCGCATCTGTCACTCGAGAGGACATTGTCTAGAAGAATGTGTGTACATGCAGAAGATGGTGTCGAAACCAGTGAACTTGTATTGCAAGTTCTGTTGATCGGTTGGTCACGATGAGAAAGACTGCAGAGCTTATGACCTACTCCAAGAAAGGACTGCGGACACTTTCCTCATAAAAGGGGAGGATCAACCACTAATACAGCAACAGCAACAGTATAGTCAACCGCAGCCGCAATATAATCTGCAACCGCAGTATGAGAAACCGCAGTAGGGTCAGTCTCAGTATGGCCAACTGACATATCCTTAGTCGCAATTTCAACAACCGCAATGCGGTCAACCGCAATATCTGCAGCTGTATGCTCAACCGCAGTACCTGCCATACGAGCCACTACGAGGAGGATTTAGAGGGGGGTTCCGCGGCGACCGAGGTGCTGGGGCCGGCCAAGGATGAGTTGTTGGACAAGGTCGAGGACCCATCATAAGTTACAATTGTGGTCAGCAGGGGCATTATCAGAGGAATTTCCTAAATCCAACACCATAGTGCACTTATTACAGCGCTGTGGACCATCATGTCGAAGACTGTCCTCAGCTCATCGCAAAGTGGCAAACTAAGAACCTGCCCCCACCTCCACAAAATCAAAATCAGAACCAGAATCCGCCAATGGTATAGAAGATCTCAGCACAGGTTAGAAATCAAAGTGCGATTGTCGGAATAGTGACTTGAGGAGGAGTTGTGACAGGGGCTAACAGGTCATAGGCTAGCGTCCGACCGACAACAAGGAAACAAGTCACATTTGATGCGGAAGTAGAAAGGGATATTTTTTTGAAAGCACAGGAGGCAATAAGGCAGTTGAGGTAGCCACCTCTTCAACAGAAAGAAGTTACATATGACATGCCACCAATATTTGACACAACCAATTCGCAGAAAAAGGAGAACACCTTACAAGCCTTCCTGGAGAGTTTCCTGGAGCTGGAAAAAGATCCGGACACATTGGCGGAGATATCCAACTTGTTGCATCGACGGGGGGGCGCATGAAAGGAGCGGTAGTCAATCACATACATAAGAGAAAAACAGGACGAGAGATGTGGATGTCTATGCAAGTCAGAGCGTTCGATGTCGACTCCATTATGTTGGACTTGGGGTCGAACGTGAACATCCTGACCAAACAGACATGGGAAACGATGGGGAAACCACAGTTGGCTTGGTCCCCAGTGCAACTACGCCTAGAAAACCAAAGTAAGGTCACCCCGATCGGTCGTCTATGCCAGGTCCCTGTTGAGATTGAGGGCCTCAAGACATACGCAGATTTCGATGTGATCGAAATTGTGGAAAATACAAGCCCCTACCCAATGTTGCTAGGGATAGACTAGGAAATGGAGAATCTATTATCAACATCAAGAAAAGAACTATGTCGTTCAAGAACCGGGAGATAACGGTAGTCGCACCTCTTGACCCTGTAGAAGGGTAGAGGTATGTTGAACCAACAAGGGATGCGTTCACCGAGGGATGGGATAATCTCTACAAAATTTTCGAAGATTACATCAACCCTACTACAGATGGAGAGTTAGGGTGGCGTAGTAGCAGTTCATCGTCGTCAGATTCGAACGAAGCACTTGAGAATTGGAAGAACCGACTGCATGAAGTGTCATTTAGGAGATGTGCACGGATCACTCAGTCGCTGCGAAGGGTAGCCACATAAGAGTGCACGCTATCGACATAAGAGGGATTGCCCAATCTAGCTACATTTCTCACTGACTTTGAATAGAAAGTAGCAGAACCACAACGGCTCTTGGCCTTGTAAGAAGCCCTGAAGGCTACACCAGCGCGATGGTGGGCAGTGCACAAATCCACCATAACTAACTGGCCACTATGTTGATGCCTAGTGACGGTTAGGTTTGGCGATGCGAAAGGATATGGCAGAAGGAAGTTTGATGGTAGAGGAGATCTGAAGGCGCATTTGGATGAGTGTGAAAGCAAATGGGGACCACGAGCGAAACGGAAATGGGTCCATGCGTTTATTCACACACTGGATGAAGTACCGCGGAGTTGGTATGTCGGAGCATAACTACAACGCGGGACAACCTCTTGGGAACAGCTAACAATTGGCTTTAGCCAAATGTTCAGTTTCTCCGATGAGAACCCCTTCATCCACAGTGCATTGCAGGAAATCCGCAAGAAAGTATTTGAAGCAGTCCCGGAAGAGAAACCATTGGAGCTTCGGTGGACTGGAACACCAGAAATGCTGATGGAGTGCTACAATATCACAGGAGAACCGGACGATGAGGATGATCCGATGGCTACGTATGTACCGGAGTTAGAAGGAAGTTGCAGTGTCGAGACACCAAAAATTCCTCCCAACAAATTTCAGCAACCGTTGAAAATCAAGAAAGTGAACATTGGGTTGGAGGAGAATCCAAAATTCACAAGTATTGGAGATTACTGGGATGACTCGACTATTGCGAAGATGACTGATCTGTTGCATGAGTTTCAGGATTTGTTCCCAACGAAATTCTCGGAGATGAAAGGAATTTATGGGGACTTAGGCGAAATGAAAATTCCCCTGAAACCCGATGTGAAGCCAGTCAAGCAACGGCCCTACCGATTGAATCCAAGGTACAAGGAGTGGGTGAAGGCTAAGATTGAGAGAATGTTGGAAGCAGGAATTATAGAACCAGTAGAGGAATCGGAGTGGATCAATCCGATGGTGGTCCTGGATAAGGATCGAAACAAGACTACATTCGTCATAGAATGGGGATGTTTTCAATATACGGTGATGCCATTTGGACTAAAGAATGCTCCAGCAAATTTTTCAAGATTAGTAGTTTCAGAGTTCAAAGATTACATTCATAAATTTCTTGCAGTCTATATGGACGATTGGACAGTGTATGGGTTGGTCAAGGATCACGTCGCGAACCTAAGGATAATGCTAGAACGATGTCAACAGCACCAGATTTCATTGAACCTGAAAAAGTTCATTGAACCTGAAAAAGTGCATCTTTTGTGCTCCGTTTGGGATTTTGTTGGGGCACATCGTTTGCAGGGAAGGAATACTGGTCGACCCTGTAAAGATCGCAATTATTGTCGACCTCCCACCGTTGACAACAGTCAAACAATTGAGAGCGACGTTGGAACACACAGGCCACTATAGGAAGTTTATTAGAGGGTATGCAGCAATCACGACACCGATGGAAAAGTTGTTGAAGAAAGACACCAAGTTTGAATGGAATGAAGAGTGCCAGAAGAGTATGGATATATTGAAAGCAAAGATGGTTGCAGCACCCATACTCGCATTTCCAGATTGGAGAAGGAGTTCCACGTTCACGTCGATGCATCATCAGTCGCATTAGGAGTCATCTTGGCCCAACCAGGAGAAGGCGCAATAGACCACCCGATAGCATTCACAAGTAGAACGCTGTCTACTACGGAGAAGAATTACACAACCATAGAAAGGGAAGGGTTGACGATGGTCTATGCCTTACAGAAGTTTCGACACTATCTCTTAGGGGACCATTTTAAAATTTTCACCGATCATTCAGCACTAAAATACCTGGTGAACAAGCCTATGTTAGGGGGGAAGATTTGTCGATGGCTGTTACTCACCAAGAATTTTCTTTTGAAATTATTGTAAAACCAGGATGATTGAATGCAGGACCAAACCACCTGTCACGGATAGAGTCCGGGGAAGAGCCAAGGAGCATTGATGAAGGATTTCCGGATGCTTAGTTGTTCAGGGTCGGAATGGTTGATGACCATTACAAGCAAATCATTCAATTTTTAGCGACAGGGGAGGCGCCAGAAGGATTCACTACCAACCAGAAGAAGCAGCTAGTCGTCAGAGCTGCAGATTTTCAATTGATTGTAGGGAAATTGTATAAGATGGGACTATATGAGATATGTCCTTCCGCATGAACATGAAAGGATTTTAGCAGAAGCTCGTGATAGAATCATAGGAGGACACTACGGAGGACGTGCCACTGCTAGGAAGATCCTTTGAGTAGGACTATGGTGGCCGACGATACATGGAGATGTTGTAGACTACGCCAAAAGCTGCAATGTATGTCAACGGACAGGGAAGCCGTCACGAAGGGATGAAATGCCATTAGTACCTCAATTAACACTGCAGCCTTTTGACAAGTGGGAAATCGACTTCGTGGGACCCATCAACCCACTAGGAAAAAGAATAGGGTCGCGCTACATAATCACTACGACAGACTACTTGACGCGATGGGCGGAAGCTGCACTGGTGAAATATTGCTCAGCTACAACTACAGCAAGATTCATCTTCGATAATGTGGTCACCAGGTTTGGTTGCCCAAAGATACTAATGAGTGACCAAGGGACTCATTTTCATTAATTAGACAAGTGCAACGATGATGGAGGAGTACCCCATATCATCCGCAAGCTAATGAGATAGTTGAGGCATTCAACAAAATTTTCGAGCATGCGCTCATGAAGGTATGCAACACAAATCATGATGACTGGGATTTGAAGATCCCTGCGATACTCTGGGCGTGTCACACAACGTGCAAGCGATTGACTGGCTAGACCCCATTCAAGATTTTTTATGGGCAGGAAGCCGTAATGCCAATGGAGTATATCGTCCCCAGTCTGTGAATCGCGGTAGCTACAGAAATGAGCGACGACGGAGCACTGGAGGAACGGTTGGCACAGTTGGTACAGCTTGATGAGGATCGATTCATCGCAGGTTTTCATCAGAAGGTAGAAAAGGATCTACAGAAGGCTTGGCACGATCGCCACGTTAAACCAAAGCACTTTCAGCGCGGAGATATGGTTCTGCTATATGACAGTAAGTTTGCAAAGCACTCAGGTAAGTTACAAATGCATTGGTTGGGTCGCTACATCATAAATTTTGTCACTGACGGAGGTGCGGTGCAACTACAAAGCTTAGACGGGGTATTGTTGACCAAGTTGGTAAATGGGAATCGACTGAAACCCTACCGCCATGATCAGGTGCATAGCAGTTGAGAACCAAAACAAAAAAAAACAAAAAAATATGACAAAAAGTGGAAAGCATGGCCAGCCGGGTCGCTCATCGATGCTTCGCACGTTTAGCACGTGGGAATCAAATCCGAGCATGATTACTGCGGATCAGCATCACCAGAAGACCGCAGAGGAGTATGATGACACACTTAAGCACAGAATTGGATGGCTATGGGAAATATTTCGCAAATAATTCAAGACTCAGGCGTCAAGGACACGAGGAGCAAGCATAAATACAGGCGCAGAGATTGAAGAATGTCAACTGAGTAAAGAAGTATCCGTAAGTCGGAAGAGAAAACTCAGTAAGCTCCATGACACGAGTCAATCATTCAGATGCAGAGAGTTGGTAAGTTGAGTGAGCAAGCCCAAGGAAGCTGTGGAAAAGGGAAGTGAGATAGTTACAATGGTGCATTTCATTTCGAGTGGAAGCACTCCAGGTGCGCTAAGGGAAAGAACGACGAGGGTGCATGAACAACCAGCGAAGGAAGTGGCGCAGACAATTGGGGGGAACAGAGATGAAGTCTCACCTGAGATGTCTAAGAGTGTGGTAGTAGTTAGAAGAACCATGGTCCCTGCGACCACCAGAACACCAGGGGCGGAGGCACGCTAGCTCCAGCAGCGGACGGTAAAATGTGCGAAACAAATTTTCCAGAGCAGTTGGCCTGTTTCACAATTTGGTGACGTCGATGAACTTTTCCCCAGCCTAATGCAAGCATGAAGCGCACCAATAGGTGCAAAAGGGATAGTTGACGAAGGTTTCGAGAGGCTCGAGGAGGAGTTCGAGAAGTACATGACAGCGAACGAGAGGTTCAAGGACGAGTTCAAGAAGTACATGACAGCGAACCAGAGGTTCAAGGATGAGTTCGAGAAGTACATGATAGCGAGTCCCAGATGGAAAGAACAGC
Source organism: Larix kaempferi (assembly GCA_027924585.1). Taxonomy (NCBI): domain Eukaryota; kingdom Viridiplantae; phylum Streptophyta; class Pinopsida; order Pinales; family Pinaceae; genus Larix; species Larix kaempferi. The sequence goes on along the minus strand of BSBM01001000.1, from coordinate 34,618,286 downwards.
TTCAGAAGTTTAGCACAGCGAAGGATGAAAACAGTACCAGAGGTGTCCAGCTGAGGTGGCTCGAGGGCGAGCCACGAGTTTATGTTGGGGGCATGTTGGCATAAGATTAGTCTGCATGAAGTGTGGAAGCCGACAACTGCGAAGAAGGACCATCCGCGGAAGAAAGGGTCATTTGCGGAAAATGAGGAAGTGCAAGATTAGTTTAGGTTGTTGGAAAGGGTCATGTGGACCATTTTGTAACCATTTAGTTTGATATAAATAGGAGTATGAATGTAATCCTAAGTGCATCGATGCTAGATCAAATTGTAAAATCATTATCATTTTGATTATGTGGTTCGATTTTGTTTTGCTCTGTTTTCGCAGTTTTGTATGGATCCACAATAATATGTTATGAACTGTTTCTATGAAGGTTATACCACAGGTTTTGATGAATGCATGAAGATGTTCGACTATGGTTATATCTTTTGTCTTTGTTTCTATTAAATGATGAATACAAGTGTTTGCGACATGTTTAAGGCTTTGTGGTTCAGTAATTGTTGTTGATGCGAATAATCAGTTAAACCATGTCGATGCGAATGTCCATTATGTATTGAATATGTGAATGGTGAATATGCGAATGGTGAATGTATGAATGTATGTGAATCTGAATCTCTGGTTTCTATTGCGGTAGAGTTGAAGTAGTTGCATATCCTTTCCCAGTACGGAAACTTGGTTCCTACAACCCCCTTAATCATCTAGGGTGAGACTTCACTCGCTTTGCGGGTGTTGTTGGAAAGGGTAAAACCTTTATGGGCCGGTGCTTAAGGGTGTTTGGCTGGTTTGGTTGACGACAATGCGAAGTGAACCCCTGTCGATAGTCGTTGTGTCAACAGAGTGTCATAGCTATGATGCTTCTTGATACTATGTTTTTGTAGATCGTTAAGGTTTCCATGCCTAGTTTTGTTCATACAATAAGTTATGTTGGGAGTTTGTAAAGTGGGTTCATGATAAGCTTTAGATTTCTAGAGCGGAATGATGCTAGGTACTAAGAAAAGCCCCATGGGTCATGACTAACAATTCTGTCAATGACCACATATTTAATAAGAGAATTATTCATAGAATTTGCACAATAACAATTTATTAATTATGCCCAAAATTTAACAATAGTTTCTTTTATGAACAATCATAAGGAAATACTACCTACGAATTTCTTATGAGATGCAAAGTATAGATGCAGGTTATAATGAGAATCATAAACTAAATATTTATTAAAATACTACCTACGAATTTCTATGAGATGCAAAGTATAGATGCAGATTGTAATCACTAATTTATCATTCATAAATAAAATTCAGAAAAGAAATACTTATCAGTCCTCTTTTGATTTGAGCAACTAAGTTGGGAACTGCCACGTTCCTCCCAACCGTAGATCTCGAACCGTTCCTAGTTCGTTTGACATATCACCCCCGAGACGAATCGAGCATGCAATGAGACTAGAAGGCCTAGGGAAATTGTTGTTATCTTTCTTACTGAGGACTCAATCTGTACTCCGGGATGTAAGTTGGATACTCCAATCATATTTTTGACACCCATCTCTTGTACTGTCCTTCTATTTATAAGTATTTTGATGAGGGGTGAAACCTAGGGTTTTGAACTTGAGACGGTTTAGTTCAGTTTACTTGACTTGACAGTTTCATCATCTTAAGTTATAAAAGACTCTTAGTGTCTTTATTTTTAGAACATATACTTTTAACTCTTAGTTAAATTTTAAGTAATAATATATATATATATAACTTTTAGTTATTTCTCTTTGAATTATATATCTATAATTGAACTCTCAATTATTTGCTTTTTTAATATATATATATATATATATATAGAATTGAACTCTCGATTTATTTATCTTTATATAATTGTAATTGAACTCTTAGTTTATATATATATATATATTTATGTTTGACACCTAGTTTATTTGATCATAGAATTTTTTTTAATTATCCTATCATCTAGTTGATTTAGCTTGTCAACTATTCAGTCGTTCTAGTCCCTTTGCATGCTCGGTCCCTCTTTGAGTGGCAGTACTAGTCAGTCTTTAAGATAAAGAAAAGATGATTCATTTAATCAGTAGAAAAATATGATTACTAATGTTCCTGATTTTTTGGCTCAACATTAGTAATGTGATGAGTTTTTGTGCTATTCAGAGTTTTTCAGGCTCAACACTTTTAAGTGAAGTGACTCTAGTGCTATTCGGAGCTTATGCTTAACACTTTTAAATGAGAGTTACTCTAGTGCTATTCCAGAGATTATGCTCAACACCAGTTCTAGGATGCATAATAGGTACACCTAGGGAAACAATGATCAAGGTTCCAATGCTCCAAAGCTTATGCTCAACATCTATAATGGTTGGTGTGCTCCAGGGATTATGCCCAACACTTATTAATTTATCTTATAAGGTTATCTATGTGCTCCAGAGCTTACACTCGGCACATAATAGAGTAACCCATGTGCTCCAGGGCTTATGCCCAACACATAATAAAATTCATCCATGTGCTCCAGAGCTTACGCTCAACACATAATAAAAGGTCATCCATGTGCTCCAGAGCTTACGTTCAACCCATAATAAAAAAAAGTCATCCATGTGCTACAGAGCTTACGCTCAACACATAATAATACTCATCCATGTGCTCGAGAGCTTATGCTCAACACATAATAAAAGTCATCAATGTGCTCCAGAGCTTACACTCAACACATAATAAAAAGTCAAAGTCTCAGGATATTACACCACTAGGAAAAATAAAAACAGTATGTTGTCGGAGAGCTTTACGGGAGTATATTGCAATTCATGTTCACACAAATTAAATGTAAAAAGAGGGAAACAAATCCATATTGGAATAAAATAAATGTGTTGATAATAAGATGATTACAAAAGAATAAGTGCACCATATTTATATAACTCCTAAAGGCACTTAAGGTGACCATTCATGAAAGAATGTGTCTCTTAATAATTAATTGTTATTTATATATATAATATGTTTATTATTATTTAATATTATGTATAATTTATTCATTATTATAATTATTATTATTAAATGTAATAATAATATATTATAATATAAGGTTCTGAAATACAATAATAAATATTATTATTAATAAAATACTATTATAAAAAAAAAAAATTGAAGAGGATATGGACTTAGGGTTTAAAACCCTAGAATTGGACTAATTGGTGGATTGTGGGGAGCCGAATGCGAAGATGGGTTGGAGAATGGCTGCATGTGGTAATTGGAATGATGGATGTGCGTGTTTGGAGGCAAGGCGTGGTGGATTGAATGGAGGGCACAAGAGTATGCTGGCACGCATGTGTGAGTGCACAGGTGGAAGGAAGGGGGGCGTGGTGCAGTGGTGGAGATGGAAGGGGGCATGGAAATGCGTGCCGCGGAGGGGTTGGTGAAGAGAGCAGGCAGGAGTAGGATGCGATGAAGGGCGAACGTGAGCAGAGAGGGAAGAGGGAAGCGTGAGCAAGAGAGGGAGGCAATCGTGATGGAGCGTATGGTAAGATTGCAGCAAGGGCAAGTGTAGTGTGGCAGGGAGCATTAGCAAGCAACGTGAAGGGGAAATGAGTGGCGTAGAGCTAAAGGGGGAGGTGGGCGTAGGGGTTGCGATTGGAGGTATAGCAAGGTAGGAGCTGGAAGATGATAGGAGTGAGTGGGGATATGGAGATGGGGATGGGTTGTGTTCATAACGTGCAGGAGAATGCTGCAGTAAGGCAATCGTATGTGCAACGAGGAATGTGTGGAGGCGAGGGAGATGAGACGGAGTAGTGCGTAGGTGCATAATGGATTTAAGGTAGAAGTTGGAGCAATTGGAGCGTTTATGATGGCCAAAGGCCCAAGTTCAAATAAACTCTGAAAGAGATAGCCATAGGCCGAATTAAGCAAATGAGGCTCTGATACCAAATGGGACAAACAAAGTTCGTGACTCAAGGAAACTTCTAATGTAAATAGGACAAATAATCCATAAAGGATAAATATATAATAAATGTATAAATGAATGAGATATATGATTACAATGCCAAGATAGTGCCATACATATAGAAATCCTAAAGGCACTTAAGGTGACCATTCACGAATGAATGTGTCCCTTAGAAAGGTTAATAGTTAATTATTATTGATATGTTAATATATTTATTATTATTTAATATTATATTTTGTTTTTATTACACTCCCCAGTGTGAAGATCTTTTTTAGGGGGAGAGGCAATGTTTTGAGCAACATTTATCAATTGCACACCTACTCATGTAGTTACTAGTATGAGTCACAATGAGCAATTGCTTGAGCAGAAGGTCACTATCTCACGTTTCAGGATCTTTAAATTAGGGACATGGGTCCATGTGGCTCATCAAAGGTGTGATATATAACTTGTCAATTACACTTCTCACGAGACTCTATTTGGCTATAGTGAGGCTTTTCAAGGTTGACATCTCTATAACCCCACCTCTCACCAAGGGACTAGGCATCGTGATGCTATCCTTAATGAGCATTTTCCTCATGTCTCACTGGCATGTCTTTCATCACTTATTTCCAATAATTATTCTCACCATGTATCCATGAAACATGCTTCTTCTTCCCTTGTGAGATCACATATTGACGAGTCCCAAAAGAGTTGTAGTGGTTGTTTCCACATCTCTCTTTTGTGTCGGTCCATCCATATGTCCTCTTTTGAGGTCATCTTCTTTAATCAACAAGGACTAATGCAACTAGTACATCCTCTAATTCCTCCTCCCCTCTAGATGTTTCTTCCAAGCTTCCCTTGTTAAACAAGGTCATCACTGTTGGGTACCCTCTCTAGATGTGCAACCTATTGATGCTTTTGCATATAGTGATGATGGACTCTGAGATGATACTCTTCATGTGGATGCCATTGCTTTATGACTATTCTCGACATGTATCCATGGAACATACCTCTTCTTCTTTTGCGAGATTGCTTTTTGATGACTCCCAATGAGCTGTGGTGGACCTCTCAACATCTCCCTTTTACGTTGGTCCACCCATATGTAATCCTTTGAGTTCATCTTCTTTAATTATTGTGCAATGGAACTAAATGCAACTAGTACATCCTTTAGTCCTCTCCTCTAGGTGTTTCTTCGAACCTTCGCTCATTAGATGAGTTCATCACCACTAGTAATCCTCTCTAGATGTGCAACCTAGTGATGGTTCTCCTTCTAGTGATGCTCAACTCCAAGATGATACTCTTCATGTGGATGCATTGCTGTTTGATGACTTTAGCAACAATGATCCCTCTACTACATTGTTTCTATCTCTACCCAAATGGGTTGTTTCCACCCTTATCAAGGTTTTCAATTTCTTTGCAGGTCCTTCAACACGTCATTTCAAGTTGCATATATAACACACTCATCATTTGTAAATCATTCATTAAGTTATTCATTGATAAATGGCCTAAGGGCAATCTTCCATGGATAACAATTGGTCCAAGCTACTTATCCCAACCATAAGCTTGGATTGGGTGGTTTAGACCAACATCTCACTTTCACTCAGACAAGGTTAATTCTTTTTCTTTATCCTTTTCTTTGGACAGCATGAACCAGATTATAGCATGGCAACTTTGACAAGGATTATTTTATTTCTTTTGGGCACAACTTTGATGGGACATATCTATTCACTTCATCCTGGAATTCTTATTCCTTCCAACTGGATCTCTAAGTGTTGAACCACAAATCATTCATCCAAAAAAATCCCTTCCCAACGTTGTTGAAAAGTATTCCCATCTTCATTCTTGTATGCCCGGTAATCACTCATTCATTGGAAAATAATCATCAACTGAGCTTAGGCCTTCTATCATGTGCCTGGATATTACAGCAATCTCTCATGTTTATCATTAAAATGTATTTTCACTTGGTCGGATTAAAATTTGTTGATGAGCTCATTGTAGATCTACTACCTACTTATGATCTCAACAAATGTTAGTGCAATGTAGCCCCAGTATATAAAGTTGTCGGTGTGAATATGAGTTCGTGCCATAAACAATGTCCTAAAGAGCATTGCCAGAATTGATTAGACCAATCCTTATATTGCCTAAGGCAACGAAATACATATATTTGTAATAGACCACCAAGATTGATTTCTGTGCCAAAGTAGAGTTGTTACGACATATTTAACATTTTTATTTCCGTGCCAAAGTAGTGTTGTTATGACATATTTAACATTTTAAACTCAATACGGAATACATGCTCTACAACATAAGGTATTATACTATTGTGGTTCTTTGAGATATGTGAAGCAATAAGAGTTCCACAATCACTAGTGACGGGGGGACTAAAGTGGAAAGAAACAAGTTTAGAGCAGTCGTCAGTTGTTGTCAATCAATATGGATGTATGAACATTGAGAAAGAAGTATTAGAGTATTGAGTCCATGCACAATTAGATAAAAATACTAGGGTATGGAAGGCATTCATCTTGTTATCCACAACTACAGGAGATCGTACATTATGGGGAAATCACCTCAACACAATTCACTTGGTAGCTTGCGAGTTGAATCCACAAAGTGGTGTGATGTTGAAAACACTAGAAAAAACCACCAATCAACAATGCAAAGATGGATTATGGTTTCATGTAGTATATAAAGATGTGTCAATGGGGAAAGAATCAATAAAAATTTGCTTAGTGAATTTTTTTCATTCATGTAAAATGTGATTTCTAGTACCAAAGGCATACCCATATTCGACACCCATAGCTTCACTAGAACAAAATTTTGATGGAAATTTTGAATTCAATTTAGGTGAGCAAATTCCAGTACTTACTCTTTTACTGAAGAGCATGTAATCATCAGTCTGTAAATAGGATAATATTCAGTTCGCCGTGAAATTAAATGTATCTTATTTTCAAATAACCATGCTGAGTTGCTTGCTCTGGAATTGCTATTAGAGCTAGCAGTAGAGAAGAATGTTCCAAATATCCAAATATTAGGTGATTCTATGTTGATAACAAAATGGATGAAGGTGGAATACAGGATGACAAACTTGCTTTCAAGGCCAAATTTTTAGGAAGTTATTTGTTTTCAAGCTGTTTCTAACGCCATCTCCTTCTTCAATGTGTACAGAGAGCTCAACAATGAAGCTGACTCCCTATGGACTTCTGGTGGAAACCAGATCTTGGTCGGTGCTGCAGTCAAGGGATGGACAAGTGCTGAAATATGTCCTCATTTCAAGTCTACTGTCTAACAGCTGATTAGGTCTTTATTTCGTGATGGTAAGGCTATTCTCATTGGACTGGAGTGTGTGCAGTAGCTCACTTCAACTTTGTCTTGTACTTTTGATATTTAATGGCTCTGTAGGGCTCTTTGTGTACTGTCTTGGTCCTTCTGAGTATCTAGTATATAAAGTATTATAAACTCTTGACACTTGTTGACAGCTTTAAAGCTGATAGAATATGTACTTTTGAGCCGTATGTGGTGATCAGGTTTAGGATGGCTCCAATAGGATCCCTTTTGAGATTTTATCCTTTGAACACCATACTTTTGTTTTTGAAATGCAATATGCATGTGCAGAATGTAACCTTTCTTCTTAGAAATAGAACTTACAATTTTTTTAAGAGGAAAAAAGAATGTATTACGCCCAATAGTAGGCATTACTTGAAGTATGTTGTTTAATAAAACAAGCATTTGTTTGCATTGAAAATAAAGGCAAGCCACACCAGCTCAATTGCAAGTTCAGAAGTATTCATACATTTGAAAGACCACAATTCACTGTAATGACACGTATTTGAACTTCTGAGAGAATTTTATATCGATATCCTTACAAGGCTTGAAAGAAATTTTGAATTCTATATCAGTTCCTCTCTTATCATGGCAAGTATTCAACTCACCATGAAAAAAATTGCATCTATGAATAAACTTGCATCTATGTGTACAATGAGCAACTGTGGCTTATAGCTTGAGGCATATCGTCACATAAAATGAGACTGCACTTGATTATTTGGAAGATTTTAATTCTTGCAATTGTTTTTGTAGATCATCCACTTCAGATTTTAGATTCTCAATAAAATAAGGCTCTGCAGCCAATTTCTCTCTATATTTCTCATGCTCCTTTTCTGCCTTCTGCATTGTTTTCTCGACATCCTGTGAGTGCACTAAAGCAGTTAAGATGAAAGAAAATCTTGAGATCTTTACAACATACAAGACCATCTCTTGGTCCTCTAAGATATGATCAATCTTTCTGCATACTTATGCAAGCAATATAAGCCATAATGCTGGCCATGAAATAGATCTAACCAAAAACTACCAAGCAAAGGAGAAAAAACTGAAGCCACTTATTCTCACCTTTGTAGCCTTTTTGGACAATTCCTTGCCCTCGTAATCATGAGTTGGCAAGCCTTGATCATTAAATACGCTGTACTTTGTTGACTGCTTTTGAAAATATTCCTTTGGATTAACTGATGCTAGCTGAAATTTTTCGATCTCTTTCAACTGGAGTAATCAGAACAAAATGCAACATGAATTTTCAAATTTCTCAACAATATTCCATGTGCTATCAATCTCAGAAGAATATATTATCAGCAATAATTATAGCTAGACTTTCGCTCTGCAAGCTGTAACTCAGCATATCCAGTTATGTAGTCTTTCATATGCTGAGTTACAGCTTGCAGGGTGAAAGTGTAGCTATAACTATTGCTGATAATATATATATTGAACCAGAGATGAACAAATATTTTAAAAATTATCTCACAGCATATATGATACTACATTTCAAGCTTACAAAAGTCATTCTCTGCTTTTTCTTGAAGTATATAATATTTTATTGAAAGATAAATCTAATCAGCTGAAAATACATAAACAGTAAGCCTACTGAGATGCCATTTACCAAACAAGAAACTCATTTATGAGGTGGAATATACCTTTCTATCTACTTTGGCCTGCACAGACTTGATTGTGGCTTCCCTTGCTTTACGAAACTTCTCGTCTCGCTCATTCTGAAGAACCCCTGAATCACAAAGTTCCCATATGGAACCTGATGGGGAGTCCTCTACTCTGACTCCTAAATCAACCATTGTATAATCACGAAATTGATCTGTGATGGAAATCAATCTTGCCTGCAGGAATGAGTTGGCAGTTATGGAGTTTTCCTAAACTTGAACTATATGTTGAAAAATGTACGCTGGAAAAAATACTATTCTAATTTACTCAATCTAGATATCTTGGATCTAAAAAAAATGGACTTAAATTTCATGTACTTCTCCAATAACAAATTTCCCATCAACATAAACAGCACTTGAGAGACATATAAATTATGTTTACATAGTTTACATCACGATAAATGCTAATGATTACCTTAGATAGGTCATCCTTTGCTGCAGCTCTTACTTCATCTCTTAGAGAACATGCAGCATTAATGTATGGGGCCTGTTGATAAATTCCAAACATCAGTTCCCAAATAGGTTGGGGGTATGTTCATAAAATCAGCTCATTCATGTGCTCGGTTCATGATATCAAACAGCTACCAGAACTGATATAGAAGAACACAGGAAATCACTAAAATAAATGTGTTTATAACCTCAGAACTAAAATATGATGAACATAACTCACTTGGTTTAATTTAATATAAACCAATATTACCAGAAAGCTTTAAATTTTTCCATTGTTCAACATTTCCATTCCAAAAGCATTGGCTTATTCTGGAAAAAGCTCAACTCCAACATTCTGACACACACTTAGCTTCGAATGAAATTTCAACTCATGTATATGCTACTATAAATGGAGGATTTTATAAAGACTAATACTATGTCATTTTTTATTACTCTAGCCCAAATAGGATTTTACAAAGACAAGTACTATGTCACTTTGATTCCTCCCTTGTTCAAATATCACCATATTTATTGAGAGTTAAAGTTTCTTCTGGATCAAATTTGACCCTCAAATTTTGAGTATGCCCAAATATGACTATTAATTTATTCTCCAGAATGTTTGTGTAGTCTCAAAAAGGCCCACCTTCCATATTTTGATACTACAATGCATTTGAATACAGTTTCAGTGCAAAACACTAATCTTCTACATGTTATAACAAAAAGAAAATGTTGCAACAACGGTACTAGGTTGCTATTGATTTTTCCTTGGTTTGTGATTACCTAATTTAGTTTCAGGAAGACATTTAATGTGGATAAAGTTTGATACCAGGATTCTCATATGGTATTGACCAAATAATATTCTAATCATATACACTGAAGCACATAGAGCATTTCATAGATTCTCTGCGTCTAGTTTGAAGAGACATACAAGGTCAATAGAAAACCCAAGGAAAACATCGCAATAGATTTCTTGGACATGGGAACGAGCAAACCAGCCCATTATCCACTATTGAAGAATTTAACTTCGGAAGATATTCTTATTTGGTTTATTTGTATTATTTGTATTGTACTTCCTTCGGGAATTATTTATGTTATATTTGATCATATAAAAGTCATTGAAAGAGTCAATGTAAACCCTACTAGTTGTGTCGGCCTAGAAGAATCCAAAAAGAATATTTTAATGTACCCTGGACAAGTCGGCCCTGTTAGGAAAAAGGTAAAGTCAATTGATTAGTATAAATAGGAGGCTCGCCCTCCTCATTTGAGCACCTCACTCACTCATCAAGTTCTCATGAGTAGAGAGATAGAGTCAAGTCTCTTAGGAGAGAAGAGTAGCTGCTATTGAAGACTTTTTGTTTTGGGTTATTGCACAAGGATTGACATTGTACTTTCTGACGAATCTATATTGAAGAAGTTTTGTTGGGTTTTCTGCCCCACGAAGGTTTCCCAGGATAAATTGTTGTGTACTATTGTTTATGTTGTGCTTGTCTATCTTTCAGTGATCCTTTATGTTATTGCATTTAAAATTCTAACATCCACACTCCTAATTAGTTATCTAGAGAATAGATTTAGTCCACAAGTGAAATTCCTCCAATGCATGAAATATTCATCCATTTATTGACTCTGCTCATTCATGATTTATAAGAAGCTATAACTAAAGATAAACTTCAAGGGCTGTTCATAGATATTAAATATGAATCCATAAATTGGGTGTCATACTAGAAATCCTAATTTAAAATAACTTGGATAGTATGAGTTAATGAATAAATCCAAGCTATGAATCCTGCCAAATTTCATCCTCATTTCAGAGCCCTATTTGCAGATTCTTCCCCTGAAATAGAATTTCCTATGAACGTATGAAAGTTAAAGAAAGTGAATATGTAGAATACATTACAATACTAAAAAGCAGCCCTATGTTTAACATAAAAAATAAATTAATTCACAAAATAGGTTAAAAAACACAGATACTAAGATCACAACTTTCCCCTTTCTATAGTCATGTTTTTTACTTAATTTTGCACAATTGCCTGTAACTCTGCCCAATCATTTTACTCTCTTTTTTTTCATTTTTGTATTTAACTTTCACCAAGTGTCAAGGGGGAAAGTCAAAGCGCACCACAATTGATTCAATTCCACCAGAGCTGTTTGCTGAGTCAGAGCCAAATCCAATCTCATTATTCACGTTAGCTGTTGACAATCCTGAAAACAAACCATCATTGATTGAAAACGGTAATGTTAGAAAAAGTCAGAGAAACAACACTGAACAAATCTATCTGCATTGCAAAAGCAGTTATTTATTGCTGACAATTTGTTTGCAACAACTAAATTCCTGGTTGCAATATCCTTAGACACTGTATTTCTTCTGACAGGATGTCAAGTAGTCAGTCATAACACGAAGAGTAACAGAAAAACAAACTATACCTTGAATGTTGCTTGCAGTCAGAAGAAAATATTTATGCCTAGAAGAGGAAATGAATTATCCAAAAATTATGAGAAGAATAGACATGTTTCAATAGCACTTGAATCTCATTTGTGAACAAGAAAAATATTTTCTGGAACAGTTCTCTTCCAAGAGGGTTTAGCATCTAATTGGCATAATCGTGAAATGAATAAAAGCAAAGTATAAAATCATGTACTTAATACTAGGTGCACATTGTACATTGAGGTTCTAAACTGAAGTCCACAATCCAACAAAGTGATCCTCATGTCAATTCTAGGCATCTTGATAATATCATATAAAAAATCAATTAACATAAAGTTCACAACTCCACTGCAAGGATTGTCTGATCTTATCCAAACAAATAAGTGGAAATAACCATAATTGCTTTCATTTTAGAATGCCTCCAGCAATTGGACAACTCCACTCTTAAAACAAGTCACTTGAATGTTCATACTAACCTTTTGGCAACAAGATTCCAATTTGATGATAGATGCTATGACACATACATCTTTTCTATAATCAATGCCGGAGGGAAGTCTTAAAATGTCAACACAAAACATATGTAAAATAGGCCTCAAATCACCTAGGCAACCCATAAAATCAAATTAATGTGCCTCTAACCACTTTGAGTGACATGTTTAATGATAATCAAGTTGCACACTATTGGGCCACACAGGGATAGGCTGTCTGACCTTCCTAAGTTGATCCAGGGTCCACTCTATCTTCTCCAACCAGCTATTTTTTCATAAAATCAACCTTCATCATCGTTATTCTGAAGCAACTTCCAGATATTGCATTTTCTAAGCATTACTAGCACAACCAATCACTTTACATCAGTTCTTAAGCCAAACCAAGTATGAAATTGAAGGTCCCTTCACCTGTTCTTTACATCTTTTATCTCCAAAAATAATCTCCTAAAGTGGGAGATGTATGGCCCAAATTTTTTCTTCTGTGCAAATTATACCTGGAGTACATTTTTACCTGTGCAGTTCAGTTTGCTGCATATCTGTTCCAACCAAAGTTACCAAACTCGGATACAGATACAAGTATGGTATGATCCAAAAAGCAGCACTAGTGGGCACAGTGGTTACCCTTGGCAAAATGGTGGTATAATACCACTTATCATGAGGCTAAAAAAATGACACCGTATGATTTGGTATATAACCAACAACCGCCCTGAGTGATTTCATATCTACCAGGTACCTTGAAAGTACATGCAGTAGATAGCCTGCTTCATAATCGTAATGTCATTCTTTGCACACTAAAGGGAAATTTGACAATGGCTCAAAATCGCATGAAGCAACAGATGGACCAGCATCACTAAAAGCTTTCATTTATAGAAGGAAACCAACTATTCATTTCCCTCCAACCTCATAAGCAGACGTCTCTCAAACTTAAAAGCCATCAGAAGCTCACACCAAAACTGGATGAAGATGGCTCCATTTGGAGCCAACCAAAAGCAGTTTTTCACACCAGGGTGTCATGTACATCAGCGCACTATCCATGATGTTTTGATCCAGTGGAAGATACCTCACCAAAAGATGCTACTTGGGAAGCATCAACCATTTTGCAACAGTATCCCCATCTCTAGAGTCTAGCCTTGAAGACAGTGTTATTTTTGAAGGGGAAGGGCATGTTAGGGTCCTATCCTGACCCCTTACTTTATCAATGTACAAGGCCATAAGGTCCATTAGATAGTTAGAGGGTAGTGACTTAATGTAGAAGGCCCTCTTTATTGAATAAAGGCCCCCAGGTGGTTGATCCTCATTAATAGCATGATCAAAAGTAGTTAGGGTGTTGGCTATTGAAGCACTATATATAGAGCAGCAAGAAATGTAATATTTTGTCAATAATTGTTATTGTACTTGGAGCTTTTCTCTTGGAAGTTGCCTTCTTGAAGAGGCAAGTGAACATAGATCACTATTTTGAATATCATTAATGCAATAGATCTTTCTCAGGGTTTATCTATATTCTCTTGTGTTTTTCCTATTTTTGTTCTGAAGTTCTGTGGTTCAGTCCATTACAGAAATTGGCTCTGATAAAATTCCTTCCAAACTCATCACAACAATCTTTGCAATGGTTTTATAAATGCAATTCCATAACGATATAGGCCTATATTATTCAAAGGAAGATGGATTATCTGATTTTGGAACAAGATTAATAAGTGTGGCATTGAAAGCAGCTAACATCCTACCATTCAACCTGAAAGCAGCTAACATCCTACCATTCAACCTGGAATCCTCTATAACTCGCAAAAGATCATTAAGACCTGGACTGAAACTATGGAGCACTTCTTCCAATTCTCCTCTAGACACCTCTTCCAACAACCTTCCATTATCCTCATCAATTACAAGACTAAGAAAATATGAGGTCATCTGAACTATGTCAGCAATGTTAAATCTTATGTCTTTCCTATAGATCTCACCAAAGTGATCAATCCTATATTTTGCAATGTCTTCAAATCTAATAGCAACCTCACCATTACTCTTCTCAACCGTCCAAATGGTATTGACATTTCTCCTGTGGTTTGCATACTAGTCGAAATACTTTGTATCATGCATTTCTAAGAATAATGCTATGCACTTTAATCTCCAAACTTCCTCAGTATCCACCAAAATCTCTCTTCTTCTACTCCAATTTTGGGAGCTCCCTTTCAAAATATTCATTCAATGATCCCACTAAATCTTGAGAATACAATGTAGCCAAGCAAGCTTCTATCTCCTCTAACTCCCAAGACTCCTTTTGCCTTTTCTCAACTCCCCAACATACAGTCAAATGCTTAATTTTTTTCAGAATCTCTTCAAATTGTATTGGAGTTGATTCTCTTAAGTCTAAATAACTTTGTTTTAATTTAATTTAACATTTGCATTTTTTATCCAAACAGACTATTAAGTTCATCCCATACCTATATGAGGGTTCTTTTTTTAAGCCACAAGAGGACAATCGAATGGTGAAAGCCAAGTAATGTTTAGCACTGACCAAAGTTCAATTCCTCAAATAAAACGCTGGCATGCTCCCACAAAGGGGCCTTTAATTGGCGGAGCCATCATGGCCATTATGTCATGCAGGGTGGTATATGTCCAAGATGGAGTATATGGAAGCATTGACCTCTTTAAAGGCGGTTAATGCCCAAACTTTGTCACAGCAAGATTTCTTGAGTTTCCATTTGGAGGGATTTTAGAGATCTAGGCAATGCATTCTGTATCTGAAATAGCTAACCTAATTAATTATTGATTTAGGCCTATGATCTCAAAACTTCCATTCAACATGCTTATCTTGTGTTAGTTTCCATTCAGTTCCATCCATTCATCCCCACGCATTCTTTCGCATTGATTGCGATTGTGTTTTCACCTTAGAGGTGTGCAAATTATGACCATTAAATTTATCAAGAGGGACCTCCATTTCATCACATTCAATATAGAAAACACCTCCACATAATATGTTATACCTTTGTCTCATAATTTAAAGAATTTGTAATATACATTTGTTTACTGTTGCACACTTGCCACATGTTTGCAACTTCAACCTGTCTTCACGCATCTGCCCATCTACAAATCATGTATGATCAGAGGTTCTACAATCAACTTTATAATACGACTCTTCGTAAACTGCAACTTAGTCTTCGTGTGTGTGCAATGTCATATTTTTTGCCAACAAGTTTTCTCCACCTCTGTCTGTATCCTTCGTCCCACTGTTTACATAATCTGTAAAACATGTGTACCTTAGAATTCACGTTTTTCAGCCCACTGGAAGACATTATTTATTGTACCATGACTCGCTTATAACAAAGTCTATACTATGTTTGAATCTACAACACTTCATCTGCAAAATATGTCCTAAGGTTACAATGACTGCAATTTCCACATTGATATGTCAACAACAATATCTAAAAGATCTATCATTGAAACTGAAATAACTGCTTCATTCAATGACATTGAAGCCAGAACTTTCCAAACCTTGATCATGTAACCTCCATCGTTGTTGCACCATAATGACTCGCTCACAATGTGCTTCCATAGGTTTGTCTGCTATCATTGCCACCATGCCTGTGCAATCTCACCTCCTGCGTTGATGTCTCTATCTACGCCTAGTTCTCTATTAGGGATTTTCAAATCTCTTTTAATCATACTAAAGTCTAACATGAAATATTTTCATCTTTCTTTTAATACATTCTAAAATAAATCTGAGCTTGCCTTTTGTGGGCAGAATTTCTCAATCCTTCTCAGGATAATAAGATGTAATATCCAATTTCTTCAATGTCTTCATGTCCAGTCACAGGATCATTATTGCACAAACACGATATCAAATTACAGAGACTGCACAAATATATACAAGAGCAAAGAAGATACAAGAATGATAATAAAGTTTTTATTAAAATGGCAACCATGAATTATACATAACATTGGCTGAATAATAACCCATAAACAAAAATAGGTGCCTTGCAAGGTCACCCCAAAAACCATAAAGCATGCTAAACTTATCAGGGAGATAGAGAAAGCACCCTGTTACGCCCTGACATGTATGGGGCAACTTGATCAGCATTTCCTATGTGATCTTCCAACACACCCAGCAGTTCCACAGATGAGATCTATGATTTCCCCATAAACACTTGACAGAGACAATTTCAGCCCGCTCAGGGGACAATTTCATCCTACTCAACCTACCTTGCAAGCCAGAGACAAATGGGGACATCTAATCTATACCAGTGTTATGACATATCCTCTCTACTGACCTATGGTAAATGCTTTCTTATGTGTGTGCATGACAATAGGGGGTCAAAGGTGTTACTCTATAATGGCTCATGTATCCTCAAATATTGTTTCAACAGCTTAGGGAGCATCATGGTGTGGTTGTAATTCTTCTTTCCTCATCGGATTAAGTGTATGACCTTGCAGAATAGATGTGCCCCTGGAGATTTAAGGAAGTGTGACCCTCATTTCATGTCATTAACAACATTTTACCTTGCCATCTCTTATATCATGTCATTTCACTAGCCACTTCACCCATTTCCATCATGTTCCCCTTTCGCAATTAACTAATTATATGTCAAGTTCTAAGGTCTCTACATACTATTCCTATCTGGTGCCTAAATCAAAGTCAATAGAGTCAAAGCACTCTAAGGGAAATGAATTTAAATGATGAATGTGAGCCATGCCCCCTTGCAAAAAGCCAAGTTCCCTATGTCCTAGGATATCAAAGCCAAATCTAAAGCAGAGGAACTAAGCCCAAAAGGGCTTAAAAAATAAAAAAGTTGAAAATAAAAAGAAAAGACAAAAAAGGTATTGTAAAAATAGCACAAAGGAAGGGTAACTCAAGAAGGAAATAATTCCCTTTCAAGGCACACATATGGACGAAAAATCATTAACCCCCAGCTCTTGAAAGCTAAGGGGAAGTCTTAAAAACTTAGACGCTGTCATGATAGTTAATTTTTTAACCCCTTTTTCCTAACATTTCAGTTAATTTCTCCTTTCATTACATTACATTCACATCATTACCCTTACCTTGCATAGAAACTTAGCAAGTTCACTTAGTCTCAGCAGTGTAACATGAAACGTGGATCAATTATGGTTGCACCATGGAATTTCTAAGGTTATTTGAAGAATTAATTAAATGAGTTATTAGAAGAGTGTACATAATAGCCTTTATGTTAATGTTTGCATATAATTAAGTTGTTTTCCTAAGTTATACTCTATAATGTCTAACACTTGGTTAACTTGATTTGATACATGTCTCTTTCTCCTAGGTGGTGAGCCCCCCTTCTCATGCCCACATGGGAGCTTTATGAGGAATATTCCATCATCGTTTTAAAGGGCCAACCCTCTTGTACCATTTGGATGAGTTTTATGAAGCTTTGACCACCTTATTGATGAGCTGGTTCAACATTTGGACCATTATTCGCTCATGTTGGCCCATTGCACAGAATTTGGGGAGTGGGTTAGAGGTTCGTTCCACCATTTGTGGTTCCATTCATAATGCTTGGACCACTTCTAGAGAGCGCATTCATCATTTATGGACCATTTCTTGTCACGCGTGCCACTTTTGACTAAGTTTGTTGGAGATTCCATCATTTGAGGAGGGCACACTTGTCCCTTTTTTACAACTAGACCATTGGACTGTTGGACCATTGTATTAATGATGACAAGTTGTTATTTTTGACTTGTCAAGTATTTGGATAAGGTGGTTAGGCCTTGTTAGTTAGATTTCGATCCATATATTATTATTTTGACTAGCTCTACTTGGGCGCCCCACTCTTGGAGGTTATTTGTACTTCACATGTATTATTTTTAGCTTATTTTAGTGGTGTGCCCCCTATTTTGACCTATCAAGGTTAGTTAAGTGGTTGAGTTAGGGTTGTTATTTTTGACCTTATCACTCGAGAATTTAGAAACTCTCTCATCTATATAACAGAGACTCGCCTCATTGCTTCTTTTTGCTAGAGGCTAAGGCTACAAACTTGATCTTGAACTTGTAAATAAAAACCTCTCATTGGAGAAACACTTGGTTTTTTCTTGAGTTTATGTATTATGTGAAGAAAATGGAGAAGAAAAAGAGGATATTAGGAGCTAGATGTTGAATATCACTCTTTGCTTTATATGGATGCTCAAGTTTAATGTATATGTTACATTGTATTTTATTTCTATTTTTGTAGGGTTCCATTTGAAAGTTTAGCATGTATCTCGATTCTCAACACATGATTTTCATGCACTTATTTGGTTCTATAGCAAGGTTTTTTAAGTCTATTGCAGGTATATTGAGGTTTCTACACTAGAATCCGCTCCCTTGAGCTTTGGAGGAGTGACGTAGCTATCAAGAAGAAGAAATAACAGATTGAGTTTTTCAATCAATCCCTTCTTTTTGATCTCCAAATTCCATACTTTCTTCCTTTAGACTCCGTTCACCCAAATTCACTAAGTAACTAGAGACTAAGGCATTAATCAACACATTCATAAGCTACATAGCCACTTCTTTAAATTTCATTTCATTTCAATTAAATTTCTGAATGTTAATTTTGTTTCTCTTAAGTTTTCTAAGTAATTTAAAACAAAAATCTGGTTCAGGGCATGTTTATCTCAGCAAGTTATCTTCAGTGTTACATGGGGACGCGTTCCCCACAGTCGGGGGCGCGCCCCCCTTGCTCTCTGCACCATGGGGACTTGGGGGCTCTTGGTGAAACGTTTCTCCTCATCCCCAATTTGGTGAAACTTGAGGAAACACGGAGGGGAGCTCACCCCCTATTTTGAAGCATATGTCGGTGAAGGGGTGCCACCTAGGCACTCCTTCCCAAAAATGGGTCGTGCCTAGAGACGAGATAGAGCTCAAAAGAAGAACGAATCAGGGAATATGCAGTGTGTTTGCCTGCTGGAGGTGTTTAGTAGTAATGGTAATATTAAATTCTAAAGTAAAAGTGGTATTTTCTTTATCTTTCATTTTCTATCCTTAAGTGGTATTTTTTAATATTACCATTAATTGTTTCAGGATGTTTGAGAGTGGTTCCAACCTCATCAAAGTTCATATGAAAGAAGTAGAATTTTAGATCCCATTTAGAATTCAACCTACTTAACAGTTTTTAGGGTTTCAAGATTGCAATGTTTCTACTGGATTCTATCATGTATGAGGTTAAGGGATTGGCATTTAATTAGGCACATCAACCTCTCTATGTACCTTGATGTTAGTGGTGTTGATTGTTGAACTCCTCTATCATGACCTTAATCAAAATGTACCCTTTAGTCAAGAAAAATCACTTATTAAGCAAGGGAATTTTTTTATGATTCTACCTTATTTTAACGCTTGGTTTAGGAAGATTCATCAGAATTGTAGGGTGTTGAGTAATGTCCTTCAAGGATCAACTTTGAGATTCGAGGTAGAGGCAAGGGCTAAGAACCTAGAGGACGGGGGCACAGGGTGCTACTGATGAATAGGATCCCAATATAGGATCAATAGTTCACTCTTGCATAATTGTATGTTGGACTTCAAAGCCTCACTTCATGAAGCCTGCTAGTACATGAAAAAATAGGGTCCTCTGGTCACATTTCCCCATTACAACATCTATGCCATGGATTCACACAATGTTGAAGTGTGTTGAATCATTGAAGAAATATAATTAAGTTTTGCTACTTTTCCAACAACATCCGTGGTTATGGATGTTATGGTTGCTAATGTACCATAGGTATGGGGCATATTGTTGTCCTGTGAATGGGCTGTTATGGTGGGTGGATCCATAAAGATGGACATATCTTATGTTGTGATCACGTTGCCTAATCCTCAACAAGTGAGGATTTACAGGGAGCAGCTTAAACTATATTTACACATGTGAATTGTCATTGCTGGGAATTATAATTTTTATGACCCCAACGTCCCCCAGTCCCCACCCACCCCCCGAATTTCCCTAAAATTTGGGGGTGGTCTCCACATGTCCCCAATGTGTGTTTCCCGGCTCCCGTGCTCACGCGTCCAGGAAACTTGGGGGAACATTGGTTATCTTTCTAATATGAGCTAGAGCAATAGTTATTTAGTTAATTTTATGAAGCAACCATAATTTTCAGAAAGTTACTTCAAGTTTAGCTTAGTAATTTCCACTCTTATCACACAATCAAGCTCCACTTTCATTGGTGTTAATCAGAGTTGAAAAAGTCGGCGAAAAATCGCGACTTTTTCAAAAAGTCGCACATCTTTCCCTCTGCCGAAAAATCGGCCAGTAAAAATCGCGCTTTTTTAAAAACTCGGCAAGTCGCGACTTTTCTAAAAAATCGTGACTTTTTCTAAAAAATCACGACTTTTTCTAAAAAATCGCGACTTTTTGGAAAAAATCGTTGAGGATTTTTCACAGATTTAAAAGAGTCAGGTTTTTTTTTTTAAATTGATGAGTTTTGTACAAGTGACATTGATGTCAACAATACTAAATGGTAATGTTAAATTCTTAAAGTAAAAGGATGGAAAATGAAAGATAAAGAGAATGTCACTTTTATGGAAAATGAAAGATAAAGAGAATGTCACAATGAAAGATAAAGAGAATGTCACTTTTATGGAAAATGAAAGATAAAGAGAATGTCACTTTTACTTAAATTTTTAACATTACCATTAATTGTTTCAGGATGTTTGAGAGTGGTTCCAACCTCATCGGACTTCATATGCAAAAAGTAGAATTTTAGATCCCATTTAGAATTCAACAGACTTAATGGTTTTCAGGATTTCAGGATTCCAATGTTTCCAGTGTATTCTATCATGTATGTGGGTAAGGGATTGGAATTTAATGAAGCAAATCAAAATCTCTATGTACCTTGATGTTGGTGGTGTCAATGCCTGATTGTTGAAGTTGATTGAATTCCTCTGTCATGACCTTAATAAAAAATGTACCCTTCAGTCAAGCAAAATCACTTATTAAGCATGGGAAGCTCTTTCTACCTTATTTTAATGCTTGGATTAAGAAGTTTCATCAAAATTGTAGGGTGTTAAATGATGTCCTTGGAGGATCAACTTCGAGATTGGAGGTAGAGGCAAGGTCTAGAGCCTAGAGGTGGGGGAACATGGTGCTATTGATGAATATGATGTCAACATAGACAATGATTTTGATGATTATGTTTTAACTTTTTTCAATTTTGATTTAGATATATATTGCACTTGGTGCCATTTTGATAATATTTTCTCTCTAATGGTTTGGAATCATAGATTGGAATCTTTAATATATATATTTTTCATTAAAATTGTAAAATTTTATGTATTTTTTAGCAGTCCGAATCATTGAAATCAAACTGCTCCCAGTTATTTGCATCCACTACATCTATATACTAGCGCTTTCTCCATATTTATGTTCCAATGTGTTTATCTGATGTTATTGTTGCGTTATATGTTTAAAATTCTGAAAAAAATGAATGTATTTTGCATTTTTTAATGTTTGCCGACTTTTGCCGATTTTTCCCGATTTTTTTGCCGATGTTGCCAAGTTGTATTCGGAACCCTTGCCGATTTTTTGCCGATGCCGACTTTTTAAACATTGGTGTTAATTACTTTGTTTTATAATTGCAAAATATCACTTAAAAGTTAATTTCCAGCAATCTGATTTTGTACAATAAATTTTTGATACACGACTCTAGATTTATGGCAACACCAGCTCTAGAACAAAAGCCTTGAGGTGTTTTTTTGTAAAAATTCAGTATTCCCCAACCCGGTTTCAAGTTTTCAACTGTGCATATCGTATAATGCCCAACCCCATTCATTTGATCATTGTTGCAAGTGAGGTAGTTACACATAAACCATACAGTAAATGAAACACTTAGACAAATTTACAACTTTTTAAATAGACAGTCACACACATGAATTTTCAGACACGGTATTTTTAGCCAAATGGCCCAGGAAATATCGCTAGGGGAAAACCTGTTGAGAGATGATTTTTATTCGTTTCTTCTCGAAAATGAAAAATACAACATACAGAAGACAAACTTCCAATCCTAATTTCCAGCCTTGAAAAATGTGCCAACTGATAGAGAAAGTATCGTACGGCTGTAGCTTGCCTCGAACTCTATGCCCAGGACAGTCTAAAAAACGTGCCCTCAATCAGATAAAAACTGTCCTCAATTTCAGTGCCTACATTGCCTAGAAAATTGAGCAAAATGCAGTCTGCTCACTGTACGACCACCACAGAATTTATTTGCACAAATAATGTTGAATATTCCTCCTTGAAATTTGTGCCTGCTTCTGCAAACTTTATGCCCAGAATCTTCCTCAAAATATGTGCCTTCTTCACCTCGAACTTCATGGTAGTACTTTACTGTTACCTCCACTTTTGTGTTGGTTACAGGCAGCATTTAATGTTGATCTCCTCCTCGAGATGTGTGCCAGACATACTCTGAAAATCGTGCCTCTGCTGTACGGATTCTGTCTAGGAATTCGTGCCCTCCAATAGACTTATTCTCTCTCAAAAAGAAACTCAACTTGCTCTCCAATGCTCATGAAGAATGAAAATGCCTCTTTGGTTTGCCTTGCCTTTTTATGTTTCTCATGGAGCAGCTAAATGGTCACCAAATCCAAGGGCCCACATTGGCTTTGGTGATCTAAGATCAATGGACTAGAATAAATACACTTTTCTCTCCATAAAAAATAATTTCTCTTAACCACCACTTAAATTTATCAAAAGACAAAAAGTCACTGTATAACTCTAAAGTGAATTGATTACACATCTCATGTAATTAATGCAAGGGTCGTGTCACTTTTCCCCTTTTTAGTGACTTAGGCACAAAGTCACTAGGGGAACACTTTCCTAGGTACAAAATCAAGACTCCCTCTTACCGAGGAAGGTGTTCCGCACCACTCCCAACTTGTCTTTGAAGAAGACAAACTTGCCCCTCCCCAAAGATTTCGTCAAAATGTCCTGCTCATCAGTGGAAATGTACTACCACTCTACAACTCTTCTCTGAACATAGTCACGGATGAAGTGGTACATGATCTCAATGTGCTTCGACCTGTCAAGGAATACTAGATTCTCAAAGGGTTTGATGCAACTCTAATTGTCATAGTAGATAGTCGTATGCCTTAGCTCATGTCAAAATAAACACACCTACAACTTGGGAATCCACAAGACCTCACAACTAGCCTGACTGGCTACCATGTACTCAGCCTCTGCAAAACTCAATGCAACAGACTTTTGCTTCCAACTGAGCCACGACACTCTTTCCGAGCACAAACTGAAACAACATCTAGAAGTGCTCTTCTGGTTTGTCACACATCCTGCCCAATCTGAATCTGTAAATCCAACCAACCTGATCCCATCTGTCCTCCTATAATCTAGACCATAATCCATTGTTCCAACAAAATATTTGAACACATGTTTTGTGGCTAACCAGTGCACTCTCCTAGGCTCCACCATAAACTGACTGAGAGTTCACCACAAAACACAAATCTAGCCTGGTGTTGACGAGATACATCAAGGAGCAGTGAGCTAATGATATAAGGTCAGATCTACCAACTCTTCTGAAAAGCATGATGCTTCTTCTAGTTGGTGATCATCGTTGTGGCCATCGACTAGCAATCCTCCATCCTAAATCTCCTCAAGATATCCACTAGATACTTTCCCTACCCCAAGAAAATATGTCCAGGCTCTTGCCAAACCTCCAATCCAAGAAAATAGTGCATCATCCCAATGTCCTTCATCTCATACTCTGAAGCAAGATCTCCCCTGCATGTTGCAATGAGCCTCTCCTCATCTATAATCAACAAGTCATCCACATAAAGCAGAAGAATGAGCAAATCATCACCAACCACAATGTAGTAAATTGTTTGGAACAACCTCACTCTTCTAAAATCCCATCTACAACAAGTAAGCATCTATCCTGGAGTACCAAGCTCTAGGAGCTTGCTTCAACCTGTAAACATGAGATGTTCTCGCATAAATCTCAAAGCCATGTGGGTGCTCAACATACACCTCCTCCTATATAAGCCCATTGAGAAATGCGGTCTTTACATCCATCTAGTGGATCTTCCAACCCATCTCCGCTGCAATGGAGATCACTACTCTGATCGAAGAGTAACAAGCAACTGGTGCAAAGGTCTCGTCATAAACAATTCCCTCTACCTATGAGAACCCTCGTGCCACAAAACGAGCTTTGTACTTCTCCACATTTCCATCTGCAACATGCTTGATCTTGAGGAGGCCTCCAAATCATGAAGACTAGTCACCAAAGCCATACCATACATGTCTGGCATCCTAATCTCTCGTACAGGTCTCTTGGGATCTCTAAATGACTTAGCTTCCTTCAGGGTGTGTTAAGCCACTTGGGCTTCCTCTTCCTTGAAGACTCCGCCAATATTGGTGTATCATCCTATGAAGACTGAGACTCAGGAGTAGTACTACCTGTAGCTGGTGACCCAAAAACCTGTGAACTAGAAGTTGGTGAACCATGTGAATCAAAAGCTAGAACTGGTAAACCTGTAACCCGAGAACTTAAACCTGTACCAGGCAAACCTGTAGACTGCATTCCTGAACCTGAAGCACCTGTAACCTATGGACAGTTCACCCTTGATAGCGATGAATCTAAACTCTGTGAAGCTGGACTCTATGTGCTCACCTAAGGTATGGAAGCCTGTTGCTCCTTTGCTCTGACTCCTGAGACTTCCTGAAGGCCTGATCCTCCTCAAATCTCACCTCCCTCCTCACAACAACTTTCCTCTACAAGCGAAGATATATGCGAAAGGCCTTTGAAGTCTCGTCATACCCCACAAAGATACCATTTTCTGTCATGGGATCCAACTTTGTCCTCTTCTCTAAAGGGACATGAGAGTAAGTTAGACAACCAAATATATGAAAACAGCCAACCTCATGCCTCTTACCTGTGAACGCCTCCTCAGGAGTCATGCACCCCAAGGCTTTGTGGGCACTCCTGTTCAGAATGAAAACAATTGTACTACAAGCCTCGGCCCAAAGAAAGAGTTGAAGACTCTTATCATGAAGCATCGCTCTTGCTGCTACCACAATGGCCATGTTCTTTCTCTCTACAACCCCATTCTTCTCTAGGGTGTATGGAACCATCAACTATCTCTTGATGCCTCACATACACAAAATGCATCAAATGCATTGGAGATATACGCACCCCCATTATCTCATCTCACACCTGAATCCCCCTCCTTGTCTCGTTCTCCACAAGAGCTTTGAACTCTTGGAACCTCTGCAAGACTTCTTCTAACTTCTTGCTCTTCAGAAAATAGATCCAAGTCTTCCTGGAGTAGTCATCAATAAATGAAACATAGTACTCAAACCAATCAACGAAACAAAAGAGATAGGACCACATAAGTCAGAAGCGTATCAAGTCAAATACTCCTGCCAATCTATTGTCAGTGCTCGGAAAAGAAATATCCGTGCAATTTCGCAAACCACAACCCCTACATACATCACTATGCTTTATGTTCAACTTAGGAAAACCAGTCACCATATCTCTCAACATCCTCAAAGCTGGATGATGTAAGTGAGCCATCCTCCTATGCCATAACTCGCATAGATCACTGCTACTGATGTGTGCCAAAGCATGTAAAGGAAAAAACAAGAGCTTGTACAATTTCCCACATCTAACTCCAATCGCAAAAAGAAGTAGATCGACACGATCCCTTGGGGAAAACGTGCACATGTCCATCAAGGAAGTACACTCCAAATCCCATATCCTCGATCGTGGAAACTGAGATCAAGTTCTTCTTCAGCCCAAGGACATACAATACATCCCTCAAAGTCATGGGCTCCATGGACTCCCTCTTAAAGGTGATGGTCCCCCTCCCAACTGCTCTAACAATCGTGGCGTCTCCTAACACCACCTCCAAATCCAAACCTATGGCTCGAAGATCCACTATCAATGTTTCAAGTGCTTGTGGTGGTGGATGCACTCAAGGAATGGCCAACCAATAGTGAGTACTCTCTCTCATCCTTTATATATATGTTGGTAATAAATGCTCTCTCTAAATCACCAGCACAGAGATAAACTCTCTCTCAAATCAAGTTGCATACGCATCAGTCTCTGTCGAAGCTATTGTTTGCTACTGCTTCTTTTTCTTCTTGTTCGGGCACTGTCCAACATAGTGCCCAAACCCCTGACAAGAAAAGCACTTGACTTTGCTCAAATATTTATTATGATCACCACCCTTCTGCTTAGCCCCCCCCCCTTGGGACCTTTCTTGGACTTCTTCTTCTTCCCTTTAGTTATCAACGCCACATTCTCCTCATCATCCTTACTATGCAATGATCTACCCTGCACATATCCTCTCTGTGTCTCCTCCTAAATGAAGTCATCCCAAAGACGATCCCAAGAAGGCATGTTCTCCTTAGCCACAATGGCGTCCACAAACACAGCCCATGGCTTGGCCACGCCATTCAAGGTTGTCCGCACTAGCTCATGACCAAGTACCACCTCCCCAATTGCTCCAAGCTCATCTCTCACCTATGTGATCCTAGTAAGGTAGGAAGTCACATTTTCAGATTTAACCATCCTGATGCTTTTCAACTTCTCTCTTAGTACCATCTTTCGGTTTTCATTGGAACTCTGGTACAAATTGGTTAAGGCCTCCCACATTTGATAAGCATAGTCCTTTCCAGACACGCATGGGATCACAAGGTCCTTCACTGCATCAAGGATAATTATCTTAGCCTTGATGTCCTTCTTGTCAAAATCTGCCTTAGCTGCTACATCTGTAACTGTGGGCACTACCACCAGATTAGCTTGATGGCTATTCACTATAATCCACAACTCATTCTCCTGCAAAATCAGCACTATCCTTACTTTCCAAGGAACAAAATTGGTTGCCCCATCCAACCTGTCCTCTATCCTCAACCCTGTGACCATCTCACTGAAAATGAAAGTCCAAAATCTGCTTGGTGAACAAAAGTGTCTCTCTCAAGTCTGAAATTCATTGTTCAGTAATTATGCTTCCCTCCTTAACTCAGCTCTGATACCATGTAAAAGTTTATTATTCCCCAACCTAGTTTCAAGTTTTCAACTGTGCATATGGTTTAATGCCCAACCCCATTCATTTGATCTCTGCTGAAAGTGAGGTAGTTACTCATAAACCATTCAGTAAATGAAATACTTAGAGAAATTTACAACTTTAAATGAGCAGATATAAAACAGACAGTCACACACATGAATTTTCAGACATAGTATTTTTAGCCAAATGGCCAAGGAAAAACGCACCAAGGGAAAACCTGTTCAGAGATGATTTTTATTCTTTTCTTCTCGAAAATGAAAAATACAGCAGTCTAATACAGCATATAGAAGACAAACTTATCCCACAACCAGTGTTAACTTCCAGCCTTGAAAAATGTGCCAACTAACAGAGAAAGTATTGTACGGGCAGGTTTGGCTGTAGCTTTGCCTCGAACTTGGTGCCCACGACAGTCTAAAAAGCATGCCCTCAATCAAAGAAATTATGTCAATTTCAGTGCCCACGTTGCCTAGAAAATCGAGCCAAATACAATCTGCTCATTGTACGGCCACCACAGAATTTATTTGCACAATTAATGCTGAATATTCCTCCTCGAAATTTGTGCATGCTTCCTCTGTGCCCAGAATCCTCCTCACCTTAAACTTCATGCTAGTTTATTGTTGTTACCTCAATTTCCGTGCTGGCTATAGGTAGCATTTAATGCTGATCTAATCCTCGAGATGTGTGCCAGACATACTCTGAAAATTGTGCCTCTGCTGTAGAGATTTTGTCTAGGAATTTGTGCCCTCCAACAGACTTCTTCTCTCTCAAAAAAAAACCTAGACTTGCTCTCCAATGCTCATGAAGAATGAAAATGCCTCTTTGGTTTGCCTTGCCTTTTTGTGTTTCTCATGGAGCAGCTTAAAGGTCACCAAATCCAAGGGCCCACATTGGCTTTGGTGATCTAAGATAATGGACAAGAATAAATGCACTTTTCTCTCCATAGAAAATAATTTCTCTCAACCTCCACTTAAATTTATCAAAAAGTAACTTTATAACTCTAAAGTGAATTAATTACACATCTCATGTAATTAATGCAAGGGTCAGGTCACTTTTCCCCTTTTTAGTGACTTACGCACAAAGTCACTAGGGAAACACTTTCCTAGGTACAAAATCAACAGTTTTTACAATTGACTTTCAGATTTTATGTGTGCAACCCATTTTTATTAAGTTTTAACTGATGGCAATTAAATTGTAACTTCTCACACATGGTTTAAGCTTATTTCTTGTTGTTTAAGTTCATTGCAAATACATAATAGCAATATAGAAAATGTCTTTTGGGTTGAATTACATGGATTTCACAACCATAGTTTACTTAACAATCTTAGACTTAATTTGCTTAATGTTTTGCTTACAATCTCATGCATGTATTGTTAAACAATCTTTGGATTTAAGCCATTCTTCCATAAGTAATTTTGCTTATAATTTCATGTCCATTTAAATACATCTCTGTAAAAATTGGTAAGCAACTCAAGGTTAAAATCAGATCTGGTTTATAGTTGCTTATGTCATGCTTAAATCTGATTTGATAATCTTCATACTTGCTTTTACATGCAATTATAACATGGCTACTTTATTTGATTGATGAAATCTATTTGATGGGATATTCACATGTTCTTTGATTTCATGTTATGTTCCAATTTCATGTTATATTATGGTTTAAGAAAACTAAATCATTGTAAGCAATAATAATCTTAGTGAATTGTGCTTAATCATATTGTGCATGAATTCTTGTGCCTACAACTTAAATGCCACACAAAACACTTTAGCTCACTAATCTAAATCTACTCACAATATTTCACAAGTAATCTAATCAATCATACAAACCTTAGTTACTTTAGGGAATCCCCCCTTAGTGTAGGATTATATTTCCTCACTTAAAGTGAAGAGAAACTTTATTTAGGTGACAATTGCAAAATTTCCATAGTTGCGAACAATCAGTTTTCAAACTACACATTTGAAGCAGTATAAATGGTTGTAAATAGCAATGTATAAAGAACATATATAGCTGAAATTCAAATCTGAAAATTGCGCAAGATATGAACAGCTGGAAATTTCATTAATATGCTCAAAATGAAATACATGTACATACCATAGCCTTCTACCAAGGCTAGTACAAATCTCCAAACTGTCCAAAATTCCCTAGATAGGGTAAATCAAGAAACCCTAGTTCAACCAAAAAGATCCAATGTGCAAGAATCTGTCCAACACATACTCCAAGGAAAGACATCTTCATATCTTCTTCTTCACCAATCCAGCCTAGGGTTTTCCTCCTCCCCTTCCTCAGAACAAGGGGAAAGCCCCTCTGTAAGTCGTTCTAGATGTTTGTACTGGCTTCCTGTTATAAACCCTTACTCTTATCTGCTTTATCTCATTGGTAAATTCACTCCTTCTCGCTTAGATCATCGGATAAGCAATCTTGCTATCCACAATTTATCCTCTGTTCATTTACCTTTCAGTTCAGCACAATTGTTGGGTCTCGGGCATAAGTACATTCTTAGGCCTCCCCCATGGCCAAAGATCTCATTCTCAAAGAATAAGATGTTTTCTCTAGATTATGCAGACTTAGACTTCATTTCAGAAATTCAGACTCTGATTCTTATGATCCTTTCAGAATTCCCAACCCCTCTTGGGAGCCCCCCGTCAAAAATCATTATCTTAGCTCTGCTCTCCTTTCTGGTTTAAGAATTCTGCATAACAGAATTGATGCTGTTGATTTTCTTTTAAGCCTTGCTTTTCCAGATCGCATGTGATTGATCTCAGAAAACTTTGTCGTCTTCCTATTGTAATCAAACCTGCAGATAAAAATTTGGGCATTGTTGTAATTGACACAGAAAAGTATCTTGCTGAAGGTAACAGACAATTATCTGATCACAATGTATATCAACATATTGCAGCAGTTCCTTGGATTGCTTCGCGAGCTTCTCATCGGCAGCTTCAAGCTCGGTACATAAATCTTCTTACTGTTAGCCAATGGAAGTATATTTTTCATATAGACATTCCGCATGCTCGTGCATGCGTTCTATATTTTATTTGGAAAATACAGAAAAATCCTCCTGTAGGACGTCCTATCTGCTCTTATAATGGCTTTATGTTGGAACCTCTGTCCAAGTATTTATATCATAGACTTTTGGACACTCTCGTGGAACAACCCAATCATCTTCCAGATTCTCTCTGTCTTCTACAGGCTATTGAAACAGAACGGTTCTCTGCTGATTCTCTTCTGGTTACTTTTGATGTAGAATCACTATATCCAAGCATTCCTACACAAGAAGGCCTTCTTGTGCTACGAGATATGCTTTCTCACAGTATTTTTGTTCTGTTTACTCCAGCTGATGTGGACTTTTTGGTTAGTGCTGCTGAACTGGTCCTTAGATGGCATTTTCTTGAATTCAACGATTCTTTTTATGAGCAAATCAGAGGCATCGCCATGGGCAGCAACTTTGTTGTTGTCTATGCTTGTCTCTTTATCTGCCATTTAGAAAAAGAAGTTGTCCGAAGAATGCCTTGTCCAGAAATCAAATTCTTCAAAAGATTTATTGACGATGGCTTTCTTGTTTTGACGGGTTCCCATGAAAGACTAATCGCTTTCCTGGAATGCTATCAGTCGATTTATCCTGATAACATTCGTATTACTTCTTCTATTTCTTCTACAAATGTTAACTTACTGGATGTAGTGCTTTTCAAAGGACCCGATTTTCATACTTCTGGAAAGCTTTCTACTAAGTGCTTTCAGAAGCCACTGAATGAATATCAATACATTCCGTTCACTTCTTGGCATCCTCGACACCAAAAAGTTGCATTTGTGGTTAATGAATTAAGAAGATATCTGCTTCGAGAAAGCTGTCATGATGGTTTTCTGCAGCTCAGAGGGTTGTTCTATTCACGGCTTCGCGTACGGGGATATCCGCCTGATTTTCTTCAGGCTTGTTTTGCTCAAGTTCATTGGGATCAGAGAGATACTTTATTGCATCAGGTTTATGCGCAAGGACCTCTTACGTACACTGGCCTCAAGAGGGCCCCCCTGGTGTTAAAGCTAGATTATTGTGAATCTACCAGAGCTTTGAACCTTGGGGGTACCCTAAACCCTAAACTTCATGGAGATTTCCAGCGTCACCCTCTGCTGCAGCATATTCCTAGACCTCTGATCTGTTGGAGAAATCCACGTAAACTTGGTTTTTTCATCATGAGCAGTTCAGATCCTCGTTGACAGATATACATTGTGATCAGATAATTGTCTGTTACCTTCAAAGATACTTTTCTGTGTCAATTACAACAATGCCCAAATTTTTATCTGCAGGTTTGATTACAACAGGAAGACGACGAAGTTTTCTGAGAGCAATCACATGCGATCTGGAACAGTGAGGCTTAAAAGAAAAATCAACAACATCAATTATGTTATGCAGAATTCTTAAACCAGAAAGGAGAGCAGAGCTAAGATAATGATTTCTGACAGGGGACTCCCAAGAGGGGTTGGGAATTCTGAAAGGATCATAAGAATCAAAGTCTCAATTTCTGAAATGAAGTCTAAGTCTACATAATCTAGAGAAAACATCTTATTCTTTGAGAATGAGATCTTTGGCCATAGGGGGAGGCCTAAGAATGTACTTATGCCCGAGACCCAACAATTGTGCTGAACTGAAAGGTAAATGAACAGAGGATAAATTGTGGATAGCAAGATTGCTTATCCGACGATCTAAGCGAGAAGGAGTGAATTTACCAATAAGATAAAGCAGATAAGAGTAAGGGTTTATAACAGGAAGCCAGTACAAACATCTAGAGCGACTTACATAGGGGCTTTCCCCTTGTTCTGAGGAGGGGGAGGAGGAGGAAAACCCTAGGCTGGATTGGTGAAGAAGAAGATTGAGAGAAAACCCTAGGCTTTCCCCTTCACCCTAATCTCTAACCCCCAAGGGATAAAACCTAACCCTATACCTCCAAGTTACTCCAAGAAGACCAAGAAACCTTAGCATCTCTAAAGAGAAAGAAAACACAGACAAGTAACAACCTAAGAAAGAGAGAGAGAGAGAGAGGGAGAGGAAGTGCGCACTCTTCTCTAGGTCACATCGCTACACGAGTGAATACAAGAGTGTGAATGAATATGATTGAGGAAAGACTCTCTCCTTCCTCTATATATATTACATATGACAAGTAAGGGAGGCCAACAATACAATGTGGACCTTAGCCCTTACAAGCAACCTACAATAAGTTGTTGTAGGCCAACACAAGTGTCCTGCTCCAAGGTGATGTCTCCATTGATCCTCCAAAGCAATGTACTCAACTGGGTCAGCTACCCCCTATACAAACACTATTGAAGCCCTAGGCATCTCTAAGCCATTTCCAATCCTTCAAACAAAGTCCAAGCTACCACATGCCAACTAGGGCTCGAGCACTCCTCCGTGATACAGAATGCTCCACATCCCATGCCAGGTGCTCTCCAACTACGTGATCCCTCCACGTGGCCACGGACCACAATGAAGGGCATCCACCATCCATGCAACAGATATCTAATGCCAAAGGTAAAGCCAAGCCTGCATCATCCTAATGTCTACCTTGGATCATCTAGGGGCTGAACATACACCATGAACCCCAAATCTTATTAAGCGCTCCAAAACATGGTGTAAACACTTTCTAAGTAACCCAAAAATCTAACAATCCACATAGTGCAACTTTTAACTATTTAGCAGCATAAATATTTTATAATTCTTTTGTTATTTTTTGGCTACTGTCACATTTGGCAACTTGTATGTGTACGAAATGGTTAACTGGCGGCTGCTAACAAATATGTTTAATACGTACTTTTCCACCCATTTCGTGCTGTATAATGGCAATCTTGGCTTAATAATTCAGCACTATTTCTCTGTTACCATATTTGCCAATGGAAGTAATACTTTCTTCAAAGGAATCGCTTAACTTTAAATGGCCAGAGGTCGACTTGTAGTCAAAGACCTGGAATCAAAGAAACTCTGAAAATTGTATATCTATCCATAGGCTAGAAACAACGCAAGTTCCCTAGAAAGGGATCTAATGCCAATGTAATGAACAATAGTTCATTTACGAAAAAAATATCCAACATAAAAAGGATAAATAGTTGAAATCCATATAGGTTATAAATATATGATTGATAATGAATAGGTGAGTTTATTACAATAGCATGTGGCATTGTGTCTAAATATACATTGAATGGTCACACACCTGAACAGACATGCCTTTAAGACATATGAACTTTTAATATTTTTATTATTATAATATGTACTTTATAGTATATACTTGTTACAGGAATTGGCGCATAAAGTTGAAGAGAATGTGTGTTTCTATGTAACGGTATGCTCGTCCATTCGATGAGAAACCAAAGGGGCATACCATTGCTTCACTTATTGTCAGAGAAAATTTTCAAGAAATAATAGAGGAGGTTTGTGGTGTCAGTGAACTGTTGGTAATGGTTCTTAGGTTGGTTTAAGGTCAATATCCCAACATGGGCTCCCATATGAGGCCATGCATAGGACCAAAGAAGCTATCAAGGCATATTATGTGGCATAGAATGAGGAGGCTGAGGACATATACGTCATGAGATGGAATTAGATTGATGACAGATAGAATAACATGCTCCATCACCCACTTCATGCAACATGGGCCTTCACCAACGTTGCATCATCATGGGCCTTCACCAGATTCCAGTGGTTAATCTATGATATACATGACTGCACATCCTATATATCATAACGAGGTATCGTTATTATATTTCTGTTATATTTCGTTATTTTCCCGATTTCCACTTCCAAGTCAAGCATGACATTTGCAACATTGAATTAGTAATTACATATCACCATTCAATATGTTTCTTTAATTTCATAAGTTTTTAAAGTCTTGCATATTTTCCGGTTGTTTCTTTAATTTCATATATTACAGTATTTTATAGTGTTGAGATACTCCTTAGCAAATGTAAGTTTTAAACCTTAACAGTGAAGTACAAACTTATATTGATTCTTAAGCATTAACAGAAAATACACTGGCACACACATTACACAGAGATTTTCACCTGGAAACCCTTAACCGGGAAAAAACCAGCAAAACTTAGAGCCGCACAGCTCCTTTTCATTATATGTTTACAATATATGGTATTCCGCAGCATCTAAAACCCTAATTCGTTTACCCAAAATTAGGTTACAACCCTAATCCCTTTTACCGGGATTAGATAGAGTACAATGGGTCGAAATCGCGAAAAAACAAAAAGATATAACATTAAGAGATATACTGGGCAAGGGATCGTGTTGTACACGCAGCCACCATGTGAAGAGATATAACATTCGCAACATTCTCCCACTTGTTGTTCTCTTCACATACAGGAGAAATTTATGACTTTAACAATTCCGGGCAACAATGCCCATGTTCTCTTTACACCAAGAGAACTTCTGAGTACTCACAGACTTTGTCAAAGAGTCTGCAACATTTACCAAAGTGTCAACCTTCTCCAGCAACACTTTGTTTTGTTCAACCATGTCTCTGACGAAATGGTACTGCACATCAATGTGCTTTGTCCTCGAGTGATAAGCAGGGTTCTTTGCCAGAAATATTGCACTTGAGCTATCACAGCCAATCTTTACTGCATTCTGAACAAAACCAATACCTGAACACAATCTTTGCAACCATACAGCTTCCTTACTTGCATGGGTAGCTGCCATGTATTCAGCTTCTGTAGTTGAGAGTGCAACTACAGCTTGTCTTCTACTCATCCAACTGATTGCTCCTCCAAATAGATTAAAAATGTAGCCACTTGTAGATCTTCTGTGATCGAGATCTCCAGCCCAGTCAGCATCAGCAAATCCTTGTATATCTATCTCTCTGTTTAGACCGGGTCTTCCTTGGTAGCAGATTGCAAAACCTGTAGTGCCACGCAAATACCTGAAGACCCTCTTTACTGCAGTCCAATGTTCCTTTCCTGGTTTTGACATGTATCTACTCAAAACTCCCACTGCATGGGCTATATCTGGTCTAGTACAGACCATGGCATACATCAGACTGCCAACTGCACTAGCATAGGGAACATGAGACATGTCCTCTACCTCTTCTTGTGTCGTGGGACACTGTTCTGCAGATAACCTTACACCTACAGGAATGGGCACCTTCACTGGTTTGCTTTCCTGCATATTAAATCTCTTCAATATCGTTTCAACATATTTCCTCTAATTTAACCAGAGTTTCCTGTTTTCACGATCTCTTTTTATTTCCATGCCCAAAATAAAATTTGCAGCACCAAGATCTTTCATGTCAAATTCAGATGACAACTGTTTTTTGACATCCTTGATGATTTCCTTGTTGTTTCCAATTAGCAACATATCATCAACATACAATATTACATAAATAAAATGATCACCAGTTAGCTTAAAATAAACATAGTGATCAGCTTTGCTTCTTGAGAAACCAAGTCCCAGTATATAAGTATCAAATTTTTGATACCACATTCTTGGAGATTGTTTCAATCCATAGAGGGATTTTTTCAGCTTACAGACAAGCTCCTTTCTTCCTTTCACCACAAACCTTTCTGGTTGCTTCATATAGATCTCTTCATTAAGATTTCCATGTAGGAAAGCCGTCTTTACATCCATCTGTTCTACTTCAAGGTCAAAAACAGCAAAAATAGATAGAAGAAATCTAATAGAAGTCAATTTTGCAACAGGTGAAAAAATCTCACCAAAATCGATGCCCTCAATTTGGGAATAACCTTTCGCTACTAGTCGAGCCTTGTACTTCTCCACTTTACCTCCTGCATTTAACTTCTTCTTGAATACCCATTTGCTTCCAACGAGCTTTCATCCTTCTTGCCACTCAACCAGATCCCATGCCTAATTTTTGTCCAAGGCATCCATTTCTTCTATCATGGCCTTCTTCCATAGTTTACTATCTTCTGAATCCATTGCCTCTTTCGCAGTTCTAGGATCATCATCAGTAATAGATAACACAAAATTAGAACGAAAATCAGGGGGACTGTACCTTTCAGCTTGCCTTCCTACTCGGTCAGATCTCCTCAATACCGGAGTCTGTGGATCCGCCTCTTCATCTGATTCAGACGATTCTGCCTCCTCATCTGATTCAGACGAATCTGGTTCCTCAAAAGAATTACCTCTTTCATCCTTGATATCAAAGTGTAGCTTCTCTGAATCATTTTCCTTTGGTACATCCTCAATCTTGGAAGTGCTTTCAACTTCTCTGAAGATCACATCTCGACTGTAAACTGTTTGCCTTTTTACTGGGTTCCACAGCTTGTACCCTTTCACTCCATCCTTGTAACCAATGAAGATACATTTTTCCGCTTTATTATCCAACTTGCTCCTTTTCTCCTTTGGAACATGTACAAAAGCATCACACCCAAACACTCTGAGATGAGAGAGAGAGGGTTTCTTACCAGTCCAAACCTCATGAGGTGTCTTGTCAACCAACGCTGATGTGGGTGTCCTATTCACTAAGTAACACGCAATGTCAACAGCTTCTGCCCAGAATTGTTGTGTTAGCCCTGCACTACTGAGCATACTCCTTGCCTTTTCCATCAATGTCTTGTTCATCCTTTCTGCGACCCCATTCTGTTGAGGTGTGTATGGAGTAGTCTTTTGCCTTGCTATTCCACATGTTTTACAGAACTCTCAAATTCACTTTCACAGAATTCTCCACCGTTATCTGTTCTGAGTACTTTTATTTTCTTCTCAGTTTGATTCTCTACAAGAGCCTTAAATTCTTTGAATCTTTTAAAAACCTCAGATTTCTTACGCAGGAAATAAATCCAAGTTTTTCTTGAGAAATCATCTATAAATGAAACATAATACACAGATTTACCTAGTGATGGAACAGGCATAGGTCCAAAAACATCACTGTGTATTAACTCTAAGATTCCTTTAGCTCTTACAACACCAGATGAGAATTGTTATCACACCATAGTAGCAGGGCTACTATTCTTGTACAGCAGATATCTGCACATTCCAGAGCTTCATTTATTCCAGAGCATGGCTACATATATTGGATCACTCATGATCAGAGCAGTACATTATTCAGATTGTATGACCTTGTGTCAAGGCTGAGCCTTGAGAGTTCAGATTTGATGACTGATGTGACCACTTTTCCCATTACAGTTTCAGTTCAGTACCTAGAGATTTACTTCAGCAGTGTTTCAGATGATGCATGATGATTGCTATTATGATGATGTTGTATGATCTATGGATATTGTTCTCACTGACTGTGGATTATTAGCTTGTTGATTTAATCATGATTATAGCATGTGCTTGGTATATTATTCCTGATGTGGCAAAATATTTAAAATGAACTGTAAACCTTAAAATGGACAATTGCTTGCACTCTTAGGTCATCTAACAAAACTTACTGGTATTTCACCTTACATAGACATGGTCTTTCCCGACACCTTTTGTCTGCTAGTGTAGGCTCCATATCCACTTGTCTCCATCCATACATGACCTTCCTGTTTGACTTTAAACCCTGACTTGTCTTATTTGACTTTCTGATGCTGAGGACTTCCCCATTTTTCTACCTCTGTGTTTGGACCGCATCCCTGTTTATTCAGTGTCTCGGCTCTGAGTTGGTGACAGAACTTGCCTTTGGTGAGTTGGATTGTAGGCCTTGGCTCGAACTCCCCCTAGTCACTTGAGATGTTGTTGGCTAAAACTGAAAGCTCATGTTCTACCTGTGGAAATTAAATAAATTCGCCCATGGAAACAAAAAGAGGGCAAGAGCAATGAAAAGCTAAAAAATACTCCTCGAAGAGTATAAAGAAAGGTCCAAAAAGCAATAGTTCTTAAAAGCTATATCTAAACAATTGCTGACCTTGTGAAAATATGAAAAACATGCCCTGGATGCAAGCTGCAACTAGTTGTGCTTCTCAGCACATCTGAAATCCGAAGGGTTATGTAGGCCAAAAAGGCCATGGAAATAAATTGAATGATCCTAATGAACTTGGATCAACTTGATGTAGACATGATGCCTAAGTTGAATAAGCACTCTCTAAACAACTTATCCATCTGTGAGGCACAGCCATTCCCCGTGTTCTTTTGTCCAACACAGAGTTTGTAGCTTCCCCCTCTCCCAGTCCAAAGTATTTTTGAGTTGAGTTAGACAAGTCACACCCTTGGCCCAACCTTGCTGCCTAGCCTTCATCCTTCACTAGCAGTTTGACCATGTCCAATGGGTGAGTTTGTCATTTGAACTATGGTGCAAGTGATTTATTATAACCACGGAATATGTTAATATAATTAATGCCACTGAATGGAATTTGTACTTTGAGCTTAGCTATGGAATGATTAAAGAAGCATTGTCTTAGTCTACTGATGTGATTTATCCTTGATTATATATATTCTTGGGATCCGTGATGATGTGGACCATGTATGGATGATTATTGATGATGATTTATGGTCCCACATGTTTGATGATGATATCATATGATGGACATATGATACAGATGATGTTTGATCCAGTTCAGCAGGTTATTATCATTACAGATCAGCAGATTATACATTGTCCATATATGGTGGACCCTACAGCTGGCCCATTAGGGCAACCCAGGGTGTATGAGTACTCATTCCTAGTGGATTTGGGTCTTCTGGATCCATTGAGACACCTATCTTTCAGTTCCGGGCACTTCTGACAGTGATTGATGCAGTTTTACACTTGTTGACCAGATTTGGGGCTGATTTCCCAGCCTGAGCAGCAGGGGCCCCGAGAGGCCGGTTCACCTAGGGCGCTGATGATGGAGGGGGTGGTCCAGCCACTTGTTATTACCATTTATCCCCCCTCCCGGAGAGCCTGGTGGGCTCAGATTGACAGCGCTAGCACCCTAGGAGGCAGTTTTGGCACTTTCACAGTTCCCGAGGCAGTTAAAAAATGGGATAAAGTGGTCACTGAGGAAATCGATTTGGGCAATTGAGGCAAGGTTTTGGCATTTGGTTTTCACAGAGGTCTTCCAGGGTGATCTCACTATCTTCCAGTCAGTTTTCACCATGTGGGTATCTCCAGATTGATCACAGGAGGACATTTACTGCTTGACTGTCATGGATTCTGAGGACAGTTTTGGTCATTATCATTATATTGGGCATATTTTATTATTTTATTGTGCCTTGGGGTGAGCTAGCAAGGATTTATACCTCCTAGCCCCACCATGTGCTTATTTTATCTTGTCCTAGTCATCATGAGGTGGATTATTGTACTTTATACCCCTCTTATGGGATGACGTCACCCTCATTGTACCATTTAGTGAGGGCGCTATTGTTATGTTGAGTGATCCATGTGATATTATGTTATGGATTCATCCTAGCCATTGATTGTATGATGAGATCTTATAATCTCAACCACTCATTTGATGTAGTATTGTAGAGTGGTATAGGGTTTTGGTCTTTATTATCCTATATAAGGAGGAGACCCCCCATTGTAAAGCTCACCTTTGGAGCTCTGGAATATTGGAATAGAAGATTTTTTTGTGGAGCACATCTCTCTTGGCTTGTGGATTCTCTTGCATATTGAATATAAAGTATCTCTTCTATGTATCATTGTGGATCTATGTGTTTTTGCTAACCTTTTGACAGGAAAGTCGAATTGGAGAGAGGAGGGCGACTTTTGGAGGGTTATTGTTGGAGGGATCCACATATTCTCTCTTGGGTTGATCTTGTGACAGGGAGTATCATTATTGTATCTTTGTGACATAGTTGATGCTTTCTATTACATCTTTCTACCATTTTCATAATCATCTTGCTTGACTTGTTTCTTTGATCTTGTCTTGTAGGAGGAGGACGATTTGGCTATCTTGGAGAAGGGAGATTTGGTTGGAGCACTTGGATCTCACTCTTGAATATAAACATAGGAGAATGCTATCAACTTGCAAGGTGGCCATAAGCAAATTGAGGTAAGATCTACAAGGTATGTGCCTTTTTCATCCATTCTATCTCCATTGGTTATAAAACCCTAATTAAATCAAAATCCCAATTTTTGTATTTCTTAGATCTACTTAGATCTAGCCCTCATTTTGAAAAGATATTGAAAACCCACCTCTATAGCATCCACCCCTAGTTGGATCTATAGTTTGGTGGTGATTGGCTAAGAATTGACCCATTTTCTAAGACAAAAAGCTCTCCTTGACCTAAAGCGCACTTCCTTGAGGGAGGCTTGTTGGGCTAGATCTAGTACATGGGTATGTGAGATCCCGCTTGATTTGACAACTAGACACTTAATTACACATACCCATATCCTTACTTTGGTGAAAACTACCTTGTGGACATCTCTCCATGTTTTGAGGGGTTGAGACCCCCTTTTGACCTCATTGGTAACTTAAAACTTAGATCTACTAAGATCTACCCATTTGATTCACTTGAAACTTTGAACATGCATAGATCGGGGTACTAGCATCCCGGATCTACTTTTTGGTGGCCATTGGACTTGGTTTGGTCCACCAAACCCCTCTTTTGCCTCTCCTTGAGAAAGTCGCACCCCTTGGGAGTTTTGAGTTGGACCACTTCTAGGAAGTGGGTGTTGGATATTTTGGTGGATTTGGAATGCCCATGCCTTGAAACCTAGGTCTAGACTATTCTTTTGTCCCGATCCACCTTGGGGATTGCATTCCTTGTTTTAAGGAATTGTGGTCCACTTTTGGTTATCACCTAAAAAAACTAGATCTAGCAAGATCCAACCATTGGATCTCATCCAAACCACTTGACTTGGCTTCTAGGTGTCCCGATCTACACTTTGACATCCTTCTTGACTCCATTAGCCCATCCAACAAGGCACTAGTCCTTCTCCAAGCAAGGCGCACTTCTTGGGATTAGTGTCAAACCCTAGATCTAACACATGGGTAACCCTAGAACCAACTCTAACTTGTAGATCCAACCTAGATCTAGCCTATAGTACTATCTTCACACTTAGCTTCACCTTGTGGGCCCATCTAAAACCATTTCACACTTCCCAAGGCAATAAGACCCACTTGTGTAAACACATGGTACTATACTTAATAATCATACCCCATCAAGTGGCCTAAACCATATATAGGTTGAAACACTAACTATCCTTGATACCACCTTCAACCATGCCCTAAACATTAGGTCCATTTAGACTTGCATTGGTTTCCGTAACTTATCACTCATTCACCCTTTAAAACCTTTGCTTGGGTCCAATCAACTGTGATTGGGGTATAGGGTCTCCCCCTTGGTCTAGTTATACCTTGACCTAAAGCGAAGAGTGCCTCGGTTGACGTGACTCCCACATTGCATTGGGAACCGTGGCATCTCTTGGGTCACCTCTTTAGTTGCCTAACTCCTCTACCGTCCCGGATGGGATACCTCTAGGGGCAACTACAAGTTGTGTGATAACATTTTTGGCGCCGTTGCCGGGGAGGTAGGGGCCTACCTTGGTTCAACACATCTTTGTGTCTCACTACCTTTCTGCACTTCGAACGACATATCTCTTGGTAGTAGAGTTTAAAATTCTACCTGGCGACTCCTAATCGTGACTCCGCTGAGAAGAGAACCCATAAAGAGATGTCTAATCAAAATAACATCTCTCCCGAAATGACCATGGAATTTATGACAAACATGTGTGAAATGGTCACCAACATTGCTACATATCTTAAGAATCAAGATGAAGATTTCAAAAGACGTGATCAACAAACCAAAGAGATGTTAAAATCCATCTGTAGCAATTCAATTCCTCCAAAGGCTAGTCCTCCCAAGACTCAGCAACCTAAAACGACTGACCCACAGCCTAGCAAGACAGTGCATCAACCTGTCCGAAGAATCTTGCCAAAAGCTCCAAAGCTTTCTCCTGAGGTCACCTCGAAGGGTAAAACTGTAACCAACACTAGCCAATCTCCTCCTACAAACAAAAAGACAGATCAAGCAATAAAAATTGATCCTCCCCCTAAAACTAATGTTCCCAAAGCAACCCTTTGGAGAAAGCAACCAAAACCTCCCACGATTCTAAAACCTAACAAGGAACTCCCTAGAACAAATATTCCAAGTAAGCTAG
Source organism: Larix kaempferi (assembly GCA_027924585.1). NCBI lineage: Eukaryota > Viridiplantae > Streptophyta > Pinopsida > Pinales > Pinaceae > Larix > Larix kaempferi. The sequence continues at coordinate 34,576,052 of BSBM01001000.1, read as the reverse complement.
CCAATTCGTCTGCTTCGGTTTCTCTAAAAGACCTAATCAAGATCCCGGCTGTTAAACATGACATTATGAAATTCCTAGGGTTAAGCACAAATGAAAAGGATAAGGAAAACCCTCACAACCTAAACATAGACATTACAAGCTTCCTAGAAAAGATAAACATGCCTATTCCATTCTGTGAAATCTTTAAGATCCCTTCATTCCACAAAAGAGCTACTACTCATCTTGGGATTCAAACAAGGAAGCAAGCTCCTAAGAAAGCTGTTGCAGAGATTAGGGATTCCCCTGTCATGATCCAAAGTGTCTCTGGTGACAACTCTGGAAACTTCCCACCCTTTTATGTTGCGTTGGAAGTGAATGGTTTAATACTACATAATTGCATGTTGGACTCAGGAGCTGAAGTAAGTGTCATGCCTTTAAGAGTCATGGAACAACTTGAGTTAGTACCCACAAGACCCTACAGAAATGTATGTGGCATGGATTCCAAACCTGTGAAATCTATTGGGATAATTGAAAACCTGCCTGTTAGGTTAGCTGCCTGCTCGGACATTGAGCTCTCAATGAATGTTTTAGTCCTGGATATCCCGGATGCATGGGGAATGTTGCTATCCAGGGAGTGGTCGGCAAGATTGGGGGGAAGTGTCCAAATGGATTTAACTTACGCCACAATCCCAACTAAAGAAGGTTCATTCATAACTTTGTTTAATGAACCACCTATGCGAGAACATGTTGAAACACCTGAACACTTATTCACTGAAGCAATGTATTCAAGTGATGAAATTGGAAACTTCATGATTCTAGCAAATTACTGGGAGGAGGTTAAAAAGCAATCTTTTTCACATGAACAAGTCTGGAAAATGCATTTTGATGGGGCCCGTTCCCGACATGGTGCAGGAGCCGGTATAGTCTTAATTTCACCATCAGGAGAAAAGAGCTTGTTTTCTTTCCGTTTAGAGTTCGATTGCACTAACAATGTAGCCGAGTATGAAGCATTACTTCTAGGTTTGGAAATTGCCAGAGAAAGAAAAATCAAATCAATATCTGTCACAGGAGATTCTGACCTCATTGTGTCCCAAATAAAAAAGAAATTTGCCGCTAAAAATAATAGACTTAGAGACTATAGAAATGCAGTTTGGGACACCATTGAATGCTTCGATGCCTTCGGAATCAAGGCTGTTCCCCGAGAACAAAATACTTTGGCTGATGAACTATCCGTAATGGCCAGTACTCTTCAAACTTCTGAGTCTCTAAAACAAGAAAACTGCAAACTTGAAGTTTTATTCAGACCCTCTGTCCCTGATAATGAAGACCATTGGCAAGTTTTTGACAATGATGCCCAAATCATACGATTTTTAAATGCTTCCAGAACCCCAATGGTAAATTTCGAGGATGAGATAAAAGGTGATACAATTGAAGGTATGGATGTCACAGAAATAGTTTTCCCCCTTGAAAGAAATTTCAACAGGCATGATGAGTACAAGGGTAAGAGAGCTGAACCTGTAGATGGGGTCATTGAAATAAATATAGGGTCTGCTTGTTCTCCAAAAATGATCAGAATTGGGATAAATGCCTCAGGAGAAGAAAGAAGAAGAATTATTGAACTAATCAGAGAGTATAAAGACATCTTTGCATGGGTTTATGATGATTTAAAAACTTATGATCAGTCCATCATAGAACACACTATTCCTCTCAAAGAGGGAGCCAAGCCATATCGACAAAAATTGCGAAACATGAACCCTAAGCTAGCTCCCTTAGTTAAAAAGGAATTGGAAAAGATGTTGGCAGCAGGTATCATTAGACCAGTTAGACATACAACCTGGGTGTCCAATCCTGTAATCGTAAGGAAGAAAAACGGGGAGATTAGAATTTGCATTGACTTTAGGAACCTGAATCAAGCATCTCTAAAAGACAACTATCCTTTGCCCAATATGGAAAATTTATTGCAAAGTGTGACAGGGGCTGGCATGTTATCCTTGCTTGACGGATTTTCTGGTTACAACCAGGTCCAAATCAAGAAGGAAGATCGTGGGAAGACAACCTTCACCACCCCGTGGGGAACCTTCGAGTATATAAGAATGCCATTTGGGCTTTTGAATGCAGGATCAACCTTCCAAAGGGCAATGGATCATGCATTTGAGGGTCTAATTGGAAAAATCATTGCAATTTATCAAGATGATCTAACTGTCTTCTCGAAAGACAGGGGAGACCACGTAAAACATTTAAGGAGAATCTTTGAAAGATGTCGGAAATTTGGAATATCCTTGAATCCTAAAAAGTCTACCTTCGGGGTGGATGAGGGGAAGTTGTTAGGTCACATTGTGTCCAAAGAAGGCATTAGAATTGATCCAGAGAGAGTGCAAGGAATCCAAGCCATAACTCCCCCAAAGGATGTCAGCTCGTTACGATCATTTTTCGGAAAAATAAACTTCGTAAGGAGATTCATCCCTAATTTAGCTGAATTGGCCAAGCCTTTAAATAATTTGCTGAAGAAGGATGTGAAATTTGTTTGGGATAAGAAATGTGATGTTTCATTCGAATCTCTAAAGAAAGCCATTGCTTCTGCCCCTGTCCTAGTAAGCCCAAACTACAATAAGGAGTTTTTGATTTATTCTTATGCTTCCGAGGACACCATAGCAGGTGTGTTGTTGCAAAAGAATGAAGAAAACCATGAACAACCGGTTGCCTTTATGAGTAAAAACCTTAGAGATGCGGAACTAAACTACACAACCACTGAAAAACAAGCCTATGCTTTGGTCAAATCGTTAAAACATTTTAGGACATATATCGGATACTCCAAAATTATGGCTTACGTCCCTTATCAAGCGGTAAAAGATGTCTTATCTCAGCCTGATGGCATAGGTGTTAGGGGAAACTGGATTTCTAGGATTCAAGAGTATGACATTGAAATCAAACCAATCAAGATAGTGAAAGGGCAAGGGTTAGCACAACTATTAACTGATTCCAAACTGCAGCAAAATAACATGATCCTTTATATTAATGAAGATCACGAGTGGTACAAAGACATTATCTTCTACCTTAAACATATGACCTGTCCAGACCACCTTGTAGATCACCAAAGAAGAGCTTTGAGGCTAAAAGCATCTAAGTATGTTTTAACTGAAGATGGTTTGGGTTGGAAGAATCCAGATGGAATCATACTCAAATGTGTAAATCATGATGACTCCCAGAGAATCATCAAGGAAATGCATTCTGGATTATGCGGAGGACATTATGCACCTAGAACCACAGCTGCTAAGATCATGAGAGCTGGGTATTATTGGCCATCCTTGTTCAAAGATGTGCACACGTTTGTTAGAACATGTCAAGAATGTCAGTTTTATTCAGGAAAACCTAGACTACCTTCCTTGCCTTTGACCCCAGTTATTGTAGAAGCTCCCTTCCAACAATGGGGAATGGATTTTGTAGGACCAATAAACCCAAGCTCTTCAGGAGGATATAAATACATTTTGACCTGCACAGATTATTTTACTCGCTGGGTTGAGGCTGTCCCTACCAAGAAATGCACCGCAGAAGTAGTGGTCAAATTTTTAGAAGAAAATATCGTTTCCAGATATGGTTGCCCTTGTAAAATCACAACCGATAATGCCCCAGCTTTTAGCAAGACGGAGATGACAACCTTTTGTTCTGACCATGGCATCACTCTATCCCACTCCTCCAATTATTACCCCCAGGGAAATGGATTGGCTGAGTCAAGCAACAAGAACCTAATTAGACTTCTGAAAAGAATGATCGGCGAAAACAAAAAGACTTGGGATGTCAAGCTTAAGTATGCCCTCTGGGCAGATAGAACAACAGTTAAAAGAGTAACAGGAAAAGCTCCTTTTGAAATAGTATATGGACAAAACTGTAGGCTTCCAATCAACCTTCAAATCCCTGTGTATGAACTACTGCGACAATGTTCCACTGATCAAGAAGCCATGCAAGCAAGAATTGATAAGTTAGTGGAACTAGATGAAAACAGAAGGGAAGCATGGGATAAAATGGTGTTGGAACAAGAAAGAATAAAAGGAACTTTTGATCAACGGAGCAGGGACATAAATTTTGGAGTTGGTGATATAGTTCTACTGTGGGATAAGAACAAAGAGAAACCTGGAAACCATGGCAAGTTTGAAAAGATATGGATGGGTCCCTATCAAATAAGTAGAGTTGCAGGTAAAAATTCCTTTTGGTTGGAAACATTGGATGGGTTCGAATTGGAGCTGCCAGTAAATGGGGTACTGTTAAAACACTACTACCCCCTTATTCCTTTTGAATGACTATGCCTTGCCTTGCCTGTTTAGAGTAGGTAGGTTCTGAATAAGCTCACTTGAGCAATAGGATTTGTGTGATTTTTCTTTCTGTGTGCCGAGTATTGTCCCGTTTTCTTTTTTCTGCTTGAGTTGAGCCTTGCTCCTTCCTAAGCTTGTTGCTCTTCCTGCATACATTTAAGAAATTATAGTTAGCATTTATGTTGTTGGCTGCCTGTGCAAGTTGAGATTGCCTGATTAAAGAAATACTCTTGTCCTCCTGCACAGTAAATAAGTGATAATAATATATGCCATGTTAGTTTAAATTTATATTTTTTGACGCATTTTTCAGTTTATGCTTTAGATTAGTTTTCAGTTTTGTTTTATTTTTATCCCATACATGCTCCATGATGGTATTCTAGTTTTTATGAGAGCAGGAACAGGTGCAAGATAAAAGCTGAAAGCAAGGATGGTGCAGTGCTGGATTGAACATTGATGCAGAGCAGTTCGAGACCAGAGATTCTGAGGTTCTCAAGCGCTCTCTCCCTTAGAGCACTTGTCCCAGCTGGAGCCAGATGTTATCACACCATAGTAGCAGGGCTACTATTCTTGTACAGCAGATATCTGCACATTCCAGAGCTTCATTTATTCCAGAGCATGGCTACATATATTGGATCACTCATGATCAGAGCAGTACATTATTCAGATTGTATGACCTTGTGTCAAGGCTGAGCCTTGAGAGTTCAGATTTGATGACTGATGTGACCACTTTTCCCATTACAGTTTCAGTTCAGTGCCTAGAGATTTACTTCAGCAGTGTTTCAGATGATGCATGATGATTGCTATTATGATGATGTTGTATGATCTATGGATATTGTTCTCACTGACTGTGGATTATTAGCTTGTTGATTTAATCATGATTATAGCATGTGCTTGGTATATTATTCCTGATGTGGCAAAATATTTAAAATGAACTGTAAACCTTAAAATGGACAATTGCTTGCACTCTTAGGTCATCTAACAAAACTTACTGGTATTTCACCTTACATAGACATGGTCTTTCCCGACACCTTTTGTCTGCTAGTGTAGGCTCCATATCCACTTGTCTCCATCCATACATGACCTTCCTGTTTGACTTTAAACCCTGACTTGTCTTATTTGACTTTCTGATGCTGAGGACTTCCCCATTTTTCTACCTCTGTGTTTGGACCGCATCCCTGTTTATTCAGTGTCTCGGCTCTGAGTTGGTGACAGAACTTGCCTTTGGTGAGTTGGATTGTAGGCCTTGGCTCGAACTCCCCCTAGTCACTTGAGATGTTGTTGGCTAAAACTGAAAGCTCATGTTCTACCTGTGGAAATTAAATAAATTCGCCCATGGAAACAAAAAGAGGGCAAGAGCAATGAAAAGCTAAAAAATACTCCTCGAAGAGTATAAAGAAAGGTCCAAAAAGCAATAGTTCTTAAAAGCTATATCTAAACAATTGCTGACCTTGTGAAAATATGAAAAACATGCCCTGGATGCAAGCTGCAACTAGTTGTGCTTCTCAGCACATCTGAAATCCGAAGGGTTATGTAGGCCAAAAAGGCCATGGAAATAAATTGAATGATCCTAATGAACTTGGATCAACTTGATGTAGACATGATGCCTAAGTTGAATAAGCACTCTCTAAACAACTTATCCATCTGTGAGGCACAGCCATTCCCCGTGTTCTTTTGTCCAACACAGAGTTTGTAGCTTCCCCCTCTCCCAGTCCAAAGTATTTTTGAGTTGAGTTAGACAAGTCACACCCTTGGCCCAACCTTGCTGCCTAGCCTTCATCCTTCACTAGCAGTTTGACCATGTCCAATGGGTGAGTTTGTCATTTGAACTATGGTGCAAGTGATTTATTATAACCACGGAATATGTTAATATAATTAATGCCACTGAATGGAATTTGTACTTTGAGCTTAGCTATGGAATGATTAAAGAAGCATTGTCTTAGTCTACTGATGTGATTTATCCTTGATTATATATATTCTTGGGATCCGTGATGATGTGGACCATGTATGGATGATTATTGATGATGATTTATGGTCCCACATGTTTGATGATGATATCATATGATGGACATATGATACAGATGATGTTTGATCCAGTTCAGCAGGTTATTATCATTACAGATCAGCAGATTATACATTGTCCATATATGGTGGACCCTACAGCTGGCCCATTAGGGCAACCCAGGGTGTATGAGTACTCATTCCTAGTGGATTTGGGTCTTCTGGATCCATTGAGACACCTATCTTTCAGTTCCGGGCACTTCTGACAGTGATTGATGCAGTTTTACACTTGTTGACCAGATTTGGGGCTGATTTCCCAGCCTGAGCAGCAGGGGCCCCGAGAGGCCGGTTCACCTAGGGCGCTGATGATGGAGGGGGTGGTCCAGCCACTTGTTATTACCATTTATCCCCCCTCCCGGAGAGCCTGGTGGGCTCAGATTGACAGCGCTAGCACCCTAGGAGGCAGTTTTGGCACTTTCACAGTTCCCGAGGCAGTTAAAAAATGGGATAAAGTGGTCACTGAGGAAATCGATTTGGGCAATTGAGGCAAGGTTTTGGCATTTGGTTTTCACAGAGGTCTTCCAGGGTGATCTCACTATCTTCCAGTCAGTTTTCACCATGTGGGTATCTCCAGATTGATCACAGGAGGACATTTACTGCTTGACTGTCATGGATTCTGAGGACAGTTTTGGTCATTATCATTATATTGGGCATATTTTATTATTTTATTGTGCCTTGGGGTGAGCTAGCAAGGATTTATACCTCCTAGCCCCACCATGTGCTTATTTTATCTTGTCCTAGTCATCATGAGGTGGATTATTGTACTTTATACCCCTCTTATGGGATGACGTCACCCTCATTGTACCATTTAGTGAGGGCGCTATTGTTATGTTGAGTGATCCATGTGATATTATGTTATGGATTCATCCTAGCCATTGATTGTATGATGAGATCTTATAATCTCAACCACTCATTTGATGTAGTATTGTAGAGTGGTATAGGGTTTTGGTCTTTATTATCCTATATAAGGAGGAGACCCCCCATTGTAAAGCTCACCTTTGGAGCTCTGGAATATTGGAATAGAAGATTTTTTTGTGGAGCACATCTCTCTTGGCTTGTGGATTCTCTTGCATATTGAATATAAAGTATCTCTTCTATGTATCATTGTGGATCTATGTGTTTTTGCTAACCTTTTGACAGGAAAGTCGAATTGGAGAGAGGAGGGCGACTTTTGGAGGGTTATTGTTGGAGGGATCCACATATTCTCTCTTGGGTTGATCTTGTGACAGGGAGTATCATTATTGTATCTTTGTGACATAGTTGATGCTTTCTATTACATCTTTCTACCATTTTCATAATCATCTTGCTTGACTTGTTTCTTTGATCTTGTCTTGTAGGAGGAGGACGATTTGGCTATCTTGGAGAAGGGAGATTTGGTTGGAGCACTTGGATCTCACTCTTGAATATAAACATAGGAGAATGCTATCAACTTGCAAGGTGGCCATAAGCAAATTGAGGTAAGATCTACAAGGTATGTGCCTTTTTCATCCATTCTATCTCCATTGGTTATAAAACCCTAATTAAATCAAAATCCCAATTTTTGTATTTCTTAGATCTACTTAGATCTAGCCCTCATTTTGAAAAGATATTGAAAACCCACCTCTATAGCATCCACCCCTAGTTGGATCTATAGTTTGGTGGTGATTGGCTAAGAATTGACCCATTTTCTAAGACAAAAAGCTCTCCTTGACCTAAAGCGCACTTCCTTGAGGGAGGCTTGTTGGGCTAGATCTAGTACATGGGTATGTGAGATCCCGCTTGATTTGACAACTAGACACTTAATTACACATACCCATATCCTTACTTTGGTGAAAACTACCTTGTGGACATCTCTCCATGTTTTGAGGGGTTGAGACCCCCTTTTGACCTCATTGGTAACTTAAAACTTAGATCTACTAAGATCTACCCATTTGATTCACTTGAAACTTTGAACATGCATAGATCGGGGTACTAGCATCCCGGATCTACTTTTTGGTGGCCATTGGACTTGGTTTGGTCCACCAAACCCCTCTTTTGCCTCTCCTTGAGAAAGTCGCACCCCTTGGGAGTTTTGAGTTGGACCACTTCTAGGAAGTGGGTGTTGGATATTTTGGTGGATTTGGAATGCCCATGCCTTGAAACCTAGGTCTAGACTATTCTTTTGTCCCGATCCACCTTGGGGATTGCATTCCTTGTTTTAAGGAATTGTGGTCCACTTTTGGTTATCACCTAAAAAAACTAGATCTAGCAAGATCCAACCATTGGATCTCATCCAAACCACTTGACTTGGCTTCTAGGTGTCCCGATCTACACTTTGACATCCTTCTTGACTCCATTAGCCCATCCAACAAGGCACTAGTCCTTCTCCAAGCAAGGCGCACTTCTTGGGATTAGTGTCAAACCCTAGATCTAACACATGGGTAACCCTAGAACCAACTCTAACTTGTAGATCCAACCTAGATCTAGCCTATAGTACTATCTTCACACTTAGCTTCACCTTGTGGGCCCATCTAAAACCATTTCACACTTCCCAAGGCAATAAGACCCACTTGTGTAAACACATGGTACTATACTTAATAATCATACCCCATCAAGTGGCCTAAACCATATATAGGTTGAAACACTAACTATCCTTGATACCACCTTCAACCATGCCCTAAACATTAGGTCCATTTAGACTTGCATTGGTTTCCGTAACTTATCACTCATTCACCCTTTAAAACCTTTGCTTGGGTCCAATCAACTGTGATTGGGGTATAGGGTCTCCCCCTTGGTCTAGTTATACCTTGACCTAAAGCGAAGAGTGCCTCGGTTGACGTGACTCCCACATTGCATTGGGAACCGTGGCATCTCTTGGGTCACCTCTTTAGTTGCCTAACTCCTCTACCGTCCCGGATGGGATACCTCTAGGGGCAACTACAAGTTGTGTGATAACATTTTTGGCGCCGTTGCCGGGGAGGTAGGGGCCTACCTTGGTTCAACACATCTTTGTGTCTCACTACCTTTCTGCACTTCGAACGACATATCTCTTGGTAGTAGAGTTTAAAATTCTACCTGGCGACTCCTAATCGTGACTCCGCTGAGAAGAGAACCCATAAAGAGATGTCTAATCAAAATAACATCTCTCCCGAAATGACCATGGAATTTATGACAAACATGTGTGAAATGGTCACCAACATTGCTACATATCTTAAGAATCAAGATGAAGATTTCAAAAGACGTGATCAACAAACCAAAGAGATGTTAAAATCCATCTGTAGCAATTCAATTCCTCCAAAGGCTAGTCCTCCCAAGACTCAGCAACCTAAAACGACTGACCCACAGCCTAGCAAGACAGTGCATCAACCTGTCCGAAGAATCTTGCCAAAAGCTCCAAAGCTTTCTCCTGAGGTCACCTCGAAGGGTAAAACTGTAACCAACACTAGCCAATCTCCTCCTACAAACAAAAAGACAGATCAAGCAATAAAAATTGATCCTCCCCCTAAAACTAATGTTCCCAAAGCAACCCTTTGGAGAAAGCAACCAAAACCTCCCACGATTCTAAAACCTAACAAGGAACTCCCTAGAACAAATATTCCAAGTAAGCTAGCCAATTCGTCTGCTTCGGTTTCTCTAAAAGACCTAATCAAGATCCCGGCTGTTAAACATGACATTATGAAATTCCTAGGGTTAAGCACAAATGAAAAGGATAAGGAAAACCCTCACAACCTAAACATAGACATTACAAGCTTCCTAGAAAAGATAAACATGCCTATTCCATTCTGTGAAATCTTTAAGATCCCTTCATTCCACAAAAGAGCTACTACTCATCTTGGGATTCAAACAAGGAAGCAAGCTCCTAAGAAAGCTGTTGCAGAGATTAGGGATTCCCCTGTCATGATCCAAAGTGTCTCTGGTGACAACTCTGGAAACTTCCCACCCTTTTATGTTGCGTTGGAAGTGAATGGTTTAATACTACATAATTGCATGTTGGACTCAGGAGCTGAAGTAAGTGTCATGCCTTTAAGAGTCATGGAACAACTTGAGTTAGTACCCACAAGACCCTACAGAAATGTATGTGGCATGGATTCCAAACCTGTGAAATCTATTGGGATAATTGAAAACCTGCCTGTTAGGTTAGCTGCCTGCTCGGACATTGAGCTCTCAATGAATGTTTTAGTCCTGGATATCCCGGATGCATGGGGAATGTTGCTATCCAGGGAGTGGTCGGCAAGATTGGGGGGAAGTGTCCAAATGGATTTAACTTACGCCACAATCCCAACTAAAGAAGGTTCATTCATAACTTTGTTTAATGAACCACCTATGCGAGAACATGTTGAAACACCTGAACACTTATTCACTGAAGCAATGTATTCAAGTGATGAAATTGGAAACTTCATGATTCTAGCAAATTACTGGGAGGAGGTTAAAAAGCAATCTTTTTCACATGAACAAGTCTGGAAAATGCATTTTGATGGGGCCCGTTCCCGACATGGTGCAGGAGCCGGTATAGTCTTAATTTCACCATCAGGAGAAAAGAGCTTGTTTTCTTTCCGTTTAGAGTTCGATTGCACTAACAATGTAGCCGAGTATGAAGCATTACTTCTAGGTTTGGAAATTGCCAGAGAAAGAAAAATCAAATCAATATCTGTCACAGGAGATTCTGACCTCATTGTGTCCCAAATAAAAAAGAAATTTGCCGCTAAAAATAATAGACTTAGAGACTATAGAAATGCAGTTTGGGACACCATTGAATGCTTCGATGCCTTCGGAATCAAGGCTGTTCCCCGAGAACAAAATACTTTGGCTGATGAACTATCCGTAATGGCCAGTACTCTTCAAACTTCTGAGTCTCTAAAACAAGAAAACTGCAAACTTGAAGTTTTATTCAGACCCTCTGTCCCTGATAATGAAGACCATTGGCAAGTTTTTGACAATGATGCCCAAATCATACGATTTTTAAATGCTTCCAGAACCCCAATGGTAAATTTCGAGGATGAGATAAAAGGTGATACAATTGAAGGTATGGATGTCACAGAAATAGTTTTCCCCCTTGAAAGAAATTTCAACAGGCATGATGAGTACAAGGGTAAGAGAGCTGAACCTGTAGATGGGGTCATTGAAATAAATATAGGGTCTGCTTGTTCTCCAAAAATGATCAGAATTGGGATAAATGCCTCAGGAGAAGAAAGAAGAAGAATTATTGAACTAATCAGAGAGTATAAAGACATCTTTGCATGGGTTTATGATGATTTAAAAACTTATGATCAGTCCATCATAGAACACACTATTCCTCTCAAAGAGGGAGCCAAGCCATATCGACAAAAATTGCGAAACATGAACCCTAAGCTAGCTCCCTTAGTTAAAAAGGAATTGGAAAAGATGTTGGCAGCAGGTATCATTAGACCAGTTAGACATACAACCTGGGTGTCCAATCCTGTAATCGTAAGGAAGAAAAACGGGGAGATTAGAATTTGCATTGACTTTAGGAACCTGAATCAAGCATCTCTAAAAGACAACTATCCTTTGCCCAATATGGAAAATTTATTGCAAAGTGTGACAGGGGCTGGCATGTTATCCTTGCTTGACGGATTTTCTGGTTACAACCAGGTCCAAATCAAGAAGGAAGATCGTGGGAAGACAACCTTCACCACCCCGTGGGGAACCTTCGAGTATATAAGAATGCCATTTGGGCTTTTGAATGCAGGATCAACCTTCCAAAGGGCAATGGATCATGCATTTGAGGGTCTAATTGGAAAAATCATTGCAATTTATCAAGATGATCTAACTGTCTTCTCGAAAGACAGGGGAGACCACGTAAAACATTTAAGGAGAATCTTTGAAAGATGTCGGAAATTTGGAATATCCTTGAATCCTAAAAAGTCTACCTTCGGGGTGGATGAGGGGAAGTTGTTAGGTCACATTGTGTCCAAAGAAGGCATTAGAATTGATCCAGAGAGAGTGCAAGGAATCCAAGCCATAACTCCCCCAAAGGATGTCAGCTCGTTACGATCATTTTTCGGAAAAATAAACTTCGTAAGGAGATTCATCCCTAATTTAGCTGAATTGGCCAAGCCTTTAAATAATTTGCTGAAGAAGGATGTGAAATTTGTTTGGGATAAGAAATGTGATGTTTCATTCGAATCTCTAAAGAAAGCCATTGCTTCTGCCCCTGTCCTAGTAAGCCCAAACTACAATAAGGAGTTTTTGATTTATTCTTATGCTTCCGAGGACACCATAGCAGGTGTGTTGTTGCAAAAGAATGAAGAAAACCATGAACAACCGGTTGCCTTTATGAGTAAAAACCTTAGAGATGCGGAACTAAACTACACAACCACTGAAAAACAAGCCTATGCTTTGGTCAAATCGTTAAAACATTTTAGGACATATATCGGATACTCCAAAATTATGGCTTACGTCCCTTATCAAGCGGTAAAAGATGTCTTATCTCAGCCTGATGGCATAGGTGTTAGGGGAAACTGGATTTCTAGGATTCAAGAGTATGACATTGAAATCAAACCAATCAAGATAGTGAAAGGGCAAGGGTTAGCACAACTATTAACTGATTCCAAACTGCAGCAAAATAACATGATCCTTTATATTAATGAAGATCACGAGTGGTACAAAGACATTATCTTCTACCTTAAACATATGACCTGTCCAGACCACCTTGTAGATCACCAAAGAAGAGCTTTGAGGCTAAAAGCATCTAAGTATGTTTTAACTGAAGATGGTTTGGGTTGGAAGAATCCAGATGGAATCATACTCAAATGTGTAAATCATGATGACTCCCAGAGAATCATCAAGGAAATGCATTCTGGATTATGCGGAGGACATTATGCACCTAGAACCACAGCTGCTAAGATCATGAGAGCTGGGTATTATTGGCCATCCTTGTTCAAAGATGTGCACACGTTTGTTAGAACATGTCAAGAATGTCAGTTTTATTCAGGAAAACCTAGACTACCTTCCTTGCCTTTGACCCCAGTTATTGTAGAAGCTCCCTTCCAACAATGGGGAATGGATTTTGTAGGACCAATAAACCCAAGCTCTTCAGGAGGATATAAATACATTTTGACCTGCACAGATTATTTTACTCGCTGGGTTGAGGCTGTCCCTACCAAGAAATGCACCGCAGAAGTAGTGGTCAAATTTTTAGAAGAAAATATCGTTTCCAGATATGGTTGCCCTTGTAAAATCACAACCGATAATGCCCCAGCTTTTAGCAAGACGGAGATGACAACCTTTTGTTCTGACCATGGCATCACTCTATCCCACTCCTCCAATTATTACCCCCAGGGAAATGGATTGGCTGAGTCAAGCAACAAGAACCTAATTAGACTTCTGAAAAGAATGATCGGCGAAAACAAAAAGACTTGGGATGTCAAGCTTAAGTATGCCCTCTGGGCAGATAGAACAACAGTTAAAAGAGTAACAGGAAAAGCTCCTTTTGAAATAGTATATGGACAAAACTGTAGGCTTCCAATCAACCTTCAAATCCCTGTGTATGAACTACTGCGACAATGTTCCACTGATCAAGAAGCCATGCAAGCAAGAATTGATAAGTTAGTGGAACTAGATGAAAACAGAAGGGAAGCATGGGATAAAATGGTGTTGGAACAAGAAAGAATAAAAGGAACTTTTGATCAACGGAGCAGGGACATAAATTTTGGAGTTGGTGATATAGTTCTACTGTGGGATAAGAACAAAGAGAAACCTGGAAACCATGGCAAGTTTGAAAAGATATGGATGGGTCCCTATCAAATAAGTAGAGTTGCAGGTAAAAATTCCTTTTGGTTGGAAACATTGGATGGGTTCGAATTGGAGCTGCCAGTAAATGGGGTACTGTTAAAACACTACTACCCCCTTATTCCTTTTGAATGACTATGCCTTGCCTTGCCTGTTTAGAGTAGGTAGGTTCTGAATAAGCTCACTTGAGCAATAGGATTTGTGTGATTTTTCTTTCTGTGTGCCGAGTATTGTCCCGTTTTCTTTTTTCTGCTTGAGTTGAGCCTTGCTCCTTCCTAAGCTTGTTGCTCTTCCTGCATACATTTAAGAAATTATAGTTAGCATTTATGTTGTTGGCTGCCTGTGCAAGTTGAGATTGCCTGATTAAAGAAATACTCTTGTCCTCCTGCACAGTAAATAAGTGATAATAATATATGCCATGTTAGTTTAAATTTATATTTTTTGACGCATTTTTCAGTTTATGCTTTAGATTAGTTTTCAGTTTTGTTTTATTTTTATCCCATACATGCTCCATGATGGTATTCTAGTTTTTATGAGAGCAGGAACAGGTGCAAGATAAAAGCTGAAAGCAAGGATGGTGCAGTGCTGGATTGAACATTGATGCAGAGCAGTTCGAGACCAGAGATTCAGAGGTTCTCAAGCGCTCTCTCCCTTAGAGCACTTGTCCCAGCTGGAGCCAGATGTTATCACACCATAGTAGCAGGGCTACTATTCTTGTACAGCAGATATCTGCACATTCCAGAGCTTCATTTATTCCAGAGCATGGCTACATATATTGGATCACTCATGATCAGAGCAGTACATTATTCAGATTGTATGACCTTGTGTCAAGGCTGAGCCTTGAGAGTTCAGATTTGATGACTGATGTGACCACTTTTCCCATTACAGTTTCAGTTCAGTGCCTAGAGATTTACTTCAGCAGTGTTTCAGATGATGCATGATGATTGCTATTATGATGATGTTGTATGATCTATGGATATTGTTCTCACTGACTGTGGATTATTAGCTTGTTGATTTAATCATGATTATAGCATGTGCTTGGTATATTATTCCTGATGTGGCAAAATATTTAAAATGAACTGTAAACCTTAAAATGGACAATTGCTTGCACTCTTAGGTCATCTAACAAAACTTACTGGTATTTCACCTTACATAGACATGGTCTTTCCCGACACCTTTTGTCTGCTAGTGTAGGCTCCATATCCACTTGTCTCCATCCATACATGACCTTCCTGTTTGACTTTAAACCCTGACTTGTCTTATTTGACTTTCTGATGCTGAGGACTTCCCCATTTTTCTACCTCTGTGTTTGGACCGCATCCCTGTTTATTCAGTGTCTCGGCTCTGAGTTGGTGACAGAACTTGCCTTTGGTGAGTTGGATTGTAGGCCTTGGCTCGAACTCCCCCTAGTCACTTGAGATGTTGTTGGCTAAAACTGAAAGCTCATGTTCTACCTGTGGAAATTAAATAAATTCGCCCATGGAAACAAAAAGAGGGCAAGAGCAATGAAAAGCTAAAAAATACTCCTCGAAGAGTATAAAGAAAGGTCCAAAAAGCAATAGTTCTTAAAAGCTATATCTAAACAATTGCTGACCTTGTGAAAATATGAAAAACATGCCCTGGATGCAAGCTGCAACTAGTTGTGCTTCTCAGCACATCTGAAATCCGAAGGGTTATGTAGGCCAAAAAGGCCATGGAAATAAATTGAATGATCCTAATGAACTTGGATCAACTTGATGTAGACATGATGCCTAAGTTGAATAAGCACTCTCTAAACAACTTATCCATCTGTGAGGCACAGCCATTCCCCGTGTTCTTTTGTCCAACACAGAGTTTGTAGCTTCCCCCTCTCCCAGTCCAAAGTATTTTTGAGTTGAGTTAGACAAGTCACACCCTTGGCCCAACCTTGCTGCCTAGCCTTCATCCTTCACTAGCAGTTTGACCATGTCCAATGGGTGAGTTTGTCATTTGAACTATGGTGCAAGTGATTTATTATAACCACGGAATATGTTAATATAATTAATGCCACTGAATGGAATTTGTACTTTGAGCTTAGCTATGGAATGATTAAAGAAGCATTGTCTTAGTCTACTGATGTGATTTATCCTTGATTATATATATTCTTGGGATCCGTGATGATGTGGACCATGTATGGATGATTATTGATGATGATTTATGGTCCCACATGTTTGATGATGATATCATATGATGGACATATGATACAGATGATGTTTGATCCAGTTCAGCAGGTTATTATCATTACAGATCAGCAGATTATACATTGTCCATATATGGTGGACCCTACAGCTGGCCCATTAGGGCAACCCAGGGTGTATGAGTACTCATTCCTAGTGGATTTGGGTCTTCTGGATCCATTGAGACACCTATCTTTCAGTTCCGGGCACTTCTGACAGTGATTGATGCAGTTTTACACTTGTTGACCAGATTTGGGGCTGATTTCCCAGCCTGAGCAGCAGGGGCCCCGAGAGGCCGGTTCACCTAGGGCGCTGATGATGGAGGGGGTGGTCCAGCCACTTGTTATTACCATTTATCCCCCCTCCCGGAGAGCCTGGTGGGCTCAGATTGACAGCGCTAGCACCCTAGGAGGCAGTTTTGGCACTTTCACAGTTCCCGAGGCAGTTAAAAAATGGGATAAAGTGGTCACTGAGGAAATCGATTTGGGCAATTGAGGCAAGGTTTTGGCATTTGGTTTTCACAGAGGTCTTCCAGGGTGATCTCACTATCTTCCAGTCAGTTTTCACCATGTGGGTATCTCCAGATTGATCACAGGAGGACATTTACTGCTTGACTGTCATGGATTCTGAGGACAGTTTTGGTCATTATCATTATATTGGGCATATTTTATTATTTTATTGTGCCTTGGGGTGAGCTAGCAAGGATTTATACCTCCTAGCCCCACCATGTGCTTATTTTATCTTGTCCTAGTCATCATGAGGTGGATTATTGTACTTTATACCCCTCTTATGGGATGACGTCACCCTCATTGTACCATTTAGTGAGGGCGCTATTGTTATGTTGAGTGATCCATGTGATATTATGTTATGGATTCATCCTAGCCATTGATTGTATGATGAGATCTTATAATCTCAACCACTCATTTGATGTAGTATTGTAGAGTGGTATAGGGTTTTGGTCTTTATTATCCTATATAAGGAGGAGACCCCCCATTGTAAAGCTCACCTTTGGAGCTCTGGAATATTGGAATAGAAGATTTTTTTGTGGAGCACATCTCTCTTGGCTTGTGGATTCTCTTGCATATTGAATATAAAGTATCTCTTCTATGTATCATTGTGGATCTATGTGTTTTTGCTAACCTTTTGACAGGAAAGTCGAATTGGAGAGAGGAGGGCGACTTTTGGAGGGTTATTGTTGGAGGGATCCACATATTCTCTCTTGGGTTGATCTTGTGACAGGGAGTATCATTATTGTATCTTTGTGACATAGTTGATGCTTTCTATTACATCTTTCTACCATTTTCATAATCATCTTGCTTGACTTGTTTCTTTGATCTTGTCTTGTAGGAGGAGGACGATTTGGCTATCTTGGAGAAGGGAGATTTGGTTGGAGCACTTGGATCTCACTCTTGAATATAAACATAGGAGAATGCTATCAACTTGCAAGGTGGCCATAAGCAAATTGAGGTAAGATCTACAAGGTATGTGCCTTTTTCATCCATTCTATCTCCATTGGTTATAAAACCCTAATTAAATCAAAATCCCAATTTTTGTATTTCTTAGATCTACTTAGATCTAGCCCTCATTTTGAAAAGATATTGAAAACCCACCTCTATAGCATCCACCCCTAGTTGGATCTATAGTTTGGTGGTGATTGGCTAAGAATTGACCCATTTTCTAAGACAAAAAGCTCTCCTTGACCTAAAGCGCACTTCCTTGAGGGAGGCTTGTTGGGCTAGATCTAGTACATGGGTATGTGAGATCCCGCTTGATTTGACAACTAGACACTTAATTACACATACCCATATCCTTACTTTGGTGAAAACTACCTTGTGGACATCTCTCCATGTTTTGAGGGGTTGAGACCCCCTTTTGACCTCATTGGTAACTTAAAACTTAGATCTACTAAGATCTACCCATTTGATTCACTTGAAACTTTGAACATGCATAGATCGGGGTACTAGCATCCCGGATCTACTTTTTGGTGGCCATTGGACTTGGTTTGGTCCACCAAACCCCTCTTTTGCCTCTCCTTGAGAAAGTCGCACCCCTTGGGAGTTTTGAGTTGGACCACTTCTAGGAAGTGGGTGTTGGATATTTTGGTGGATTTGGAATGCCCATGCCTTGAAACCTAGGTCTAGACTATTCTTTTGTCCCGATCCACCTTGGGGATTGCATTCCTTGTTTTAAGGAATTGTGGTCCACTTTTGGTTATCACCTAAAAAAACTAGATCTAGCAAGATCCAACCATTGGATCTCATCCAAACCACTTGACTTGGCTTCTAGGTGTCCCGATCTACACTTTGACATCCTTCTTGACTCCATTAGCCCATCCAACAAGGCACTAGTCCTTCTCCAAGCAAGGCGCACTTCTTGGGATTAGTGTCAAACCCTAGATCTAACACATGGGTAACCCTAGAACCAACTCTAACTTGTAGATCCAACCTAGATCTAGCCTATAGTACTATCTTCACACTTAGCTTCACCTTGTGGGCCCATCTAAAACCATTTCACACTTCCCAAGGCAATAAGACCCACTTGTGTAAACACATGGTACTATACTTAATAATCATACCCCATCAAGTGGCCTAAACCATATATAGGTTGAAACACTAACTATCCTTGATACCACCTTCAACCATGCCCTAAACATTAGGTCCATTTAGACTTGCATTGGTTTCCGTAACTTATCACTCATTCACCCTTTAAAACCTTTGCTTGGGTCCAATCAACTGTGATTGGGGTATAGGGTCTCCCCCTTGGTCTAGTTATACCTTGACCTAAAGCGAAGAGTGCCTCGGTTGACGTGACTCCCACATTGCATTGGGAACCGTGGCATCTCTTGGGTCACCTCTTTAGTTGCCTAACTCCTCTACCGTCCCGGATGGGATACCTCTAGGGGCAACTACAAGTTGTGTGATAACAAGAATCTTACCCGATTCTGTTTACCATATAAGCAATGTTCACAGAAATCAAAATCTAATGTGAAATCAGACATGCCTTCAGCCATACTTTTACCTTGTAATAGTCGAAGACCCTTCTCTCCAATATGTCCCAGCCTTCGATGCCATAGCGATGTCTTCTCACTAGAGACAGTATGGACTCTGTCTCCTTCATTTTTACCCTCAGGAACAATAGTACTATTACATCCATTTTTGAAGGTGCTTCCCAACAACTTGTATAGAGTTCCAACCCGAACTCCCCTCATCAGCACCAGTGATTCTCGAACCATCTTGCATGTGTTCTTTTCAAATAGAGTTTTCACAACTGCATCATCCATTTTACTTACAGATATAAGGTTTCTAGCCAGCTTTGGAATGTGCAGAACCCCGGGAAGAGTTTTAACCCTTCCATCTTTGAGCAGTAGCTTGATCTTTCCTCAACCTATGATTTTCGCCACCGAGTTGTCTCCCAGAAATACATCTCCTCCATCATACTTTTCGTATTCAGAAAACCACTCCATGTGAGGAGTCATATGATAAGACGCACCTGAGTCAATCAACCACGAATCATGCTCTGCATGTGTACTTGAAGATGCCAGATACACATCTCCTCCTTCCTCTGTAGATTCTTTCCCATCTGCGGATGGAGCATCATTAGGTCCTCTGCTTTTATCAATATTTTTGGATTTACAATCCTTCTTGTAATGCCCAGCTTTACCGCACTTCCAACATTTTCTTACAAAAGGTCCTGGAGATTTAGATCTCCCTCTAGATTTAGATCTACCACCTGAAGACTTATTTTTAGATCTGTCTCCAGGGCGACCTCTTACAAATAAAGCATCCTTGGTTGAACTATCCATGGATCTCCGCCTCATTTCCTCTGATAGCAGAGATGCAACCACATCATCGAAGTTTAGCGTGGTTGCATTACTCCCAATAGCTATAACCAGATTATCCCATGAATCTGGCAAAGAGCACAACAGACTAATACATTTTTCATCATCAGTAATTGTAATACCAACAGATGTCAACTGACTTACCAGAGTATTAAAGGCGTTTAGATGCTCTAACACAGAGTCTCCATCGGTCATCCTTAGAAGGTACAATTTCTTTCGCAGAAATAACTTATTTACCAGGGACTTTGACTGATACAGATTTCCCAGTTTATCCCATAGCTTCTTTGCACTGTCTTCTCCAGATACGTTCACCAATACCGAATCTGCGAGGCAAAGACGAATGGTGCTCCTTGCTTTCCTTTCCAGCTTTTCCCATTCTTCTTTTACCGCACCAGTGGGCATGGTACCTGGATCTACTGCGATCCATTGTTCTCTATCTACCAGAAGATCTTCCATTTTGAGCTTCCATAGCTCAAAGCTCTGACCATTAAATTTCTCAATCTCGAATCTAGAACTGCTCGCCATTCTTTAAAGAAAAATAAATCACCGCTACAAAGCTCCCACTGAAACCAGGTTGATCACAAATCCAAGATCGAGCCAAACCCTTGGAAACAAAGGCGTCCCTCTGAACCCAAAAAATGCTCTGATACCAAATGTAAGTTTTAAACTTTAACAGTGAAGTACAAACTTATATTGATTCTTAAGCATTAACAGAAAATACACAATGGCACACACATTACAAAGAGATTTTCACCTGGAAACCCTTAACCGGGAAAAAACCAGCAAAACTTAGAGCCGCACAGCTCCTTTTCATTATATGTTTACAATATATGGTATTCCGCAGCATCTAAAACCTTAATTCGTTTACCCGAAATTAGGTTACAACCCTAATCCCTTTTACCGGGATTAGATAGAGTACTAGGCAAGGGATCGTGTTGTACACGCAGCCACCATGTGAAGAGATATAACATTCCCAACACTTAGCAAAGCATAAAATGTCAGAATGGAACTCAATATGATTCTTTAATTTTGTATGTTTCACAATCTTGCATATTTTTCTATGTTCTATGTTACAGCTTTCAGTGTTGGGACACTTCTTAGCAAAGCATTAAATTTCAAAATGGTTGAATTAGTGATCCTGATCGTATAGACAAATCGCTGAAGGCATGTTCACAACAATTATGCTTCCCAATCATGATTGTCAATGTCTTGCTACAGCCTACACACTAATTTACAAGCAAATATTTATCACTAGAAAATTTCTAAGAAAGTCATATTTTGTTTTGCACAATCTTTCTGCACACGACATTGCAAGTGACCAAGTTTCATGCCACTGAAAATCAAACTCATGGTTTATGGTTATTTGAGCTTACTGGATTAAATTCCTATAGCATTGGAAATACCACGGGGGGAAATGGTTTGCAAATGACAAAAACACTTTGAGCTAAAAAACAAGATATCGACATGTAAATCACAAACATAAGATTGGAAAAAATTGAAAGCAACATTCAAGATAAATATTACCAAAAATAACAAGGATTTGTGTTACATATTCTGCCGCTTCCTTAACCAAGAGAGGTAGTGAGCTTCCAGTTGCCTGCAAAGGAATTGAAATCCACATGTAAAACTCTTAAACTTTGCATGATTACTAATTGTCTAACAACTGCAGACTTTGGCAATAATTAGGCAACCTTCAATTTGCAACAGCATGCATCTCACAACAAATTGCAAGGAATAAAATAATAAGAGTTGAAGTTTGAAGAAACTATGTAAAAGCTTCCACACATATTACTGGGCAAGTTTCTATAAGCAAAAGAATAAATGCCAACATACTTATGCTAACGAAGAATGTTGGACTATTAAGTTTTAACACTCACTCAGGAATTCCAACCATTTGCATAATAGTCACGTTAGAATAAAGGCATATGACCAATGTAATGTTAAATGTTACGGGTACAGCTTAGGTGATTAAACCAACTTAACCACCTAGGGATGCTATCAATATGTAAGATCTGAACAGTGTATGACAGACATCATTGCAACGTTCATAATAAACTTTATTTTTGTTTTCTCTCTTCCCCATTGTGTATATCAATGTGCATATCCTAACTTTCTACATAGTATCAGAGCATAACTGATTTAGGCGTGTGATCAAAATCATAAGAAGAAAGGATTAGATTGTCTAAGCCCATCTTGTTAAACAAAAGGATGAGCCTAAAAAGCAAGAACACAAGATTAAAGTTTTACAAAAATAAAATAAAAAATTTATAAGGTAAGGAACTTCAGAAAACCAATTCCATATACTACGGAGAAGAAACTTTTTATCAAAAGGATTTCAAAGCCACCAATCTCAGCCACGGGAATTTAAGATTTTTGCATGGAACAAAATTCAAACAGCAATGAATCTGCACCAAGCAGATTGAGAGCAGACAGAGGCCCTTGTTAGGCTGTGAAATGGGAAAAGTGAGGACACGGTTGCCAAAATATCAAACAGTTGAACCAGCACAACATTTCAAGCACCATCGAAATGCTCACTAGAGTCTGTAGATGAAGAGAGGTCCTACCAAACAACAAGGGTAGTAAAACGCACACAACATCAATAGACACACGTATTTCGACATAAATGTGGATGTGAGACTCAAAGAAGCTTCATAGATTATCCAAAAACACCCTGCAGCCTTTGGAATAGGAGAAATATGCCTCCCCAACACATAAGCAGAATTACACCTTGTCAATTGGGTGTAGCACAAGTGGTTGTGAGAAAAAGCTTAGACCTTGTCAATTGAGTGTAGTACGAGTGGTTGTGAAAAAACTTTGCTACCCTCCCCATCAGAGTTCAAGTCTCACTTTGTGACATATTTGCTCTTAGAGAGCTGATTGTTGATGAGCTATAATATACAATGTTCCACGGAGTTTCCAGGACAGGGGAGTGCGGGAGCGGGGAGACGCAAAAGGGGGACGTGTGCAAGAAAACCCCAAATTTTAGGGATATTTCGGGGAAACGGGGGGATGTTGGAGTCATAAAAATTAATTTAAAATATAAATATTATTAATCCCAACAATAACTATTACCATGTAAATAGTAAAACTAAAAACTAAATTCATCATTATGGAATGTACATCCTATTAGTTATTAGTATATTACCATATCAAATCTCAAATTTGTAAATGATACTGAACTATATTACTATTACCATGTAAAAACTAAAAACTATTATCATTATGCAATATATATCTAAATTCAAATTTCAAGTTTGTAAAAGATAATGCTACAGATTCTGAGGTTTGAAATAGTCAAATAGATACTGAATAGTTAACATAGAGAAGTTAGAACAGTGAAAAGTCTAGTAAAAGATTAAAATTTCTCAAAAGATACTAAATAGTAAAGAGTCAAGGACTGTCATCAGTATCTAGTATCTACTATCTAGAGTCAAAACTGAAACAATGAAAAGTAGCTCAAATGAATCAACATCATGATCAAATAAGCATCGAGTGTGCTCCATTGACTGGTGTGAGAGGGTAGTATTTAGAAAGGTGTTAGACTCTTAGGTTAATCTAGGATTTTATTAATTTTGGTTTAATTATGTTTTAATTTTTTAACATTTTTAATATTTTAATTTGCATTTATTTTTATTGTAAAAGATGAAAATTGGGGGAGGCTTCTGGGTGTTCCCCCAAGGGAGGCATCTCGGGGGGCGCCCAAAAGCCCTCGTGGGGGGAATGCATTCCACACCTGGTGAGACATGGGGAAACTTGCTTCCCCGAGTTCCCCCCCAAAAGGGGGACGTGGGGAAACGTTTCCCCAGGAGTTTCCCCATCCTGGAAGCGTGGGGGAGCGAGGGGGCACGTTCCCCACCCCGGGGGACGCATCCCCGTGGAACACTAATAATATATTTATAAGTTGTTGACTTGACCTTGTGCTCTGAAGAATCTAGGGTTTACCCTACGTACCATCCTCGAAATGAGGGGAAGTGTGTAGGAGGTTTCCCTTGAGATATATTAGCGGGAAAAAAACTAAAAAGGGAAAAAAATGCAGACTTAAACCCTGAACGAAGAAATATCCCATGATGCCTGGGCTGGCAGGAGTGGGAGGAGTACTATATTACTCTGATGGAATCAAAATGAAAGATTATGCATGGGGTATAGGCAAAAAGACCAACAATGGAGCTGAGTGGCTCGCTCTCATCAAAGGACTTGAGCTTGCCAGAAATGAGGGACTTGACAAACTGACTATCTTCGGCCATTCGATTCTGGTCACAAGGGAAGCCTGGAGTCTCGCAAAAGGCACAAAGAAGCCCACCAACAAAATTCAGCATCTCCTTAAGCACATTGCCCATGAATTCAAGGTAATCAACATCCTCCACATTCTTAGATCCAATAAAAATTGGGCGGACAAGATGGCAAACTATGGAGCTAAGTTAGCCTGTGGAGTATTGTTTAGCAACAATGATGATATTGGAATAGCATGGGTTCCTTAATCCCCTCTTGAGTTTTGCTAACTCTTATGGTTAAAACTTGGTATTTGCTTGGCCTCATCAAAGCCATCAGTGGGCACCTAAACAGCAAGCTCAGCGCAACATCCAAGGCCAAAAGGAAGATACAGGATCCGCCGACACGAGCGACCCACATGGCCTCCATGCTGGGCGTAAATGCGGCCATCCCCTGAGGTTATCTTGGTTTTAAACTTGGCAGAGACACCCCAACCATTTTTGCAACGAAGAGACCATACTCTGTTTCAAGCTCTGTATTTACTGTTCCAAGCTCCTTGGCAAGGTGTCACGTTTGCAATTTCAAGATGGCAGAGAACCAATCTTCGTTCTCCTTCCAATGTGGAAAGCAGGTGATTGCTCATGGGAGACCACTCTATGCGAATTTGAGCCAAAAGGAACCGTTGGTAGCAGGTGCAGATGCTGGAGCCAATAGTGCGCACCCCTCTTCGAAGAATCCTGGGAAAGTTGTCTATCTCTGCCAAGTGCTCCATTCAACAAAGGATGGGTTGGGGTTTGATAATTTGTCAACAGCTTTTCAGACCTATTTGTGCGATTTAGAGGCTCAGATTCGGACTGTCAGCAATGAGAATTATGAACTTAAGAAGGCTTTTACCCATCTATTTGCCTTGGTGAATGAAATGAACATCAAGGTCCGCAGGCTTAATGCAAAAATTCCATAACAGGTAGCCTCGTTCGTGGAGGCAAAACTAGACAATTTGGACACCAGAATGCTCGCAATCCACAGCACTGCAATGGTGGCAGTAGATAATTTGAAGGAGATGCGTAAGGACATCAATGAACTAGTTGCGGAGGCCAAAGGAAAGGAAAAATGCCACCCTGAGTAATGCTGCGTCTGGCTACGTCTTACTAACAGGTTTTTTGTGTGTGGTCTTCTTGCGAGATCCCTGAATCTCTTTTTTTGTAATACAGTACTAGTTTACAAGCTCAAAACCAATAAACTATGCTTTACAAGTTCATTTTAATGCTCGGTCAGTTTGTAAGAAGTTATAAGCTTCCTAGAATAGGATTTCATTTTGAGCAAATTAGCACAGTTGATATCAAGTTTGCGGGCCTGGCTCTAATTCTACATAGAGAGCAGCCTTATTGCAAGTTCTTTTTTGTACGCCCTGTTCCTTTTTTAATATAAAGTCGATTAAACGTTTCTGTCAAAAAAAAATATATATATCCCATCATGCACAAACATATATAGAATGTGCAAAATAAAACATGACCCGAAAAGCTCCGCACAAACCATAAACACATTGCACAAAAACCAAAAAATGTTGTAGACTAGACTAGACCATTTTTCCTTTAATTGCCCAAATCTGTGAAACACAAAATTGTTGCAATCATCTATGGGAAAATGTGGATAGGAAAATTATTTCAGTATGTGAAGATGCCCTGCATAAGGCACGTTTTTAGACTAGAGAAAGAAGGCAACAAACATTTTTCTCAAACTTCCATTATGTCACCAAATACACAAGAAAATCCAACAGTTGCAGACGCAAGAACATCCCATGTGGATGTTATAACACTGGCAAACAAAAAAAAGCAGTGGCCAACCCAAAACATTAATCTTTTTTTTATTTTAACAAAATGCCTTGCAAGTTTACAAACTTCATAGAAAGAACTTGATTATTTGTAAAACGTTGCTCCTTTGAGTCTCAGTGATGAAATAAATAGAAGATATGAGAAAAACAAATAATTAATGTTGGTCACAATTAATAAATCAAGGAATTAAGCACATTGTTCTAGAAAACATGTAAGAAAAATTTACAATTTAACAACTAGTTTCTAGGGAGTAAGACAAAAAACAATATGGATTGTCATGGCATTGAAACCTATGTCACAGGGTTCGCCGAACCTGAACCTCCAGGTTCGGAATTCGGCGAACCTAAAAAAAATTCAAAAATTCATTCAGGTTCGGCAAACCTGATAGCTGAACCTCATGCTAAACCTAAAGGTGAACCGGTTTGGCTATCAAGTTCGCCGAACCTGATAAAAATCAAACCCCAAACAAAAATTCTGCGAGGGTTTTCACGTTTTGGGCAGGGTTTTCTTCACCTTTTCGGCGGGATAGGGTTACTTTCAACCCATGATCTCTTGAGAATACTCTCGAGATGCAACTTGCAACTTTGCAAGCACCCTGGTCCCTGCTCAAGCCGCATCCTGACTGAGCTCGAGTCGCCGACACAGAGCTCGAGCTTCTGCATCTTGCATGCTAGCCACGACCCGGCCCACTACGTCTTACTACTGTTGATTCAGATTGGAGGAGTTCGAACTTCAAAGTTCGAAGGGCTTCATCCCGTGACGGCGTGACTCTCAGCTATTCATTATGTGACCCGAGCCATGAGCGATTCATTGCTATTTATTTTTAAATGTTTTATGTTATAATTCTTTTTTTAAATGTTTTAAATGTTTTTTGAAAACTATTAAATCTTTTTTTAAATGTTTTATGTTGAATGTTTTTTGAAAAATGTTAAATCTTTTTTTAAATGTTTTATGTTATAATTCATAATATATATATATATGTTTTATCATTTATGTTAAATGCTTTAAATGTTTTTTGAAAAATGTTAAATCATTTTTTAAATTTTTTATGTTATAATTCATAATACATATATATATATATATATTATTTTTTTTGAGAAATGTATATAGACGAACCTATGCCAAACCCCATCCGAACCTCATCGAAAAATTCGAACCCGAATCGAACCTAAAGGTCGTCGAACCCAAACCTTGTGACATTGGTTGAAACCAATAAAGATTACACATTTTTACCTACCAAAGTCTCCAAGCAAAAGGGTACAAAATTGGTATATTCACTTTGATAGGTTGTCGAAAGTAGAAGATAGATAAGAAAAGATAATTTATTAATGTCCAACCAATGACCACAAAAGTAGGTCAATGGGACTCATGAGCACAAAGATGTTATTAGAAAGCGGGAGTACCAAATGGCCTCCTATAAAAAGCAAAAGACAAGAAAGGCAAGTAAAGTAGATCAGAGCATGAAATCTATGCTAGGTCATGGAAAATATGAGGAACCCTCGACCCTGAGAACAGGAGACCGCACAGGGATGGAAGTGCACAAAATTAAATGATCCAAAAGCAAGAAAATCTGGTAGTGATGAAGTAGGTCTATTATGGAAAAGACCCATCTCTCCTAACATCCAAGCCCAAATTAAGAAAGCTCAAGATAGTATGTTGTCCATGGGAAGAACTGATGGAAGACATGGGTCACCCACTAAGTTGTTGTTAAGAAGAGGTTGCTCGTCGCTGAGGCCTAGGAAGTCTTGTCTGCCTCAAGGAGAGGGATGGCCTGGTCTTGTCATGTCGCTGAGATCCTAAGGGATGGAGGGTCTCGGAAGTCAGCACTAATTTGGAAGTTACAGCTATGTTGCCACCCAAATGTAAAACATGTCATTCATTATTTATACAATATATATTCATATTTATTGGTATTATCCAATCGAAAACTTAATTTAAAATTAAGCTTTTGCTACACTTGTACACTCATCTAGTTTCAGCCTCTCTTTCGTTCTGTAAGTAACTCTTGGCTTGAGAGTTTTTTGTTCAACATCCTCTCTTCTCCAAATTCTGCCCTAGAGTATCTAACATAGGATCAATATTGTTGATATTTCCACTTAATTGGTTCTTTTTCATTGTTGTCTCTACCAGCTCGTTATAACAAGAAGCCAACTACCTAGAAGGTTCCTATTTTCAAGATCAAACAATTTATATGCCTTCGATGTTTCACAATATCAAATGAATATACATTTCTTAGCTTTATCGTTAAGCATGTCTCTCTTCTGAAAACACTTAAAAGTAGGTTAGTGCATCTGAATTAACTTTCAAAAAATAAACTCTGGTGTTTGCATTGATCCACACTTTGTTAACCATCCCAATGGAGACGATTAACCATCCCAATTGAGATGCACAAGAACAAACAAGAACTGAGCAAGCACTAAAACACAATGATCACTTTATGAATCATATCATGTATTAAATAAATATGAATCTTTGGAAGTAGCAGCATATGTTCCAAAAAATATTTTGGTAAGGTAAAGGATGTTGTGGAAAGTATATCGGTGTACTGGATGACTATTGATAAGATCCCTGCAGTAGTTTTCTTTCGATAGACGAAAGAGTTAAAGAAGGTATACCATTAGTGAATTGGAAATGGTTAGCAACCCGAAAAGAAGCTAGAGGGTGGTGGTTGGAAAATATTCATCACTTCAATCTAGCACTCGCAACCAAAAGTTTGTGGAGGTTTGTCTCTACAGAGGGCCTATGGGGAAGAATTATGAAAAAAAAGTACTTAAAATGACTCTCTATGGAAGAGGGGTTTAGAAAGGGGAAAAAACAGGTTCAAGGAGCCTCAATAGTGTCGAAAGCACTGGTAAAAGCATACCCTTTAATTGGTAACTAGGTAGTCTAGCAATTGGTAATGGTTCTAAGGTAAGGATTTGAGAGGAGCCCTGGCTGGGGGTCAATGGTATCTTCAGATTGTCAAATGCTTTGTTGAATTCACTTAATGGAAAGGGGATTTATCACTTAAGAGATCCAACCACGCAAGAGAATAGAAATGCATGGGTACATGGATGGGAGACAATAGAAGATCTAAATTTGCAAGGGGATCTAGCAAATGAATGGGGACTTTGTTCATGTTTCTCCAATGTGCAACATAGGGCAACATTCTGCAGACATTCTCCCAGAGACGTCATGAGAATTGACCAATGGCTGGTAGAGGATGGCCCTGACATAGACTTGATTAGTCATGAGAAGTGACTAAGAGTAAATAAGGCTAGAGATGCTTACTCTAAGAAAGAGTGCTCCAAGAAGGAAGCTAAAGGTCACATTGCATTCTTCAAGGAGTGCTCCGAGGAGCGATCTATTCTATATTAGAGTGAGTTGACTTATTTATTTGATAGGGGATTTTATCCCCTTGTGAAATATACAAAGTCTAATCTAATGTTGAATTTGACATAGGCCCTAAGAAGTGTCCAAGACTTCCTAGAATGGGATCAAATCAACATTAGAGCTCTATGGGTGAATTTGATCTGCATGTGAGGAGATGAACATAAACAAGGACAATTTTTCTATGATGAAGAAATAACCAAGAAGTCAAGTCAAACATTGAAGAAGTCCCGGACAGCATTGAAGACAAGAAGACAAGTCGGCCTAAAACAAAAGAACAAGTCTACCCCAACAAAGAAGACAAGTCGGTCCCGTTGAGGAAAAAGTCAAGTGGATTGAAGAATATAAATAAAGTGCTCTCACACTTCATTTTCATCATCATCACAACATCTCTTCTCTCTCCACTTGTGCGCACTTTTCAAGGAAGGCCTAGCAAAGGCAAGGAAGCAAACATTTTGGGTTCTTATCATCTTCTTGTGTTTTGCTATCTCTCCCTAGAGATTCGCTAGGGTTTCTTGTCAAAGAAGGGCACACTCTTGTGGTAGGGTTTCATCTTCATGAATTGTATTGTACTTGAATTGGATTAATTTCTTCTAAGAAAAGTTGACTGAGTTTTCTCCCTGTTGGGTTTCCTAGGATTAAATCTTTGTGTCTCTTGTGCATGGTTATCTTTCCGTGATCTGTGTTTTATGTTTTATTCCGCTGCAAGTGAAGTTGATGTTTTCAATGTGCAATTATTCAATGAAACTGTGGGATGAAATGAATTGTGAAATGAATGCTTGAAATCATTATAAATAATTGTCAAGATCTGGAAATAGTAAAAAATTCAACAAACATTATGTCAACCAACTTAAACATAATTTAATAAAATTGAATGAAGAGGAGAAACAACTCAAATGGCCAAATATATGGGAACAGGTTCATACACACGAAATATGGGGTATAAAGCTAAGTCACCAAGATACGGATACGGATCCGGATCCAGATACAGATTCGTCGTATTTTTTAAAACCCGGGATATAGAATGAAGAATCAAAACTATTCATGAAACACAAGAGTAGAACTAAGTTATTGCCAAAAGAGAGTTCATGTACCATAACTGATAATTTGATGAGTTGTATGTTGAAAAATAGGAAACTAGTATATTGTAGTTTCATCAAACACTTAGCATATAATAGATCTCAGTCTTCGGCAAGCACCCACATTAAATGCAATTCATATGCATGCATTCCCATGTAACTTGAAAGCTGAAATACAAATACTAAGTGTAATTTGCAGCAGAACAACACTAGTAACTGTTGTTGTAAATGTAACTTCGGAAGATATTCTTTGTATATTATTATTAATTATTATTGTACTTTTATTGTACCTCTATCGGAGATGTTTTTCCTCCGTTCGGGGATGTCATTATTGTATTTGGTCATGCAAGAATATCGAGGTAAAACCTCCACTGTAAGTCGGGGCAATAGTTCCCCAAAGGTCAAATGTAAATTTTATTTTTGTGTCTCCCTAGCAGAGGTCGGCCCAGTTAGGTAAGAGAGACCGGCCCCATTAAGAAAAAGGTCAGTCTCACATAAAGTATAAATAGAGAGGCTCCCCCTCTCATTTTGACATCACACTCACCAAGCAAGTTCGCACCAAATGAGAGAGAAGAAAAGTTCGCTAGAGAAGAAAGAGGGAAGCTACAGAAGACATCTTATATTTGGGTTTTCTATCTTGCTTGATATTGTACTTAGTGACAAATCTATTTCTGAGGAAGTTGCGAGGTTTTCTCCTATATGCTTTCCCCAAGGAAATTTCTTTTGTTCTTGTGTATTGTTGTGCTTGTATATCTTTCAGTTTAAATATCTAACATAATTGAATTAAAGTGCAAACACTAACATGGTATCAGAGCCATCCTAAAAGAAGGCACTGTGCAACAACAAGAAACTAGGGCTTCCTATTGCAAGATTTCTCTCCACAAATCATCAAGAAAAGAAGGCTAGGCTAACTCGCCCTAGGAGGGCACATCTTTTGGTGGAAGCGGAATTCAATTTGGAAAATTTTCATTTTTGACCCAGTCACTGGTGCCGGGAGAAAACTAGGGCATCAAACTTTTGGAGCTTCCATCACCTATTATATAAAAAATATATAACATAATACAATATATATAAATATAAATAATAATCATAATAATAATAACAACAAACAATAATAATAACAATAACAATAATTAATTAATAAAGAACTTTTATAAAAAGAGGTGCCTCATCGAAAAGACATGACCATTAGTAAAGGGTGGTGTATATATATATATATATATATATATATATATATATATATATATATATATATATATATATATCGATCCTTCAAGTTGTAATATCATATCTTATCTCTTATTCATATATTTTACTCATGGCTTATCCGATATTCCAAATATTTTGGTAATCTTTGTGTGAGCTAACTTTTTGTTTGGCTCATTTGGTATCAGAGCTACGTTCATAATCCAGGCCTTTGGCCATATTGTGGTTTTTAACCATTATCCTAAGTTTCCCTAAAATTGTGGTCTTTGACCAAGAAGGAAAAAAATGAAAAGTAAAACAAAAAAAAGGAAAAAGAAAAAGAAGAAAAGTAAAAAAAAATAAAAAGAAAAGAGAATATAGAAAGAAAAGGAAAAGTAAAAACAAAGAAGTAAAAGAAGTAAAAAGAGAAGAAAAAAGAAAAAGAAAAGAAAAAGTAAAAACAAAGAAGTAAAAGAAGTAAAAAGAAAAGAAAATATAGAAACCAAATGTGGTTTCTTAAAAACAGTACATGGTTTATTTCCAACCAGATTGGAAGCATTTGTGAAAATAATATATTAAAAATCTAGAAGTGCATAAGAAATCTTAAGGCTACCAAGAAGCAAGCGAGAATTGAACTTGGGTGGGGAAGGTAACAATCATTCCTCCCAACCACCCAATCCACACCATTTTTATTATCCTTCCACTCCAAAAACAATTATTATAATTATTAATAATTATTATTATCATTAATAATAATTATTATATTATATTTATTAATAATACTATAATTATTAACTTTTAATAATAGTAATAATTATAATTATTATTTAATAATTGTATCTACTACAATTATTATTAAAAATATATATATTGAAGGAAGTCATTGAAGCGATTATTGAAGAAGTGAATGGTGAATTATGGATTCCATATACAAGTCCAAATTTTGGACTAAGTGCCCTCATTGTGAATTAGAGTTCGAGTATTTGTCATTTTTTTAAAATTGCAATCGCTCATGTCTGATATGTAGCAAATATTTTACTATGGAAGAATATCAATCGAAAAGACATGACCATCAGTAAAGGGTGGTATATGTATATATCGATCCTTCAAGTTGTAATATCATATCTTATCTCTTATTCATATATTTTACTCATGGCTTATCCGATATTCCAAATATTTTGGTAATCTTTGTGTGAGCTAACTTTTTGTTTGGCTCACCACCAATCCGGGAAAAGGAGTACACTGGACAACTCACCTTAAGGAGGAGCATCTTTCTAACAAAGCAGAAGTTCAAAATTCCAAGTTTGAAAAATTAGGGTTCTCTGTCAAACCCTAGGTCATCCAGCTCCAGAACCAGGTTGGGCATCTCAAATTGGTAAGCTCTAATTACTTGCTATTTCCGTTTGAGGTTCTCATTTCAAAATGACAAATTACACCAAGCTTGAGGATAAGCTTGAAGGAGCTGATAACTTCCGAGCATGGAAGTATAGAATTTCTCTTGTCCTAAAAGATAATGACTTGGATAAGTATGTCAATGAGGAGGTTCCAGAACCAAAGGGAAAAGAGGCAAAAGCAATTCACAAGAAGAACATGATCAAGGCAAAGAGGATCATTGCAGGCTCCATCAAAGATCACCTCATCCCTCATGTATCATCCTTGAAGACTCCGAAGAAGATGTTCGATGCTTTGACCAACCTATTTGAAGGGAAGAACATCAATTAGAAGATGACCCTAAGGAACCAACTCAAGAATGTGAAGATTCAACATTCAGAAACTATGCAATCTTACTTCACATGAGTCTCTCAGATCAAGGAACAACTTGAGGCAATTGAAAAAAATGTTGAAGAAGGAGAGATTGTGATGACTACCTTGAATGGTCTCCCAAGATCATGGGACTCATTCATTCAAGGGAAATGCGCAAAGAAGAATCTAGTCACATTCAGCAGATTATGGGAGGAATGCACCCAAGAAGAAGCTCGAATAGTAGCAAGAGAAGAAAAGATGGGGGCTAATGATGACCAAGCCCTAACTGCTCATGCTAAGAAGAATGCACACAAAAGGGAGGACCACCATCACAAGAAATCCAGAAGATCCCATAGGAATCATGGACCCAGAAGAAACCTCTCCAATATTAGGTGCTTCACATGTGATGAGAAAGGACACTACTCAAGAGACTGTCCCAGAAACCAAGGATCCTCCAGGAAAATCAACAAGAAGAGGCATCATGCTCACACCGCAAAACCCAGAAGAAACCTCTCCAATATTAGGTGCTTCACATGTGATGAGAAAGGACACTACTCAAGAGACTGTCCCAGAAACCAAGGATCCTCCAGGAGAATCAACAAGAAGAGGCATCATGCTCACACCGCAGAAGATGATGAACCCGCAAGCAAAGGAACAAAAGAAGACTCTTCAAGTGATGAAGAATATGTATTGTAAATGAATGAAGGTAACCATTTACAAGGGTTCATTCAAAAGGTTCCACATCAAAAGGTGAAGCTAGAGATGACTTTCAGTATTACATGAAAGGAGTAGGAGAAGTTCCTACAAAGTTGGACTCCGGGAAAACAAATAAAGATCAATGCTCTATGGAAGAACCTCTCATCCATTTCAGCATTGGTTAAGATGCAGAAGAAGGAACACACAGAGTCTACTCCAGTACAAAGAACAAGTGATCTACGATGTAGAATACTTGATCAACATTTCCGATCATAAGCAAGAAAGACACAGGTCTTCAAAATCAGACGATGAAGTAGAACACATTGTCAGAGACTCCAGTAGTTCCTACAAGGAAGCAAAGATCAAGAGGGAGTCCACCCAACAACAAAACAAAGATAGTATTTGAATTGTCATTTCTTGTATATCTAATTACTTAAATATTGTTCAGTGGTTTACATATTTATGTTTCTAGATTATGTATGTTAGAACAATGAAAAGAATATTACTAATATGCATGTGATGGGTAAGCGGCCTATGGTGTTGTACAACATTCCATTGCTACTTATCTAGAATGAAACCTCTTTGCTAACATATTGGGAGTAGTGCACGCTCTTAATAATGTTCTGGTAGAGATGGAAGGTACCTAGAAAGTTAACGTATGAATACGGGATGTGGATGAATGTTGTGTTGAAGCATTGGCTAAGATAGTTGCATGACTGTGTGACCTATGTTTGTATGCATAAAAATTTGTCATTATTAATATGTTTTGAAAACCATGAAATATTTCTAACCATGCAATTGAATTTAACTTGTAGGAAATATCGTGTATGATCACCTACAAACAAAGAATGATGAGACTTGTTCCATAGAACAAGTGACGATGGTTCAACTATAACATTCAACAAGATTTAAGAAATCAAGCATACTACAGAAGTACAAAGCACTTGAGTTCTCCCAGAAAGGAGTCGACTATGACGAGACGTTGCTCTAGTGGCCAAACACACTTCCTCAGTGGTGGATATTACACTAAGTAGATGATGTAATCGAAGTAGAAGTATATATCAAGCAACCTCTAGGATTCGGAACTCTCTATCGAGAACCACATGTGTGCAGATTGAAGAAAACTTTGTGCGGGCTCAGAAGGCACCCATGGAATAACATCAAGGATAGAATGATGGGACATCAACCTTTTCTAAAAGGTTGAAGATGAGAAGCTCATAGATGGGTGCAAGAGATGACTTGCAACAAAGTTTGATATCTTGGCATCCAGAGATGACATAGATGGATACACAGAAGATCATTAGAAGAGAAGGCTACCAGTCACTCCAGTGAATAATGTCCCTATGCAGAGAGTACAAGATGCAAAGGAAGGATAGTGCTCAGTTACAGAGGGAGCGGGAAAGCTCCGCTTCAGAGGGAGTGACTACAGCACAGATGGAGAGACATTATTTGTGGCAAAGGTGTTTGCCCCAATATCTTAGGGATATGCTCGGAGTGATACCGGATGTCTCCCCTCGTGAAGAGGAAGTATATGTGGTACAGTTTGAGACAGGTACCAAGGACATGGTATGGCAGGATGGATAGTTTTCTGATGAGCCTAGGCTTTACCAAGAGTAAATCAAATTCCAACCTTTACTTAAAGGTTGAGGGCGGAAGACCAGGTATATTACTACTATATGTAGATGACCTGTTCGTAACAGTAGAGGATGAGCTCATTGCAGAAACGAAGAGAAGGCTTGCCGCAAAGTTCGAGATGAAGGACCTGGGAATGATGCACTACTTCTTAGGCATGGAGATGTGGCAGAGTACAAATGGGATTTTCCTTAGTCAAGGAAAGTATGCAATGGAGATTCTGAAGAGGTTCAGAATGATGGACTGCAAGGCAATGACCACACCAATGGCATCGAACTTGAAGCTATTGTGTGATGCTTCATCAGAGACAGTTGATGCCATGATGTACAAGAAGATGATTGGTTCGTTGATGTACTTGACGAACACAAGACCAGACATATGCTTTGTTGTGAACACCTTGAGCCAGTTTCTGACAGATGCGAGACATGTTCACCTGAGTGTTGCAAAGCATATATTGAGGTACCTTAAGGGTACAATTGAGTATGGGCTCAAATATGAGATGAATCAGAATATTAACTTGGATGGTTATGTTGATTCGAATTGGGCAAGTAGTGCCACAGACAGGAAGAGCACTTCAGGATGTTGCTTTAGTTTGGGATCCGGTATGATCTCTTGGTTTAGCAGGAAGCAGTCGTGTGGCACTGAGTACAGCCGAAGCAGAGTATGTTGCATCCTGTTCAGCTAGTTGTGAGGCAGTATGGCTTCGGAAGCTACTGTCATATTTGTTTGATCTCGAGCAAGAGGCGACTTGTATCGTTTGTGACAACTAGAGTTGTATCAAGTTGTCTGAGAACCCGATGTTCCATGACAAGCCGAAGCATATTGAGATCAAGTACCACTATATCCGGGATATGGTACAGAGAGGAGCAGTGAAGCTCCAGTATGTGGCGACAGAAGAGCAGATAGCCGATGTGTTGACCAGGCTGTTAGCGAGAGTGAAGTTCGAGTACTTCAGAGAGAAGCTTGGTGTTATCCAGATCGAGGTTCCTCGAAAGAGGGAGTGATGTGATTGGAAGACGCAGGTGCACCAGGGCTGTATCTTACATGGTGGAAGACGCAAGTGGTCCAAAATGACGTACTGCATCTGGCATGCTCCTGGGCTGTATCCACATGTTTGAAGACGCAGGTTGACCGAGAGAGTTGTAATACATCTGGGTTGTATCCATGGGGTGGAAGACGCAGATGTTCCTGGGCTGTATCCACTGGGTGGAAGACGCAAATTGACTGAGAGAGAGACGTACTACATCTGGGTTGTATCCACTAGGTGGAAGATGCAAATGTTCCTGGGCTGTATCCACTAGGTGGAAGACGTAGAATGTATGATGGACATGGCATATGTACTTGGGATGCTCTCCACATGAGATGATGAGATGATCCGGATACAATGAGATGATAGTAGGAGACGCAGGTGAATGTTTAGGCAATGTAATATGTGGTCCTAGGTTGTACCTACTTGATGGCTTGCTCGTAGAGATGATGAAGACCTAGATGAGAGCTAGGCCTACATCCAGCATGAAAAGCGGTTGGCTCTGTAGAACTTCTCATGACGGATAGATTCAAGAGATGTCACTAGTCAATGATCAACAAGACGAGAATTACTGCAGCAGCGATGATGATCATTGATGACGTTGTCCAAAAATTGTGTCCAGCTGTGATGATGACTGTGTCGAGAGAATACCTTCCTAGTTAAGAGGGAATGTTGTTGTAAATGTAACTTCGGAAGATATTCTTTGTATATTATTATTGTACTTTTATTGTACCTCTGTCGGATATGTTTTTCCTCTTTTCGGGGATGTCATTATTGTATTTGGTCATGCAAGAATATCAAGGTAAAACCTCCACTGTAAGTCGAGGCAATAGTTCCCCAAAGGTCAAACGTAAAATGTATTTTTGAGTCTCCCTAGCAGAGGTCGGCCCCACTAGGAAAAAGGTCAGTCTCACTTAAAGTATAAATAGAAAGGCTCCCCCTCTCATTTGGACATCACACTCACCAAGCAAGTTCGCACCAAGTGAGAGAGAAGACAAGTTCGCTGGAGAAGAAAGAGGGAAGCTGCAGAAGACATCTTATATTTGGGTTTTCTATCTTGCTTGATATTGTACTTAGTGACGAATCTATTTCTAAGGAAGTTGCGGGGTTTTCTCCTTTATGGTTTCCCCGAGGAAATTTCTTGTGTTCTTGTCTATTGTTGTGCTTGTCTATCTTTCAGTTTAAAGATCTAACATAATTGAATTAAAGTGCAAACACTAATAGAAATAGCAGTAAATAAATGTAAATAGACACCAAAATTTTCGCTATCCACCCTGGGAAAAACCCCAAAAGGGGAAAACCCAACAAGAGAAATTTATTATCAAGTTCAGAGAGTACAAAAGCTATAGCAGTAGTCCATTTGGAACAAAAAATAACAAGCAGAAAACTCACTTGCAGAACACCCAAAACAGTCCAAAAAACCTTCCTTAAAAAATGTGCCAAGTGACTGTATGTCCTATATGGCCCAACAAGTATAGCACTCTTGAAAAACGTGCCCAACTTCACTTGTACGGACAAGTACAGAACAGTCAGTAGCAAAAAAATCCAACTCGAAAATCGTGCCCTAGGACAGCCTCAAAAATCGTGCCCAAGCTTCTGTTGTATGGCTTGTATGAATTCGTACAGTACGGCCTCCTTCCTGCTAAACAGTTAGCTCTTCATACTCACAGAAATGTGTCTTGGGATTTGTGCCCCAACTCTCTTGGGAAAGATGCCAAATCTACTGCAAAACCACTTTTCTCTTCTCGGCCTCTCTCAAAATTTTCTCTTGAAAACTGAGTCTTGCACACTACCATAGGTTTTCTCTTATAATCTGAAAATGACTTTTCACCTTCTCAATCCCTAAATCCAATGGCCAATATCTAATCTTGCCTTGACATGATCAAGGGATGTGATTCATTCCTTCCAAAATAAATCACTTATATTTTAATAAAGTTATTTCACTTTATGTCATAAGTGCACTTTATGAAATAAAATGACGTCATAAAAATAAACAAAAGGACACTTTATAAAAGTCACTTTACATAAGAGTCACTTAATACAACTTTATGAAAAAAACATTACAAAGTAAGTAGCCTAGATAGTGTAAATGCACGAACACTTCCGCATACAAGGCAAATCTATGCAGAGTGCCTCCTGAGCTAAAAAGCTAACACACCCTCTTAGCGAGGGAGGTACTCACTGCCATCACCATCAGATGGTATAGTCCTCATGTCCATCACACTGTTCATAGTAGGAGCTCCCTCTAAACCTGGAGCCAATGCTACCACCTGCATAGAACTCGAATCTGAAGACATCCTCCTGGCAACAACCCCTGAGCTCCTAGGAGAATCCAATCTCCAATCCTGAGCTTCGGTCCTCTCATACCAACTGAGCCTCTTGTCGGTACTCTAAAGAGACTCCCTCTCTTCCCTCGAAAATCGAGACAAAAACCTTAGTACCACTATAGCCTCAGGAGCCTCCTGCTCCTCTTCCGACTCTAAATCATCGATTATGGGTTGTCCACCTACCTTGTATAGTTCACTGAACCGATCACCAATCAATTGTGGATCGATTAGTTCCGCTCCCTCTGGGTAAATATAAACATGTCCCCTCCGGAACAGTGTCGAATAACCTGCATCCTCCAAGGCTAATACCAAGAGCACGTTAACCCTCAGCCCTGGAACAAATAGAACTCCATCCTGCTCTAGGAGTCCTCCATGATGAAACTGGAATCTAACTCTTCCAAATCCACGCACTACACGTGGCGTTCCCCCTTCACTCTGAACCATCTGGTGTAGACCTATCTCAGTAATGTTGCGGAATATATGCCATATTCCAGTCATGTGCTGAGAGGCTCCATTGTCAATGAACCAACTATTGTTCTGCACAAATCCATTACCGTCGGCACTCGATACAAGAGAGAACAGTGAGAATTCCTTCCCAAACTTTTTCGCATAGTCCTCTATCTTTGTTGTTGCTGCAACACTCACATCCTCCTCCTTCTTCTCAGCACGCTGAGAAACAAGGTGGCCATACTGGTTGCAAGCAAAACATCTGACTTTGCGCAAGTCCTTACCGGACTTCTTCTTGATCTTAGTTGAAAGAGCAACATTTTCTTCATCATCTCCCTCCTTCTGTCCACTGCTCTGAGATCCCTCCCGAATCTCTTCCTGAGTGAAATCATCCCACACTGCTCCAATCTGGAAGTTTTTCCCAACCAACCACACACTTCACGAAGACTTCTCAGTCCTTGGTGAAGCCTTTCAAAGCTATCCTCACCAACTCATAATTGGAGATGACCTCCCCAACTGCAGCCAAATTATCTTTCACTTGTGCCACCCAGGTAAGATAGGATACCACACCCTCACCCTTGGCCATCTTGGTTGCATGCAATTTATCATTGAGAGCTATCTTTCGGTTCTTAGTTTTCGCCTCATATAGGTTTTTCAGTGTGGCCCACATCTCATAAGCCGACTTCTTCTCAGCCAAGTGTGGGATGAGATGGTCCTTAACACCATCCAAAATAACCCTCAGTGCTCTGGCCTCTTTTACTTCATGAATGTCAAAAGCAACAAGGTCAACTGTGGGAGGAGTTACCACGGTGCTGACATTAATCCACAGTCTGCTTTTTTTAAGCACAACAGTCATCCTAACTTTCCGTTGCAAATAGTTGGAAATGCCATCCAACCGGTCCTCAAATCTTATGCAAACAGCTATTTTCCTTCTGTTGTCCAAAAGAAAAATAAACCACAATTTCCCCCCTTCAGCCCAACACCTGCAAAACACTTGCAGATAGTGTCAAACCTTGAAGGATTAGAGCATGTGTTCATGTTGTTCGGGGTCTTGAAAGGTGATATATAGGGAGGAGTATTGTCCACCATGGGACTGTTAGGCGAGAGTAACGCTTACAGAGTCCTGAAGATGAGTGAGTGTCATGTGCTATAGGTCTCAAATATACATGTGGGGTCTAACAATAATACTTGGCCCAATATATCAGGGAACTAACTAAAGAGGCTTGACCATGCCCTTAGCCACACTACTCTTCTACCCTAATACTAGAGAGTGATCACCTTGAGTGTTTTTCTCGATGTACTTTAGCAACAAGACGATCGATCAGTTTTATCTAAAGCTAGTTCCAGGTCTACCTAGAGGATTTTTTATATATACCCAAGGGTACGCAGAAGTGAAACTCCATATACATGTTACAGCTTGATTTAGCACCAAAGTGGAAAAGTCCTAATCCACTAGTGCTACCAAGTGCACCTTTGGAAGAAAGCACCACTATCACCTCAGAGCTAAATTTCTGCATGTTGGACCAGCTCTCAAGGTCAAAGGATGCTTCCCTATGGCTTGATCGGATGAAGTTTAGAGAGAGCTAAGGGAGAAGATAACTTAGTTTAAGATGTATGATCTGTATTATTAAGTCAAACTTCCCAAAGAATTTAACCATGCAATATATCAG
Source organism: Larix kaempferi (assembly GCA_027924585.1). Taxonomy (NCBI): domain Eukaryota; kingdom Viridiplantae; phylum Streptophyta; class Pinopsida; order Pinales; family Pinaceae; genus Larix; species Larix kaempferi. Next base: position 34,534,752 of record BSBM01001000.1, on the reverse strand, counting down.
TAGTACAATAACACATTAGATCAAATACTTGAAAGAAATTGCTCAAAGATGTAAGGTAGAGTAAACGATGAACATTTAGCAATACATCCACAAGTGAAATTGCATACGAGACTAATTATGAAGCTTATGTCTTGATTAGGCTATGAAGTTTGGCCCTTGGGATGAGTCCTTCCCTGAAAGAACTCTCAGAAAAAATGAGTCACTCAATGTTACTTAATGTAAGATGTTCCAAGGTTATTGAAATAATGAAGATAAATCATCCAAATGTGGAACTTAGATCTTATTATTAGCTAATATGTCAGTACTTCAAATTTATAATCAAAATGCCAATGTCTAATTACATACATTATCCATAAGAAGAAAATAACATCAAGAGCTTGTGCAATGAAAATTCCAAAGTTTCAAGATACCCTTAAAGGCTTAATCAATAGTTATTTCAGATTTAGCATGTCATATTAAACCATTAATCAAGTGAAATTTCTAGAATTATTAACTGAGTTTATCTAACGAAAGTACTTGATAAAGTGTGAGATAAAACCAACATTTACTAAATAAAACAAGCTTTCTGTCCTAGGTTGTTTACAGCAGTAAAATGAGCAAGAAAAACTTGGAAAATTTCAATTTTAACCTAGAAACTAATTGCAGAAAAATTAAGTACTTCAAAAACAGAAATTCTGGATGTTAGATGGCTTAGAAACTTTCCAGAAATACAAGACGACTAAAGTTCATCTCCTAAGGAAAATCCAATATAGGAAAGACAGCAGGCAGAAATCCATATAGGACTGTAATAAATAATTGAGTAATGAATAAAAAAATGATCATTACAACAAAATGAGAGGGCCCCTATATATACAATCCTAAGGGGCACCTTTGATAACTGTTCACAACGGTTATGTTCCTTGGATAACTATTGTTTATTATTATTAGTATTATTATTTAATATTTATATATTTTAGGTTTGTTACAAAATATATCTTTGATATAATATTTTCGAGAATTAGCAAAATGCAGAATTTAGCCAGTTCAGACCACAAACAAAAACTAAAATTAGATTAATAACCCTGAAATTTTAGTGATCTATCTAGCATAAAACCCTTTAGCAAAAGATGAATTCTAAGAATGACAAGCTATTTTTATCTTTATTTTCTACAGTAAAACAAATGAACTAAACAGAAATAAAATTCAGATTTAACAATCCTATAAATATATGAAAGTAAAAAGAAATTACCTAGGGGTTGAGTTGAATGAAAGGCTGAAATATTTTTGGAGTTTTTAGATTTAGTTTTCATCCTCGAAACAAAAAGGAAAACGAAAAAAATTTAGGGGTTTTTTTGTTGTAGAAATGGAGGCTAGGATTAGTGCCTTAAATCCTTGGGTGAAATGGAGTCAACGGAACACTTATCCTTGGGCCTTGAGTTGATTTACTTGGCTGGAACACCTGAAAAAAAGCATGACAAATTCCCCCAAGCCTTTGGGTTCTTTGCAAAACACCTTGGAAGGAAGAGTCACCTAGGCATACCCTAAGCACACAACTTCAATTAAAATTCTAGCTCATACCCTAGCCTATGCCTTTCTCAACCTTGTACGCCTCCTAAGATGGCAAACAAGAATGAGATGCAAAGCTAAAGCACAAAACAAGCAAAGAGATTATTCCCTACTTGATCCAACGGAACAAATTTGCTCTTCTTATTGGACTAGAAAAATTAACCTCACAATGCAAGAGAAGTTTCACAAGTTACCTCAAGAATAAGATCCACAAGCTATGCCACAAAGAAATAAACCTCCAAGAGCCAAGTGCCAAAGATGAAAGATAATTTTATTGTCTAATACTCAACAACAAGATACAATAAGCAAGAGGCTCTCTTATATAGGCGAGTATCTCAACTTCCTTTACAATAAAATAATAATAGATCTATCCTAGAGAGGCTCAAAGAAGCCTCTGGACATGGTCAAAAAAGATAAATAACTCTCATAAGTTAACTTAGAACTATAATCCCAAGACAAGGGCGGCACTCCACTAGAAATGGTCCAAAGGTGGAACGCTTCCTAAGAAAGGTGAACGCTCTCCATGAAAAGGCTCCCAAAAAGCACATGCTAAAAAATTATGGTGCAGCACTGTAAACAACAATTCTGGATTTTCCAACTTTCTCAATACTTATGGGATTTTCTATTATAAAAAAAAATTGAAAATCCCACGACCATTCTGCATCAAATGCCATTGAGATGGCACAATTATGGGCACTCTGCCAAAAGATAACTACTACTGAGTTTGGATGCCCCTCCAAAAACATCCAATCAAAAAAGGCCTCATGTGTGCCAAGGGTAACGCTCCTCATGAAACAACTAGCCATCATCATAGAACACCATACCAAGTGTCCTAACATGTGTAGATAAGTAAATGTTCTACTGCTAAAGGTGTGACTCTATTAATGTTCGAACTTAATTAACCTTTACTCATCCAATCTAACATTGGTGTCTCTATTAAAGTCCTTATTACAAGTGAGGCCCCTAAGTTAAGCTGCATAGCCTAGATTCCTAATTTAAGTGAGGGTAATAAAGTTAATGTGAACTTAGGGAAAGAAAGGGATCTTTACAAATTAACCGTCATAGCAACTGAGTGTGATAGGTGTATCCTTAACTTTCAAGAGCCAAGATTTAATATGTTTTCTTCCACATGAGTGCCTTCGAAGGAAGTGTTGTTATGAGTCATCCATCCTTGCACCTATTTTTTGTGATCCCTTTTCTTTTACTTTACTTGATATTTCATTTATTTGCATTCCATAGCCCTTTCATTTGCCTAGTCCCTTTCTCTTTAGATTTGGCTTTGATAACCTGAGACAAGGGAACCTGGATTTTGCAAGGAGAGTATCTCCCATAATTTTCCATTTATATTTGCATTTATCACTGTTACCGGATGAACTAGCAGGGCTAGTATCCGATGAACAAATATGGAACAAGTGACCACTGTCACCTTAGCCACTTATCCAACTTCTTTGGAGAGTCGGAACCTCCAAGGGCAGAGCCCTTTTGTGATCTACAAAAACACTTAAAATGCTATGTCGTCTCAACAAGCAAGTCAGTGACCAGTGCCTTAACCAATATGTTTATGCAAATGAAGAAGACATGTTATTTAATCTTGCACTTTGTAGATGCCCAAGTCAATGTAGCAGTAAGAATAGTTAATGGCAAATTGGCATATCAATTATTAACATCCACTGTAATATAGACCATTCAGTGACAAGGAAATATAATCACCAATAGCAATTTGAGAACTGATAAGTACAGTATGACAGCCAAATGATAACAATCCAAACACCTATGTATAATAGCAATAACTCAATGCAAGATGTGTAACAAAAAGTTTCAGAGGTATGTCTCAACACTTAACTACCTTGTGTTAATGAAAAAGTACTAGTTTTCAGATTGTATATGGGAACATAAACAGCAATATGATCAATTTATAACAGTAGCAAATCAATAAAAAAATTATAACAGTAGCAAATCAATAAAATTAGATGAGCACAAGATTAGCTATGTTGCTTGCACTTACAATTCACTTTACCATCAACTTGCATACCCAAAAGTAAGTTAATCAAAGTCACATCAGTGTGTAATTACAGTAGCATTGAGAGCATTAAGATACTCCTTTTATATCAATTTGTAACAACAATGATTGCAAAAATGTATACAATGTGAATCTCCAAATTTTAACTCATTCTTTTCATACAAGTAGACAAATATTTCAGACCTCTTATGAAGTGACTTTTCAGACTTCAATAGGGCAGCCTTTACTGTAAAACGGAAAGACAGTTAATCGCTAACTTGTTTGTTATTTGTGAGGGTGCAGAGGCTAAAGGAAAGAGCTGTCTTATGAGGTGACAGTCTGCAAATTATATGGAGACCTATAGCAGCAACGAATGAGGTATGAAAAAGGCTGTTTCAGCCTTGAAAAAGTGCCCAAATGGTGGACCGAGGATGGGGAGAGAAGGAGGGGCAAGGAAGAAGGAGAAGAGGAAGGAAAAGGGAGAAGGATGGAGGAAGAAGGAAATGGTAGGGAGAAGAAGAGAAGAAAGGGAAGGGGAGGGAAATGGAAAAAGAAGAGATAAAGAAGATGAAGGAAAAGAGATGGAGCAAAGGAATAAGGATGAAGAGGGGAAGGAGGATGAGAGGGCAGCGAGTAAGAAAAAGGGAGGAGCGAAGGCACAAAAAGGAAAAGAGAAGGGAGAAAAAACCCTAGGTCTGAAATTAGTGCAGAAAACAAGTTTTTAGGGTTAGGGTTTTAGATTTTAGGGGTTTTAAAGGTTTTATTCTAGGGAAATTATGTACAATAATCATAAAAATCAGACCTAACTAACAATAAACACAAAATTTAACCTAAAATAATATTTACACATGTCAAATTAGAGTTTTTAGGGGTTTTTGATATTTTTGAATTTTTAGTGCTTCCTAACATTTCGCCCTAGGGTTTTTAAGGCTTAAAATGTTAGGTCAAAATTATAGGGAGGGCCAAAATTATAGGGAGGCCAAAAATTGAAAAAAATAAATTTTTTTCGTATTTTTAGGGTTTTTGTCATAAAATTGCAAACCTAATTTTAACCCTAATTCTACCATGAAAATACAAATCTACACATGAAAATGCAAGTGAAATTAGATAAAAGATTGAACTTAAGGTTTTAATGGATGTTACCCCAAACTTTAGCCTTAGAGGAAGGTGACCAGCCTTCTTCTTGGAGGAAAAATCTCCTTGTCACTAGGTTAGGGATTCTTGAAACAACCACGAGGGTTGGTTTCAAGAGCCTAAACTAAGACAAAGTTGGAGCTCCAAGGCTAAGCTATATAGGAACCTCCTCTTGGGAGCATTTATACTATGCTAAGGGATAGAAAAGTAAATAATGGCCCAATTCAAAAATAATACAGCCCTAGGGATACCATTCAACCCTTCAAGATGCAAAATCCACCTACTATTCAACAAACAAACCTTCAAAATAAAAAGACTTTACTTGTGCATGAGTTATTCCAACTATTCTAGCATCCACATAGCATTTGCAAGACAGAGTGCATCCAACTTTCATCCAAAAGACAAAAAGATCTTTCTCCAAGAGGTGCACATCACTCCAAAAAGACCCTTCTAGGGTAAAAAAGTAACATAATGAATTTTATCCCATAAGTTGTGTGTTACAAATGAAGTGAGGAGACTTTATTTATATGTTCTCACACTCACTTTTACAAAATAATCAGGCCTACATGCCTTAAAATGTTAATTTAAAATTCTAACATGTCAACTTAAAATTATAACATAAAGTAATATAAAATAATCAAATATGTGGGTAACTTGGGGCATTTTCCCTAGAGTTCACCCAAAAATGTTTAAAATAACTAAAACTGAGCAAAATACTCCAAACTGAAGGCTGAAGTAGGCAAGGAGGGGGACGTCATACTCCATCTCACCCCAATAGTGATGATAATCCCTCAATGCCCCCCCAGAACATGCAGTACGGCCTAGTGAGGATGATGACGCCATCTCTGGAAGAGGCCCAAGGATAGAGGGCGCTAGGCTCCAGAGAGACCAGGAGGGTGCCTGAGGTGACTTGGAAGAGAGGCAAGAGCCTCACAGCTGAAGGAACTGTCACCGGAGTAATGAAACAAGTGGGGGGTCATGTGACCCAGTGACCCACCCCTAGGAACCCCGGACACCGACTTCGAGGCTACAAGCCCTATAATGAGGCAATCAGCAATGCCACTAAGCCATAGTACTCCTAAGAGAAGGACCAAAGGGTCTAGCCATAACCTCCACTTAGAAAAATGTTGGACAACACCCCTCTTGGTTTGAAAAAAATGACCCTCTCTCGGGGACACATCTGAAGGTGTGCTGGTACTAGTACCATGTAACAATCACCATCAACCTTAGAGTACTAGACTCTTTTAGCTTTAATTGAGGTACTCATACAAGATAATAGTTATGAGACCTTAGGTAGTTTCTACTGATAGATCATTTGCAAAGGGGAAAGTGGAGGGGATGGATGAATTAGCTAGCAAAGTGAAAAATGACTAGGCAAAATGTTATGAAATGGATGAATTCACTTAATTAGTTCACTAGGGCGCAAATTCATACCAAACCCCGGTATTAAAAATTCTTCATTTTCAACCAAAGATGACTAGGCAAAATGTTATGAAATGGATGAATTCACTTAAATTAGTTCACTAGGGCGCAAATTCATACCAAACCCCGATATTAAAAATTCTTCATTTTCAACCAAAGAAAGAGCTCTAATACCACTTGTAATATACTTAAACCCAAAAATTCAAAGAAAAGATACAAAAACACCAGAGAATAGATAAAATAGATAGCTATGTAAGAGAAAAGCTCCAAATACAATGATAATTCTTGACTCACATTATATAACTTACTACTCTACTTAGAGTGCTTCAATAGCCTAAGGCCTAACTACTTGTGGTCCCGCTATTAATGAGCATCAACCACCTAAGGGCCTTTATTCAATAAAGAAGACCCTTTACATTAAGACACTACCCACTAACTAACTAATCGGCTTGATGGCCTTGTACATTGATAAAGTAAGGGAGTTAAAATAGCACCCTAACAAATAAAGAGATAAAAACTAGTGAAAAAGGGTAAACCTAGTGTACTAGATCAGAAAATTGATCTTGAAGAACAATTCTATACTTGAGAAACTTCAACAACAATAACGAAGGGAATTTAGCAAATCATACAAGCAATGAACTTGACTAGAAACTTCTAAGCAAGAAGTCTCAACATTTGAAGTTTTATGTTTCCAAGTTGTTGTAGAGTTATCCTTGCAGCTTTTTTTCTGTGAATCTCAATCAGGCTTTTCTAAGCAAGATAGGATTTTATGAGTTTGATACTTGTCCTACAGCAAAATCAAACTCTAACTTGAGTTCAATGACCTCTCTCTATTCCTCTCTTTTAGAAAAATCAAGCATGTAATATTTGAGAAAGGAAGTGAACACTTGGAAACAATGGAATATCCTATAGAGCTTATAGAACAAGTATATTAAAAAAAATAGATTGTATGGCACTACAATTGACCTGCTTATATGACTTTTGGTAGCAGCAAAAGTAAGGCAAGCTGCCAGTTGATCATTAGTAGAACAAAGGAACACCTATAAGAACCTATTTTTTATCTTATGCTGACCTAAAACATAAACTACATAACCTCATCTAGATAACAATAAAAGAGAACATTTATGGATTACCACTAAAGATTCAAACACAGTTATGCATTATATCTACCATAGCTTCTAATTCAATTCTAAAATAAGAAGTGGATCTGAGTTTTGAGAATACCGTTTTATCCAAGTATGAATGCACTCCACTGGCAAGATTCAAAAGAGCTTGTAAAGCTCCTGGAGTGTCAAAATTGTCCTCGATGCGTTCTCTTACCTAAAACACAACTTTTATATATATAAATCAGCTTTCAAAACCAACAAAAAGTTATTATATCAAGGGATTTTGCTGTGAACTTACCTGGGTGGTGGTAACTGCCAATAAATGTGCCAGCTCCGTTTCTTCCAATCCCCATATTTGAACATTTTCAAAGCCTTTAACATAAGTTTCTCCATCGGTTTCCTACAAGTGTTTCAAATTAAAATATTTTCCTGTTAACGCCATAAGTTTCTACCTGGATTGCAACATACTACCTTCTACATAAAATAAAATAAAAATGTCAAGATCAAGAATACCAATCAGAACAACTAGGATATTTATCCTAATGGAACAATCAAATTTAGTCCTTTTATAAAACCTAGCTTCTACCAAGAACAAGTTACAACTGACAACATACTACAATTTTTACAGTTGAAAACTTCAATTGTAGCCTGTTAGCTCCTATTATATCATTTTCACTCAAAAGCTAGTTAAATCAATCAGCGATGTCAGTGATACCTAAAAATTCAAAATTGTTCTCACAGCAACTATGACCCAGTCCATACATTATGCCTTCACACGGTTTTAGAAGTGTTTATACACATTAAAAGATACAATTTCTTACAAAATTTATTTAATGTATGTTCGCAACACTTTTACAAGAGAGAGATCAAACATACCACATCTTTCTATTCTATTGACATGCTCAGATAGCTCCAACATAAACAATAATCAGCAGCTTTTCCCCGTGACAGATCCCTAATTTTTTAAACTATACAATCACCAATGTCAATGTATTTTATTCAAGATTTAAGTCTTCATACATAAGCCATGCGGATGCATTCCTTATATCACACAAATCATTTTCCATTCCCAAACGTTCTCCTTACAACATTGATCAGGGGATGAAAAATGTTAAACAACAAGGTGTCAGGTCATTACTAAGAGATGCACACTGGTTACAAAAAGACCAAATGCAAGAACTAACTAAAGTTTAAACTAAAAAAAAGAATTTTTTTCCTTTAATGAGGGATCTACTTGATAGCAAAGAGGCATTGACAATGGGAAACAAATTATTTTCCAAAAATTTAATCTGAGACGATGGGTATCTCTTATATACTATATTCAACAGATATTTATGGTATAGCAGCATAGCAATTTTTCCCTGCCAGTAATGTTATGTATTTTCAAAGGTGATTAACTATATACCACATTCAACAGATATTTAGGGTACATTAGCATAGAAATTTTTCTCTACCCGTAAATTTATGGATTTTCAAAGGCAATTAATTAGTGTATGGCACACACTGGTGAAAAAAAAATTCAAACAAACATTCTAAGAAAAAACATAATAAAATCAAAATGCTGAAAACTAAAAGTTCCACAACTGGATATGCACTCATCATATTCATGGACAAATATGGAGATCTAGAGATAAATTGCATGTACAGCTTGTTACCACTTGAACCTTTGACTTGCAAATTGAGTAAAATGAAGAGCTTAAAGGAGAATGCTCTTGTTGGGGTGATCCTAAAACACCCTTGACATAGTAAAAACCCGCATCAATGGCATATCGGAACGAAAAAGGTGTAATAAATGACCCTCATGGAGGATGAGAGGGTCCCAACTTAAAGTAAACTCCTTTTATAAAGATCAAAATCTATTCTTGAAGAGGTCAACCCTAACCCAATTCAAAAATAGACATATAAAGCTCATTTTGACGTAGAAAAGGGCCATTTGATGTGGAGAGCTTATTGAGGAGAGAAGAGGTGCGATGCGGTTGTCTAACACTCCTGGGAAGTGTGCCCTCACTAGAAGACCCTCCACATGACATTATATATGGACCTGTCAAAACCTATCTGACCCCTCTTGAAGGAGTTCCCTAATTAAGATTTTTCTAGGGTAAGAGTATATAAATAGAGAGTTCATTTGCCAAAGGGTATAAAAGAAGTGTGAAGAAGAGCTAAAGGGCTTAGTTGAATATCTAGCTAGAGCAAAGAAGTTAAGGGCCTTTCAAATGAGGTTTATCATCTTCTTGTTTGGATTTCCATGGATGAATTTCATGGCTGAAGTTAATCTTGCAAAACCGTTGTAATAATCTTTGAAGAAAGGCCACTCTAGTCCAATGAGAAGATAAGATAAGATAAATTAATTTTATTAATGTCCATCTCATGACCACAAATGTAGGTCAATGGGACTATCGAGCACTATGATGCCATTACAAAGCAGGAGTACCAAAAAGTTTCCTATAAAAGGCAAAAAGCAATAAGAAGAAGAGTGTGAAGTCTATGTTGAAGCATGAAAAACGCTCGACTCCCAGTACGGGAAACCACACATAGGTGGAGATGTATAGGAGGAAAAGATCCAGGAGCAAAAAATCTAAAAGTAATGAGGTAGGTTTTACATGGAATTGACCCATCTCTCCTAACATCTAAGGCCGAAAGAGAGAATCTCATAATAGAGTGATGTCCAGGGGAAGAAATGGTGGAAGGTCTAGACCGTGCATTGCATTATTGTCTAGAGGAGGTAGCCCTCGACTGAGGCCTGGAGGATCTCGTCTTGCTCCTAGGGATTGATTTGGTTAGATCATTTCACAAAGATCTCAAAGAATAGGCAAAGGTCCCATGGGTCTGCACTGATTTGGAGTCCAAGGCAATGTTGATATCTATCTACCTCTTAGTGCCCCTTCTTGAGGGTACCACCATGAAGAACGAAGTGATCCATTGGGTAGAATCTAGTCGAGTAGAAGGCTAAAGAATATGAGCTCCAAGCCTGAGGGACTCCTGCATATATAAGGCCAAGCATTTCTACTCGGAGTATCGAAAGACGTTGGTAAGGGCTTGAGTCCCCATGAAAAGGCAATGGAAACTCCCTCTAATCTCTTAATAGATGGGGCAACGGAAGATAAAGAGATCCTCCATCTCAACCTCCTAAAGATGGCATAGTTGGTTGATCCTATCAAAGTGATCAATCTAGTGGTCTGTATCTACTTGAAGTCTATGAGAACTCACTTTAAACTAGCCTAGGGGAATGTGAAAAATGTGCATCCAATGGCAAAGGGCATACTAAGGTCGAATAATGAGTTTGTCTCTCGTCTACAAGAAGTGTTCAATGTAGAAGGCCATCTTTGGGCATAACCCACCCCAAGGGTTAACCCAAGTGATCTAGATAAACTGCAAGTAAATGTCATCTCTAATGATCCTATTCAACTCTTGTCTGATAGGTAGGAGGTGGCTAGGTGCATCCAAGGAATATTTAAACAGAGAAATTGGTCCATATAAATGCCCATAGACTCCAACAGATCCAAGGTCCCTGCAAACCAACCTTGAGCTCAACCCGTAGGGCTACACGAGGCAAATCTCTCTAAAGGACAATAAACCAAGCATGGGTACCAATCCTGCGCTTTTGTTAAATCGCTGAAGCTTTGGATGCTATGCAGAAAAGAGACCGGACTGAACATCGTCTCAAGTCATAAGGGTCGAGCCCCAAACTATGCTAGGATGAGGTGCTAAGGGACTGTTTGCTTGCATCTAATGATGCGTTGGAGGAGAAGGATTTGAACTCTCTCAGCTAAGGCAAAATCGAACTCAAGTAAACAAGGCCCCCAAATCTTTGAGCCATAGAGAACAGTGGGTCGGATAAGGGAGTCCATGAGGCACATCTTGGACAAGGTGTCCTGAAGGTGGTGTGAAGCATTGTCTCTCAAGGAGGGCCAAGAATCCTTAGTCCTTGTTGACCCGAGGCTAAACGGCAGGTCACAGACTAATGCAGGCTCTTGAGAATTGCACCCCCAAGTATCTATAGGTGTTGGTGAAATCAATCTCCTCTTCTCTAAAGAAGAAATGAAGGTCAAATAAAGTCTTCTTCGTCCCCCTGAAGAGCATAACCTTGGTTTTCCCCAAGTAGATCATCAACTACAAAGATCACATAAAAGAGCTAAGGCATCCAATTGTCTTTGCAGCCCCTCTGGAGATGAGGCCAGGAGGACTATGTTGTCAAAACCTAGTAGAGAGGAACCCATCTTTGTCTTGGATATGCTCGTGGAGGAAGGCCACCAACTTTTCAATATAGATTCCAAACAAGGTGGGGAAAAGCAACATCCATGTTTAACCACAATGGTACTCCTGATGAAATTTGATACCCCGTGAGTTGTGTGGAGACAACCAAGAACTGACTCGTATAGGTGCATGATGGCAGTCAATACTATAGGGTCTCGGAGATGTCAATGTCTCTAATGCTTTGGAATAGAGCCTCTCAAGAGATATAATCAAAAGATTTTTAAAAATCTACAAAGAGGCAATAGATTTTCGAAGAGCGATGTCACACCTTCTCAATGATGGACCGGAGGGTAAAGGTGTGATCAATGGTCTGATGAGCAAGTTGGAAATCTACTTGCCCTCTAGCTCTAAGGTCTCTCCTCCCAAGCTCTCCAAAAATATTCATATGGAGTACTGTAGCATAGAGCTTCGAGAATTTCAAGAAAGTGTGGCCCACCATGATCGTCCTAAAGTTGTTGGGATCTAAGTTGGAACATGATTTGTGTATCGTGTGAATGGTGTGATGTGACTAAGCCAATAGGAAACCTGTACAAACCACATGGTTGAAGAGATCAACCAAGTGATTATCTAGAGTGTGGGGAGTGTGCTTAGAGAACTCTGCCTCTCTGGTATTCATTATCCAAACAGCCTCTCTAATGTCCCAATATGAGAATACGAAGCATGAAGGGGGCAGAGAGGAAACTTGAATCTGTTGATACCCAGGGACATCATCGTGTGTAAGTATGAGAGAAGATGGATCTGAGGTTAAGATCAATTGGGAAGGGGGAGTGACGAGGGAAGATGGTGCACCATATGTTTTTAGGAGACGAGATGAGGGAAGCACATAAGTCATGTCTCCTCTAAAAGACAAAGAGGCATTTCTTGTGGTGGAGGAGACAACTGGAAGCTTTAAGGTCGGGGTAGAAGGGGCGAGCATCGATGAATGCATGTTGAAGCTAGCAGTGGAGAGCCTTGCACTCCTCGTCATACCACTGGTTTATGGGGCAGCAATCGGGTTTTGGGGTTGTGGGATTGGACCGAGTGGAGTGAGGGTAGGACTTAATGGTTTCTTCCCAAATGATGGATGAGAGTCAAGCATACTTCGTAGAGGCTGAATCAAGTAAGGAGAACTAGGACTCGAAGGGGAGCATCTCATGGAGGTGGGAAAAAAATGCATCTAGATCTTCCTCATCGAAAAGGATATTAGTACATGGTGGGCTTAAGGGGTGGGGGCAGTGAGGCTGGGAGGTGCCAACCCTAAGAGAGAAGGGGAGAAGAGCATGGTGGACAACGGGGATGGGATAAATTGAGAGGTGACAAATAAAGGGAAGTTTTGGCTAGAGAGTGTTAGTTTTTCACAAACTAATCTAGGATCTTACTGAGAGAATAACAAGCACAGCATAAACACAAGAGACACAAAGATTTTCCTCGGGGAAACCATAAAGGAGAAAACCCCGCAACTTCCTCGGAGATAGAATGAGCAACAATACAATAGCAGAAAAGTAAACCCCAAATATAGAGATGGTCTTCAACAGCTTCTCTCTTCTCCACTTGTGCGAACTCCTTCTCTCTCTCCCTAATGTGAATTGAGTGAGTGAGTGAATGATCCAAATGAGAGAGGCACCCTCTCTATTTATACTTTAAATTTCACTTGACCTTTACCTAACTAGGTCGGCCCCTAGTTGTACTTGACTAGGCCGACTCCTCTAGCAGAGTCTAATAACCCATAGACAACTTAACTCTGGGGTCTAATGCCCTGACATACAAAGGAGGGTTAACCTCAATGACTTTACATGACCCAAATACAATAATGACTTCTCCGACCGAAGGAATAAACATCTCCGTCGGAGGTACAATAATAAAATACAAATACAATATAAAATAAACAAGTGAATATCTTCCGAAGTTACAATTACATTAACACTCCCTCTTAACTAGGAAGGTATTCTCTAGACACAGACATCAATACATATAGACACAAGTCTTCAGTGTTGGATCATATCAAAGTTGGATCATCATCTTCATTGTTGTTGCTATCCTCATCATCTCGATCATCAATCTCCAATCTACTCGTCATAGGAAGTTCTACAGAGCCATCCCTTTTTCATGTTGGATGTAGGCCTAGCCTCCATGTAGATCTTCATCATCTCTGCGAGCAAGCCATCAAGTAGGTACAGCTCAGGACTTATTACATTGCCTCTACAAACCTGTGCACATCTCAGGACTAATTACATTGCCTTGCAAAACTTGTGTACATCGCAGGACTGATTACATTGCATGCAAAACCTGTGTAGATCCAGGACTGATTACATTGCCTTGCAAAACATGTGTACATCGCAGGACTGATTACATTGCTTTGCAAAACATGTGTACATCGTAGGACTGATTACATTGCCTTGCAAAAGCTGTGTACATCGCAGGACTGATTACATTACCTTGCAAAACCTATGTACATCGCAGGACTGATTACATTGCCTTGCAAAACCTGTGTACATCGCAGGACTAATTACATTGCCTTTGCAAAACCTGTGTAACCTACAGTCACCTCATCATGTCCAAATCATCTCATCGTCAACGGAGCACAACCCAGATGCATGTACCCCGTCTACCAGCATGGGAAGACACATCTACAACCATGCAAGATTGATTCATAGCATCTGCGTCTTCCGGGCTCATCACTTCCCCCTGGAAGGAAATGTTATCACACCATAGTAGCAGGGCTACTATTCTTGCTTAGTAGATATCTGCACATTTCAGAGCTTGGATTATTCAGAGCTTGGTTATGATGAGTTTATATTATGAGATCACTCAAGATCAGAGCAGTGTATTTTATCAGACTTATGTTAGACCTTGTGCCAAGGCTGAGCCTTGAGAGTTCAGATGTGATGACCGATGTGACCCTTTATTCCATACAGTTTCAATTCGGTGCCTAGAGATGTTATTGCAGCCGTGTTTCAGATGATTTATGATGATTATTCTTATGATGATGTTGTATGGCCTATGGATTTCTGATCATTGATTATGGATTATTATCTTATGGCTTTAGTCATGTTCACGGCATTAGCTTGGTGTATGATTCATGATGTGGCAAACCTTATAAACTTAAAATGAACTACCTTAAAATGGACATATTACTTGCACATTTAGGTTTCTTGACAAAACTCACTGGTTCTCTACCTTACATAGATATGGTCTTTCTTGACATCATTTGTCTGCTAGTTTAGGCACCACTTTCACTTGACTCCATCCATTCATGACCTTCCTTGATTGGCTTTTACCCTTGACTTATCTTGCTTAACTTTCTGATACCGAGGACTTCCCCTTTACTACCTCTGTGTTTGGATCGCATCAATGTTTGTTTTGTGTCTCGGCTCTAAGTTGGTGACAGAACTTGCCTTTGGCAAGTTGGATTGTAGTCCTAAATCATTATGGTCGGTTGGCCCGATGTTTGGCACTGGCACGAAGTCCCCCTAGTCACTTGAGATGTTGTTGGCTAAAACTGAAAGCTCATGTACTACTTATGGAAACTTGTGTAAATTCGCCCATGGAAACTATAAACTCTAGAATGTGTTTCTGAACACACGTGAGTAAAGGGCAAGAGCGATGAACTGCTAAAAATACTCCTCGAAGAATATAAGAAAGGTCAAAAAAAGCAATGGTTCTTAAACTCTATATCTAAATGACTGCTGACCTTATATATATATATATAAACATGCCCTGGATGCAAGCTGCGATTAGTTGTGCTTTTTAGCGCACCTGAGATCCGAAGGGTTATGTAGGCCAAAAAGGCCAAGAAATGAAATTGAATGATCCTAATGAACCTGGATCAACTTGATGTAGACATGATGCCTAAGTTGAATAAGCACTCTCTAAACAACTTACCCATTTGTGAGGCATAGCCCTTCCCCGTGTTATTTGTCCAACACAGAATGTAGCTTCCCCTTTGTCCCAGTCCAAAGTATCTTTTAGTTATGTTTAGACAAGTCACCCCTTTGACTAGCCTTGTTCCTAGCCTTCATCCTTAGCTAGCAGTTAGACCATGTCCAATGGGTGAGTTTGTCATTTAAGCTATTGTACAAGTAATTATAAATAACAATGGAATATGCAAACATGATTAATGCCACTAAATGATGTTTATGCTTTAAGTTAAGCTGTGAGTATGATTAGAGGAACATGTCTTAGTCTATTGATATGATTTATCCTTGGTTGTATATTGACCTAGTCAAACCTAGTTTGACTATGGTCATTTCTTGGGATTTGTGATGATGTGGACCATGTATACTTATTGATGATGATTGATGGCCCCACATACTCTTGATGATGATACTATATGATGGGCATATGATTCAGATGGCGATTGATGCAGTTCAGCAGGTTTTATTATTACTTCAGATCATCAGATTATGCATTGTCCATATATGGTGGACCCCTACAGTTGGCCCATCAGGGCAACCCATGGTGTATGAGTACACATTCTTAGTAGATTTGGGTCTTCTGGATCCAATGAGACACTTATCATTCAGCTCCGGGCACTTCTGGCAATGATAGATGCAGTTTTCCACTTGTTGACTAGATTTGGGGTTGATTTCCCAGCCTAACCAGTAGGGGCCATGAGAGGCCAGTTCACCTAGGGCGTTGTATGAGAAGGGGGTGGTCCAGCCACTTGATGTTACCATTCTACCCCCCTTCTGGAGAACCTAGTGGGCTCAGTTTGACAGCGCAGGTGCCCTAGGAGGCAGTTTCAACACTTTCACAGTTATCGAGGCAGGTTAAAAATGGAATAAAAGGGTCACTGAGGAATTCAATTTGGGCAATTGAGGCAAGGTTTTGGCACTTGGTCTTCACAGAGGTCTTCTAGGGTGAACCCCCCATCTTCCAGCCAGTTTTCATCAGTTAGTGGGGTCCACAGAGGCCACAGGAGGCCTTTTACTTCATTTCTCTCACAGATTTTGAGGACAGATTTTGATCATTTGTATTATTTGGACATATTATTTTATATTATTGTGCCATGGGGATGAGCTAGCAAGGATTGATGCCTCCTAGCCCCACCATGAGCTTCATGGGTCATGTCCTAGTCATATGAGGTGGGCCCATGTACTTTTGCCCCCTCTAGAGGATGACGTCACCCTCACATTGTATCTCCTAGCCCCACCATGAGCTTCATGGGTCATGTCCTAGTCATATGAGGTGGGCCCATGTACTTTTGCCCCCTCTAGAGGATGACGTCACCCTCACATTGTATCTCCTAGCTATGACGTCACCTTAGTATTGAGTAATCCATGTGTTATATTGTTAGGCTTATCTTAGCCATTGATTATGTATTGAGATCTTTTAATCTCAACCCCTCATCTTCATGTATTGTAAAGTGGTTTTGAGATCTAGGGTTTTGGTCTTTATTATCCTATATAAGGAGGAGACCCCTTATTGTATAGCTCACCTTTGGAGCTCTTGAATATTGGAATAGGATACTTTTTTGTGGAGCATATTTCTCTTGTCTTGTGGATTCTCTTGCATTTTGAATATACAGCATCTCTTCTATGTATCATTGTGGATCTTGGAGCTACACGTCGTTTTCTTGCAGGGAGGCCGAATTGGTGGAGAGGAGGACGATTTGAAGAGGGTTATTGTTGGAGGGATCCACATATTCTCTCTTGGGTTGATCTTGGTGACAGGGAGTATCATTATTGTATCTTTGTGACATAGTTGATGCTTTCTATTACATCTTTCCATCATTTTCACAATCTTCTTACTTGGCTTGTTTCATGTGATCTTGTCTTGTAGGAGAAGGACGATTTGGCATCTTTGGAGGAGGACATTTTGGCTTGGAGCAACAAAATCTCACTCTTGAATATACACATAGGTGAATGTTATCAATTTGCAAGGTGGCCATAAGCAATTGAGGTAAGTTCTACAAGGTATGTACCTAGATCCATCCATTCTTCTTCATTGGTCATCAAACCCTTAAAATTCAAAACCCTCATTTTTGTTTTTCTTAGATCTACAAAGATCTAGCTTGGCTTTGGGTATAATAAAAAGAACCCACCTCTATAGTATCCACGGCAATTCGGATCTATAGTTTGGCGGCATTTGAACTTCATTTGACCCTTCCCCCAAAGCACCTAGCCTTCCTTGAGTGAGGTCGCCCTCCTTAGGCAGGGGAGTTAAGCTAGTTCCATCACATGGGTAGGTGAGATCCCACTTGATTTGCATTCCTCTCACTTGATAACCTACCCCTAGTGCTTCACTTCATTGATTTTCACCTTGTGGGCCCCATTCCTCATTTTGACGGTTGTGCCCCACTTGGGTCAATTTTGTGATGCATTTTCAATCTTAGATCTATGGAGATCTAGCCATCATTGGGGCATGCCTTCCTAAACCCACTTTGATAATTGCCTAAACTACCCCGATCTATACTTTGACATACTTTGGACTCCATTTACCCATCCATCCTAACGCACTAGTCCACCAAAGGCAAATTGCACTTCTTGGGATTAGTGTCATGTGCTAGATCCCATATGTGGGTATCTTCTATTTCATCCTAGATCCATAGATCTACTCCTTGCATACCCCTTGGTACCATTTGCACCCCTAATCTCACCTTATGGGTCCCATTTGGACCATTTCCATATTCTAAGGAAGTGGGCCCCACTTGTGTATTTCATGGTACTAGATCTTGTCATTTGATCTCACTATGTGGCCTAAATCATTCATTGGTTGAAACACTAGACATCCCTTAAGCCTCTTTCAACCATACTTAAACTTCTAGATCCACCTAACCTTGCATTGGTTTCCGTAACTTGTGTTTCACACTTCCCTAGGAACCTCTACTTTGGTCCAATCACCTTGGATTGGCTATAGGGTCTCTCCCTTGGTCTTGATTCATCTTGATCTAAAGTGAAGAGTGCCTCGGTTAACGTGACCCCCAACTTGCATTGGGAACCGTGGCATCTCTTGGGTCACCTCTTTAGTTGTCCATCTCCTCTACCATCCCGTATGGGATACCATTAGGGACAACTACAAGTTGTGTGATAACAGGAACCTTGATCTAGAATACACCAAGCTTCTCTTTGAAGTACTCGAACTTCACTATGGCTAGCGGCTTGGTGAACACATCGGCTATATGCTCGTATGTCGCAACATACTGGAGCTTCACTGCTCTTCTCTGCACCATATCCCTGATATAGTGATACTTGATCTCAATGTGCTTTGACTTCTCATGGAACACCGGGTTCTCAAACAACTTCACACAACTCTGGCTATCACAATATATACAAGTCGCATCCAACTGGAGATCAAACAAATCAGACAATAGCTTCCTCAGCCATACTGCCTCACAACTAGTCGAACAAGCAGCACCCCGAAGTGCTCTTCCTATCAATGGCACTGCCTGCCCAATCCGAATCAACATAACCCTCCAGGTTAATCTTTTGATTCGCATCATACTTGAGCCCATAATCAGCCGTAGCCTTCAGGTACCTCAAAATATGCTTTGCAGCAATCAAGTGAACATGTCTCGTATTTGTCAGGAACTGGCTCAATGTGTTCATATCAAAGCAAATATCTGGTCTCATATTCGTCAGGTATATCAAAGATCCAATCATCTGACGAAACATCATGGCATCAATCGACTCTGATGAAGCATCACTCAATAGCTTCAGGTTCGATGCCATAGGTGTGGCCATGGCCTTGCAGTCCATCATCTCGAACCTCTTCAGGATCTCTGCTGCATACTTCCCTTGTCCAAGGAAGATTCCATCCGCGCTCTGCCACACCTCCATGCCTAGAAAGTAGTGCATCATGCCCCAAGTCCTTCATCTCGAACTCGGGAGCAAGCTTCCTCTTCTTGTCTGCAATCAACCCATCCTCACCTATCACAAACAGGTCATCTACATAGAGTAGGAGTATCATTGGGTTCCCTTCCTCAACCTTGTAGTAAAGGTTGGAATCCGTTTTGATGAATATGGTTGTCTATGGTTGTCATTGATGACACACCATTAATGACAAAGGTGTAAATGCATGATGACAAGCAAACAAAGTGATGGGCATTGGCACACCTAATAAGCCAAATGACCCATACTGTGGTCATTTGGAACTGGCCCTAACACCCTAGATAATGAGGTGGACAAAGGACACATGGCAAGATGGCTTGGAGATGGCAAACATTGATGTGAAGAAGATTGCGGGCATCCACAAAACCGGGCATCTTTGATGATGTTCAAAAGGGATGCTGCGGGCATGATAAATGAGTGAAAGACAAACCTGTTGCGGGCATGATATTTACCCCTTATGGGCATCTCCAAACACAACTTACAGGCATACTAAAGAAGGGTTGAAACCCTTGCTGCAAACATCCTGAAGCACATGATCAAGGGACAGTGCAGGCATATGACATGGTTTGAGATGGGTGTTTAGACCACGTGATGTGGTAAGAAAGACAAACATAAATTTATAATCATTTAATTTATTAAATGATAAAATAAAATTTACAATGGTGAAGTCAACCCAGCTTTTAAAAGACAATTTATCTTAAATAAAAATATAAATTGAAATACTCTTTTTACAAGTCGGCTCCAAATAAAGACTTAAACTAAATAAAAATAGAAATTGATTACAAGTCGGCTCAGCAAAGTTTTTGTAGAAGACCTCATTTATGTGGGAATTTCATGTGGCTCTGAGCAAAAATTCGGACTGTTCAAATTTGGGTGACAGTAGAATTCTGTGCAAGTACAGGAACAGTATTGGAGCAGAACTTGTGGAGCAGCTAGAACAGTAAATTAATTTTTCTTTTACCTTTTATTTTCTGGCTATAGCTGAATGTTGAAGATGTGGTTGATACTGATATGATGCTGAACATTTGATAAATTGATGCTAGACATTGAGACATTAGGGCAGCAGAATGCATGACTGCTGAAATGCATGGACAGAATTTTGATGGACAATGTTGATGCTGATATGATGCTGAACATTTGATGCTAAAAATTGAGACATTAGGGCAGCAGAATGCATGCTGAAATGCATGGACAGAATTTTGATGGACAGTGTTCACAGAATTCTTCTAGGGTTACAGTATGCTGAAGAATTGATGAAGATGATAATGCTGGGTAGCACATGAATTGGATGATGACTGCTGGTTGATATAGCAGAGTGTTGAGATGATAATGCTGGTTGGCACATGAATTGGATGATGACTGCTGGTTGATATAACAGAAAGCTGAGATGATAATGCTGGGTGGCACATGAATTGGATGATGACTGCTGGTTGATATAGCAGAAAACTGAGATGATAATGCTGGGCCTGATTGTAATAATTATTTGATGTACATGTGGACAGTGAGCAGTATATGGACAGAATGGAGATAGGGCAGCAGCAATGACATGTTGAGTTTGTGAACATGCTGATGACATGAACAGAATTGTGATGGATAAAGTATGGACAATCTACTAAGTATATGCTTTGACAAGATGACATGACAGGATGTAACAGTGATGCAAAGACAGTGTTGACAAGTGTAATGAAAATGTGCATGCAGTACAAGCAGGGTCTTGCTATGAATTGTACTTGAACACAAGCAGGGTCTTGTATCTCTTTCTTAGGAGGATCTAGGAAAACCTAGGCAGGGTCCTGGATAAAGACTTGGTGCTCTTTTATTTCAATTGGTGCTGAATTGCCTCACGGTTGTAGCCGTTGAAATAAATATAAAACTTACAAAGCTTATATCTTGTCTCTTGTGCAATGTGTTTAATTAGATAGTACATTGATGAATACAATGTTGAATGATGATATGAGAATGTGATTGAACACAATGATATAGGTCATTGATGAATATGACATGGAAGTAAATGTGTGAACGAAGATATCAGATTGTGATTGGAGTTGAAATTTGGTTTAAGTATAGTCTCACTGATTCACCCCCCCCCCCCCCCCTCTCAGTGAGCATTGTGTCTAACACGCTTTACTTTCGGTAAAGCCCAAACTAGTCAGGAAGTTGTCTATCCTGCCGTACCACGTCCTCAGTGCTTGTTTCAATCCATACAAGGCCTTCTTCAATTTGCTCCACATACACTTCCTCTTCCACTACACCATTCAAGAAAGCTATCTTGACATCCATCTGGTGTACCTTCCACTTCATCACTGCAGCCAGAGCAAGTACTGATCTGATGGAAGTGTATCTAGCTACAGGTGCAAATGTCTCCTCATAATCTATCCCTTCCTTCTAGGAGAAGCCACGTGCCAGAAATCTCGCCTTGTGTTTCTCTATGCTGCCATCTGCAGCATGCTTGATCTTGTAGATCCACTTGGAAGTCACAACAGACTTCTCTTCTGGCCTCGGAACTAACTCCCAGACATCATTCTTCATAATCGACTGGTACTCTTCGATCATGGCATCCTTCAATTCTTTATTATCGATTGCTTCCTCATTGTTGGAAGGTTCTTTGTCAATGATGTCACATAGCAGGGCTACATAGCTAGAGTATGGCCTAGGTCTCTTGCTTTCTCTGTGCATTCCCTCTGGAGCGCCATACCTCTCTGCATCTTGTATGGCCTCTCGTACCCATGTTGGCTTCCTCTTGTGGGAATTCTTCTCACGAGAAGGATCTACAAGTTCTTGTGGATCTTCTATCTCGCTGTCTTCATGATCTTCTGGATTTGCTTCATTCATTGTTGTATCTCAGATCCTGGGTGCTTCAGGTTCTTCAATATCTTCAATAGGTAGTTTTCTTGATCTTCGTCACTTGTAGTTGAATCCCTGACCATGATGTAGTTGCCACAACATTGAAGAGAAAATAGACTCAACGTGAGTAAAGCAAAAAGAGAAGCAATGGAAAACTTGTTGGCCATCAATGTGCAACCTCAAGAAGAAAATAGGCACTTGACGGAGAAGGTACAGATGTTTGACAAGAGGATGGCGGAGTTGGAAAAGAACCTTGAGGCCTCTACAAAACTACTACCATTGCTAAAGCAATGTTTTGTTGCACATCAAGACTCCCTCATTGTTGTCATGGCAGATTGAGACAAGAACAGAGTTTAGCTTGTGCAACTGGGAGAGAAGGTCATTGAAATGAATATTTGGTAGGAGGATGGCTCATTCAGATGATTGATCAACTGCAGCAAGAGTTGGAAAAGAAGGAAGCAACAATGGCAAAGCTATAGGTAGTTTTCCAAAACCACAAGGAAGCAAAGCAACCGTCCATTGCTACAGCGAAAGCCAACACCATGATGGAGTCAATCATGGTAATTTTATCCTTCTCGGACCGTTAAAAAGAGTATGTTGGTGAATTTCAAAAGCCCTGTTGTAGTTGAACTGAGGGTCGAGCATGAAGGCCTTGGTTTCAATGGCATAGAAAAAAACGCCACGAACACCAAGATCACATTTGTGAAGGCAAAAGACATGGCAAAATTGAACTAGTCATTAGAAGAAATAGAAGCAGTGAGTGAAGATGGAAGCACACGACCACTCCATCCTTCTTGTGGTAGATTGCAGAACGACGATGATGAGGAAAGTGCAAAGACTCAGCCTGTATTAGTACTTAGAAGAAGTGCCAAACAAATAATCCAAAACAAGAAGAAGACCAAGAGGCATGCATAGGGTAAGACATCCCTTGTTTGTCACTACTACAAGAAGGAAGGCCATAGCACTGCCAATGGTTGGTACTCAATGGCATGTTCACTCCATTGGAAGAAAGGCCATTTTCAGTCATCTTGATAGGAGAAGCAAGCCACATGCCACAAACCAATTTATTTTAGAGGAAGAATGGGAAGAAGACTTCCCCAATCCAACAATGAACTCAAAAGAATATGGAGAAAGTGAGGATGTTAAGCAGTCCATACAACAACGCCAAGAATTTATCCACCACTATATGTTGAGTGGACATTGGGAAGCAAAATATTGGAGGCTTAACTCCAGAAACTACACAACAAAGAGAAGAGTGTGGAGAGTGAAGATTAAAAAGGATTAAGAGTTGCCTACATCCCCAACCCAAGGAGCAAAGATTGTCCAAGGATTATAGCAGCACCGGAGGTTAGCATTGTCAACGAGGTGGCCAGCAAGATGATGACAACATTAACGGCAACACTTATCCAATCATTTCCCTCTATCTTCTAAAAGAAGATTACCTTCTTGGAGATGTATCGGATATTGGTGCATGGATGTTAATGACCCTGGGGGTTCCTTGGAACTCCATGATAGTTGTTGATGTAAATATTTGATTCAGAGATAACTACTCCCTCTGAATCGCCCTGAGATCTCAAGTGGTATGAGTCTCGATATCAATACAACATTAATATAAACTCAAACAACTAGATCTGCATTTACCAACTGAAAAATCTGAATGCAATCACACATAAACAACAGATGTACCATGGAACCCATTTGGGGAAAAACCAGCAAACTGTGGGGCTATCTTCTCTCTCGAGCCCAGAGCATATAGGAAAAGAGACAAGTACAATACAGGGTTACCTCAGAAATTTCTATAGGCAAACTCTAGATTTGTATGCATCCAGCTGATGCATGCACTGAAGAGATGAGCCCTAACTGGAAAACTGGATCTGAGTATCCCTGCATCTGCCTCTGCCTCATCTGTCTGTCTCTATCCTCTGCTCGCTCTGAAGACTGCCCTCTGACTGAAACGTCCTCCTCTGCATGCACAAGTGCGCCCTCCCTCCAATGATAAATTACTCGTACTGAATCAGATCTCAGCAGATCTGAGCTCTGATCGTCACTGATCTTCCTCAATCTCTGAGACGAAGATACTCTGCAAGTTACAAACACTCAAACGCTCTACCGAATGCAGTACGAGCTTCTTCCTCCTTGAGGAATGCGCCCTCCTACTCAAGTAAAGTCGTCCTCCTCTCTCATGATCTATCTCATATCAATAGTCTCACTAATGAAGACAGTCACCTCTTGTCTTCCTTATAACATCTCACTGTGAAGTTAGGTTTACCAAAAACCTAAAATAGTTGCATGCAAAACTCACTTTTGCATGCATGCATGCAAGCCCTTGCATGCATTTCCCTCCGATCATTTTTCTGGTTAATATTTCAACAGTTGAAGCAAATAGATGTTGGATAATAATGCCAGTTGTGAATTTGCACACACGGGCTGTCTTTCAAATCGACATCGTTGCAAAGATGGCAATCCACACTTCCTCTTGTAGAATTGCATTGCAATGGCATGGCTTATTCGGATCACACTGAACAGGAAAATACTATAATTTGACTCGGCTTCCCCATTAGCGACCAAGATGGACCATCTCCAAGTCTGTGAACAACAAAGACTTGCACATGAACAAATATTTTAGATCTGAAGATTGCTCAGAGCCAACAAGTACACTACATGAATGAAGAGTTTGGATATGAAGATTGCTCAAAACTAAGAGTCAATTAGTGGACTTCTGTACTACAGGAACAAGTGGAGCCAAGAACAAAATCTAGTTCCATAGACAAAACCAAAGCCAGTAGCTAAATCCGTGAGCAGGAAACAGAGCTAGAGCCAAAGATAAAGCCAGAGATAGAGCCAAGAGATACACCCATGTTCTAGAGAAGTAGACATGAGGCACAAATCTAGAGATTCGTTTCCTAAAAGCTTCTAGAGACCAAAAATCCTCTCAATGGACAGGTGTGATCTAAAATGGACCCAAACAAGACAAACGGTTGTAAGACTCAATATGTAAGCGTTATTGCCGCCTAATACACACCTCAAGTAATGTGGCAAAAATGTTCAAGCCACTAGGCGTGTCCTTGGGGGCAAGTCACAAGTCAAGTATTGTCACTTAACACTTAACTCCTTCGTCTAGGCCAACTCCTAACGAAGCCAATGGGGGTGGTCCCTAAAAAATGACTAAGGCGAATTAAGCTAAGACACAAAAATGAATCTAGGAGTTAATAAAGAGCACAAGCGAAACTGATTTAGCAGCGTATCACTATGAAACACATCATGGCATGAAAGTAAAATACTTTAAAGCAAAAAACGATAAAGAGATTGTAGACCAGTGCCAAAAATAAAGTAATGCTACTAAAAAGAAGTTTTGCGAATGCTCTTGGTAAATTTTAAATTATTATGGGTGAGTTGCTTAAAGTGGGGTTGAATTTCTGGTTTGGCCCACTTCAAGCTTATCCTTTAAGCAAGTACAGAGCAACATTGTCGAATTACCAATAGGGAGAGAACGAATCTCATTAATGAGTATCCCCCTGACTTCTCGTCATGTTCATTGTAACCCTTCGCTACAAAAATAAGGCTTCAGATATATTTCCCTACTAAACTACTACTAAGTATCTCGTTTCTGATTGTTAACCACCGACTCAGGCAATCCTACAGTGGTTACAAGAGCATAATTGGGGGCAAATAGCAAAGGTTCAATTACTCTTTAAGCAAAAGGAAAAATTGACAAAACAACTAACTAATTTAGTCTATGAAAACAAAGGTCCTCGGTGAGTTTGTGGTCCAACGTTGAATTGGAACTAACAAACGTTAAATTTTAAGCCTTTTTTAATCTAACTAAAGCAGAAAAATAGAAAAAAAAAAATCAAACCATGAAAAGTGATGCGGATCCCCCAGGGGGGATGGAGATTGGGCACTGGGTAGCGCCCACTTGTTTTTATTATGATTTTTTACAATAGGGAATGTTTGTGGTCCTTGATAAACTAGGAACAACAAACTTACAAATTTGTGGAAGAAATTCTCACTTTTAGAAAGGTAGAAGAGAGGAGGGGGTCCCAGATGGCCTGAATCTTAAAGATTTCGCCAGAGTGCCCTTCTAGCTATTCGTCAAATGATAAAAGACAACCAACAAACTTTGCACTAAATGTGCTAGATTAGTCGTTAAAAGCATAAAAATAAAATCCTACTTAAGTACTTTGAAAGATATAATTTTTAGTTGAACAAAAGTACTTAGTTAGGACCTAGATCTACTGAAAATAAGCCTCTATACTTCTAGAACTGGTCTATAGAACGCATACTTAAACAAATCAGCCTTTTAGTATTTCTTGAAAACTGAAACTAGCTTGCTTAAGTATGAAAAGAACAGTAATCAAGAAAATTTAATCTTAAAACAAAGGAAGGAGAAGAAGAGGAGCCCTTTGGAACTTGGGCAAACGGAGTCTTGATGGTGGGACTCAGAGGGACTATGTTCTTCAAAGGACCTTGAAGATGAGGAGGATGCTTACTCGATCAACCTCTTCTCCAAGCTAGACAACCTGCGATCTTAGAAACCCTTGCACAAAAGTGGTGAAAAGAAAGACTCAGTGCTACCTACAATAGAAACTCGGAAAGCATATAATTAAACAGAATTAGCATGCACTTCTAATAGATCTAAGGTAAGTAAATACTAAGATAATAAACAAACAAGTTCACTTCTCTTACCCTACTAGGAGATAAATCCCCTTCAAAGAACAACAATCAACCAAAAAGATACAAGAATGAACAAAATTTAGATTACCTCATAAGCACAACAATGATCATCCACACATATGAGAGAGATACACCACCATTTGCCTCCAAAACCTTTTATTCCATCAACAAAAAGTAATCAACCATTATACAGAGCTCAAGCCAAGGTTCCACCTTCCGTCCAGAATGAGGAGAATTTGCTTGCTTAAATAGCAAAAGGGGGGCGCATTAACCAAGAGAGGCGCATTGACAAGTGTGTGAGACAAGTTTGAGTTGTGAGGAAGTCAACTGGAGCGAGTTTGAGTAATTCAAGGGGGTGAGGTGCCACCTCTAAAAAGGTACCTTGACCTCCCTTCAGTACGTGACACCTATCCATCAAGATATGTGCATCTCTCATCAAGAAGTGCACCCCTCATAATGAGATGCACCACCTCTTTGAGAAGATCTCAACCATAAATTCAATCAAGGGATTGGCTCTTGTCAAACTCGACCTAAACTCATCAATCAAATGCCACCACTATAGATGACTAAAACATGTCCCAGACATTTTCCTTGAATCATTGGATGCTGATTTTTCCCTTTTATTTAACTTTTAATTCACTTTTCAAGAGAAAACGAAATTAGGTGATTAAAAATCAATAATTTCACTCTCATAGTGGGTACATAGGTAAAGTGGGTGCTCTAAGTTAGAAAAGAAGCACCCTAAGGCAAATTACACCTCCTAGTACCATTTTTATGACTTTGTGAATTTTTACAATTAAAATATCTCATTTTTGCAGGAAATTTTTTATTTAACGGAAAATTAAAAAAATCCTAGAGGGGACTTAGCGCATGTTCGTAAGACTCGAAAATAATGACTAGCATGGTAATATACATTGACACTAGTCTTTAATAACTCCCTAAGGCCAAACCACCAAGACAATTACTCCAACTTTGGAGGATTGAGAAAAAAACTCGAAAATTATACGTCGTTGAAAAGCGATATATAATTAACAAGGAAAAAACACTAGAGTAATTGGAATGATGACCAAGTCCTAGGACGGCCAATACTTCTACAAAAAGTCATCATGCTACGTCCTTTGATTAGAACTTCCCCATGGGGGCATGAAATAGGCCTGGCTGGACTTTTGAACATGTTCAATATCTGGCAGCTCAACTACAAGTCCATCCAAGTGCAACTTGGTGGTAACAAGGGCAATTCAACGATTAATGAAGGTTGAAATAATAAAAGACAATGCCAGCAATAAAAAAATTAATTGAAAAAAAAGGAAAAAATAATTAATGAAATAGAAAAATAAAAATAGGAGAGGAAGTTGGGGAATTGGAAATGAAACGACAAGGAAACTTGGCAATTGGTGAATGCCAACAACTTTATGTTGCCCCTTGCCTGAGACTAGACATATAAGTGTGTTCTCGTTTTCAATTTCTAATACCTAGATAAGGTAATTAACCCTTGGTCTAGATCATTATTTGTCATTGTTAATCCTTTTGGGCTTCTTCTCTATCATTCTTTTCCTATCCCAAGATTCACATTAATTCAAATTAATTAGGTGATCTAGTGGCTCCTTTGCCCTGTTTCCTCATCTTCTACCCGAATTTTCCATTACCCTCAACAACCAACTAGCAACTCCACTCCTCTATCCTTTCTCTCAATTCTGGTTGGGCCATTTGTGTAGTGGTGTAGCACCTCACTCTAGCTGTTGCACTACACATGGGACCCAAAAACCACTAGAAAAATGGCCCAACCAGAATTTACCTTATGTTTTCAACCTTAAAATATTGGGGATAAAAACACTAGAAAAATGCCATTAGCAAATGTTCTACAAATAATTCCTTCATGTTTCTCGTGTAAAAGCTTTTAGCTATGAAACAAGACACATTGATGTAGGGCCAATTGTAACGTTTCATCGTATTCAACACAAACACGACGAGGACACAGTGTTTTCACCATGTCCTTTTTCGAGACACAGTCAAAACACATGTCCGACATTGTCAAGGCTGTATCCCAACCTACACAGACAGTGTCCCAAAAAAAGGATATGTTTTCCAAGGAAACGAGGCCCACTACCTCATAAAAGACATTTTTTCCCTCTTTCTTTCTCATTTGAAAGTGAAGAGCAATCTTTGAGAGTAGTTTTTTTAGTAGGTGAAGAGCATTTGAGCGTTTTCCAAGGAACTGCAAGTGACTTGAGGGTGGATTTCATTGGGAGCATTGCAAGTTTACCATCAAACAACAAGAAGAATGTCTCAATCAACAAGGGCAAGTGGTAAAGGATAAAGGAAAGGGAGGAATACCTCAATTAGTGTCTCCCTTCTTCTCCTCATCCAAGATTAAGTTCATCTACTCCTGCTAGTGCTCCATCTGCTGCTAGTGGAGCTCAAGCTACATATAACCTTGTATTAGCAAGACAACAAGTCCAAGAGAAGAAATACCCTTTATGGAAGCATGTGACAAGGAAATCAGGGCCTAGGACAAAGCTGGGTGGGGGGGATGTGATTTGGACTTGTAATTTCTACAAGAATGAGTTCAAGAGCACCTATTATCAGGTTAAGGGCCATTTGTTGGGCCTTCCTTGTGGACTTGCTGCATGTAAAGCAACGAGTATTACCCAATGAAGGGAGACTGAAAGAGAGGATCATGTTGGCTTGGGGAAGGTGGCAGCAACAAGTAAGAAACAAAAAAATGAGGCTCCTCTTCCATTCTTGAGGAAGACCTCAAGCACTAGGCCTCTGCCTAACAGATATGGGAGTGAGGTTGATATTCAACCAACAAGAAAGAGGCCAACTCCAAGTGGTCCAATGCACAAGATTTTCCAACAAGAGGTGCGAGATGAGATGGACCTTACCATTGCATTTTTTTTCTATCTCAACTTCGTTTTATTCAATGTTGTATGGTCACCATTGTTTATTGAGATGTGTCGAGGTCTAGTTGAACAAGCTCTAAATGGTTATATGTCTCCTTGTTCAGAGAAGCTTAGAACAACATTGTTGGTTAAGGCAAGGAAGGAGGTGGATAAAATCTTAGAGCCAATTAAATCAACATGACCCTCATCTGGTGTGAGTGTTGTTTCTGATGGATGGACAGATGCAACATTCCATCCACTCATCAATTTCGTGATGACTTCCCTAAAGCAGTGGATGCTCTTGGGAAATACAAGGATGCACAATATATAGGTGAGTTGCTCATCAAATTCATTGAAGATGTACGTGTTGATTCTTGTGTACAAATCATCAAAGATAATGCTGTGATGCACCTGCAACAATTAATTAATAAAAATATGCGAAATAGCAGAAATGACAGAACTCAGAATCACTTTTATATTGATCACAGGCCACTTCGAGGGGGCAACCTCCTTTGAGCAAGCTCAATACAAATAACTTCACGGTGCCTTCATAGGTCTCAACACACACTTATATACTAAGTCTAGACGCCAATACTATGGGTCAAAACCATGGGCCACTACAAACTATGGATCAACAATACTACGGGCGACTTACAAAGCATATGCGCCAACAACAATAACATAAACTATTGATCAACAAATACTACGGGACGACTTACAAAGCATACGCGTCCAACAACAATATACTAACAAAGAAAAGACATGGGTTCCTAACATCCCCTCCCCCCTAAAAAAAGCTTTGTCCTCAAAGCTTTAGATGTGGAAATTGTTGTTGAATCTGAAGGAGTGGTTCCCATGTAGCATCCTCTGGTTGCATGCCGTGCCACTGAATTAAAACCTCTGTGATAGAGCGAGAGCGAAGCTGACAAGTGCGCCAATTGAAGATGGCCTCCGGCTCCAAAAGGATGGATCCTTCATTATCCAGTTCGGGTAAAATCGTTTATCCACGGATGTTGGTGCCAAGAACTTTCTTTAGACAAGAGACATGAAAGACTGGATGAATGCGGGAAGAAGGAGGAAGTTCCAATTTATAAGCAACGGACCCAATCTTCTGAAGAATCCGATATGGCCCATAGAACTTTGGAGCGAGCTTATGATGCCCTTTGAGTTTCAGGGAAGACAACTTGTACGGCTGGAGACGAAGAAAAACCATATCGCCGACTTGAAAAGTGTGCTCAGAACGGTACTGATCAGCTTGTTGCTTCATGTGATTTCTTTCCATGTGAAGATTGTCCCGCAAAATGCGAAGAATCTGATCACGGTTTCGAAGGATCGTGTCAACTTCCTGAACTGGTGAACTGGTGGGGGTGTATGGAAGAAGAACTGGAGGTGCCTGACCATAGACTGCTTCGTATGGGGTCATTTTAGAGGCAGTGTGGTAAGAGGTATTGTACCACCATTCAGCGAGAGGGAGCCACTTTGCCCACTGATGTTGTTGTTCAGAGGTGAAGCAACGAAGATAAGTTTCCAAGCATTTATTGATAATTTCAGTCTGACCATCTGTTTGTGGGTGATACCCTAAACTTATCTTCAGTTTGGTGCCAGTGTGGCGAAATAGTTCCGTCCAAAAATGACTGGTGAAAGTCGCATCACGATCCGAGACAGTGGAAGAAGGGATGCCATGAAGACGAAAGATCTGGTCCAGGAAAATTTGAGCGACTGAAGAGGCTGTATAGGGATGGCTGAGAGCACAAAAATGACTATATTTGGAGAGGCGATCAACCACAACGAGAATCACTGTCTTCCCGCCAGATTTAGGGAGCCCTTCAATGAAATCCATAGAAATATCTGTCCAAATCCGTGTAGGTATGGGCAAGGGTTCGAGCAATCCTGGAAGGAGTGTTGTTTCACCCTTATTGCGCTGGCAGGTATCACATTCGGCCACCATCTGTTGAATTGTCCTTTTCATGCCCTGCCAAAAGAAGTTACGCCGGGCCCGTTCATACGTTTTGAGGAACCCAGAGTGCCCTGCTGATGGAGAAGCATGGAGTTCATAGAAGACAGCCTGTTGAAGATCTGTGCTCTGGGGAAGCACCAGACGACCCTTGTATCTCAGAGAAGCACCATCCCAAGAGTAATATGGTACAGCAGAAGGGTTGTTGGTCAAGCGTTGGATGATTTGAGATAAGGAAGAGTCATTGACAAAACCCTGTTGAACAGATTGCAACCAATTTGGAACAGACATAGAAATAGCTGAAAGAGAACCTTGGGCATCAAATGTGCAAGAAAGAGCATCTGCCACAATATTGTCTTTACCCTTCTTGTAAGTGATCTCATAGTCATAACCCATGAGTTTGCTAACCCATTTCTGTTGTGCCAGGGAGGAGACACGTTCCAAGAAATATTTCAGACTCGGGTGATCAGTCTTGATGCAGAAATGATTCCCTAATAGGTATGGGCGCCACTTCTGTACTGCATGCAAAATAGCCATCATTTCCTTCTCATAGGTAGAGGCAGCTAAATTCTTATCTGAAAGGGCTTTGCTAGTGAACGCAATGGGGTGTTCATCTTGAAGGAGAACAGCACCAAGTCCATTGCCGCAAGCATCACCCTCAATAGTGAAGGGCTTGGAAAAATCGGGCATAGCTAGAATAGGTGTAGTACACATAGCTTGTTTTAGTTTGTCAAATGCACACTGAGCAGCATGTGTCCATGTAAAAGCATCCTTTTTCAATAGAGCAGTTAATGGAGCTGCAATCTTCCCATAATCCTTGACAAACTTGCGGTAGTAGCCAATCAACCCCAAAAAACCACAAAGGCTCTTGAGTGTCTGAGGATGCGGCCAATTGTTCATGGCATCGATTTTGGCAAGATCCAGGCGAACCCCCTGTGCTGAGATAATGTGCCCGAGATACTCAACTTCCTTCTGTCCAAAAACACATTTAGACTGCTTGGCATGGAGATGATGGTCAGAGAAAAGTTGCATGACAAGATCCAGATGCTGGAGATGTTCATCCCATGTTTTACTGTAGATGAGGATATCATCAAAGAATACCAGAATGAATTTCCGCAAGTAGGGTCGAAATATTTTATTCATTAATGCCTGGAATGTGGAAGGAGCATTAGTGAGGCTAAAGGGCATGACCAAAAACTCATAATGGCCATCATGTGTGCGGAAAGCTGTTTTAGGGATGTCATCCTCATGAACCCGAATTTGATGATACCCAGAACGAAAATCCAACTTGGAGAAAAAGTGAGCCCCATGAAGCTCATCAACAACAGGAATTGGAAACTTATCCTTGATGGTGAGGTGATTAAGTGCTCGGAAGTCAATGCAGAGGTGCCATGACCCATCTTTTTTGCGGACAAGAATAACTGGATAAGAAAAGGAACTAGTGCTTGGGCGAATAATACCTTGCTTTAATTTGTCCCAAACGAGCATTTCAATCTCCGTTTTTTGGTGAAATGGGTAGCGATAGGGCCTGATGTTGGGAGGAACGCTGCCAAGAAGGAGCTGAATACGATGGTCTTCTGGCCTGGAAGGTGGCAATCCCACTGGTTCAGCAAAAACAACTGTATATCAATCCAGAATTTGTTGTAGATCCAAAGGAGTAGTGGAGACCACTGAAGGTTGCATCTGAATGGAATGGAGCTGAGCGATGACACCATGTGAATTCTTCTTGAGGAGTTTTTCCATGCGATGTGAACTGATGATGCTGAGAGAACCTGGTTGTAATCCTGTCAAGGTGTGTTTTTGGCCATTGAGGGAAAACTGCATCCAAAGTTCAGCAAAATTCCATAAGATAGGGCAAAGTGTGCGTAGCAATTGAGCGCCCAAAACCACATCACATCCGCCTAAGGTCAGGGCAAACATGTCAGAGCGCAAGGTATAATCTCCCATAGAGATACGCACATTTCGACACTTCCCTTTGCAAGGTAAGGTGCCCCCATTGGCAACCATGACTTCAAAGTCGGAGCAAGGATGGATAAAACAATCAGCTTGTTTGGCGATCCGAGGGTCAATGAAATTATGAGTGCTACCAGAATCAATGAGTATTGTAAGAGGAAGCTTCTTGAAGTAACCCCTGACCCGCATTGTTTGGGGGGTGGTGATTCCAGCTAAAGCATGGAGAGATATCTCTGGCTGGTCATCCTGAGACGAAGGGCCAATAGGCGGTTCCTGAATGTCGACCGGAGCATCCAATGTTTCTGGATCTTCGTCACCAATTTCAGAGGCATGCGGAGAATCCACATCCAATAGATAGAGCTTTTGCTGAACACATCTATGTCCCCAAGTGAATTTCTCATCACAATTATAGAAAAGCCCCTTTTCTTTGCGTGCTTGCATCTTTGTTTCAGACAAACGCTTGATAGGAGTTGGTCAAGGAGCCTGCGGTATAGGTGGTCGTTGAGAACCCATATTTCGGAAGGGAACAAAAGTGGGCTTGGAGCGTTGTTGGGCTGCAATCTTGTCTTCTGCCAACTTAACCAACCCTAGGGCTTCCATCATTGTGTTGGGACAGAACATTTTGACCTCAGAGCGGATGGCATCCTTTAGACCACTGATAAAACAACTCCGGCAAAAGTCATCAGACAATCCTTCGGTGTGGTTGGCTAGATTCTCAAATTCGGTTTGATACTCTCTCACAGTGCCAATTTGGCGAAGTTTAGTGAGGGCTCCTGTGAAATCATCAAAAGCACTAGGACCAAATCGTTGCAAAAGGAGCTGGCAAAAGTCTGGCCATTTGGGCTCGGGATGAGCCTTGATGTACCAACGGTACCATTGAAGAGCTTCTTGTTCCAAATGAAAGGATGCCAGCGGAACTTTGTTGACATCAAAAGTATTATGCAGACTGAAATACTGTTCTGCACGATAGATCCATCCAATTGGATCGGTACCATTGAAGCGAGGAAAATCAAGCTTCGGACCACGGAAATTGCTGGAAGAAGAGAACCCATTGTCTGATGAAGACTCGGACTGTCGTTTGTTGTTCATAGCTGAATGTTCAAGATGGAGGCCGAGAAATTTTTCATCCAGATCCTGGAGTTTGGCTTGGATGGCTGCAAGTGCGTCCTCCATGGTTTTTGCTCCTGCACGGGTGACAACCATAACTAGGAGTTTTTTTTTTTTAATTTTATTTTTCGGTTCGATTGACTGGGTAGGAAAAAAAAAACAGAAACTACTTCCGTAAAGGAAAATTTGGACTTGGGAAAAAATCTAAAAGGTAATTGGGGTTTGACTAGGTTTTGGACACTGTTGAATAGACAGGGAAGCAGAAATGAGGATTTCAGAAGCGGGGTGAAAGAATGGGAAAATTTGGCAGAGGGGAACAAAGAAGCAGAATTCAGAAAGGAACTCTGTGGTAAAATTTGAAGGTGATTGGGTGAAATCAGAGGAAGTTATGGCAAACCCTAAAAAT
The DNA here is from genome assembly GCA_027924585.1 of Larix kaempferi. Taxonomy (NCBI): domain Eukaryota; kingdom Viridiplantae; phylum Streptophyta; class Pinopsida; order Pinales; family Pinaceae; genus Larix; species Larix kaempferi. Next base: position 34,499,664 of record BSBM01001000.1, on the reverse strand, counting down.
AGACAAATGTGGGATTTCGGGCTTTGGGAAGGGGAATTGAGGATAGGGTCCTCAGGAATGAAATATGCAGAATGGGATGACAGGGGTTCCTCGAAAATTTCAAGGGAAACAGAGTGAAAACAAGGGAGAAAAAACTGAATTTTCTACTATGAATTTTTTTTTTTTTTTTTTATATTCCGACTAGAGCGGCTACAGCTCGGAAGGGATCTGAAACGACGCCGAATGGATTGAAAATGGCTGGATCTGGAACGGCTTGCAAAATGGTTATGAACGACTACATCTAAAACGGCGCAGGACGATCGACAACAGTTCAGCTGAAAATAGATATGGACCCCAGGTATGTGCGGCTTCCTAACAGTTCAAGGGTTTCACTCGGCCACCAATGCTATCTGACGGCTTGCGTATTGGGGCAGTACCCCTCACTCCACGGCTCAGGTAAAACTGATAACCGCTTTGCCACAAACGACAGCTCTTGGTTTACCTCACGGGTGGGAACTAGTCAATCAGGTAGGGGTCGTTGCCCTTTTCGCTGGTAGGTCCTCTCTATGGGCCAGCTACTTCGGGGTTCCTGTTGTACTCCTCACAATGAGTTTTAGGGCTTATGCCCAAATACTTCCCATAGTTAAGCGGATAGGGATTATTCCCAAATCCAAACCTGCAACAGATGTGAAAAAAAAATTGGCAGAAATTTCACCCAGCGAGCCCAAGAAAGTGCTCTAATACCAGATGTGATGCACCTGCAACAATTAATTAATAAAAATATGCGAATTAGCAGAAATGACAGAACTCAAAATCACTTTTATATTGATCACGGGCCACTTCGAGGGGGCAACCTCCTATGAGCAAGCTCAATACAAATAACTTCACGGTGCCTTCATAGGTCTCAACACACACTTATATACTAAGTCTAGGCGCCAATACTATGTGTCAAAACCATGGGCCACTACAAACTATGGATCAACAATACTACGGGCGATTTACAAAGCATATGCGTCAACAACAATAACATAAACTATTGATCAACAAATACTACGGGACGACTTACAAAGCATATGCGTCCAACAACAATATACTAACAAAGTAAAGACATGGGTTCCTAACAAATGCACCTGTTTGCAAGCCTACTGGAATGATTGTGGGAGCTAAATATCTACAAGTATTTTTGGACACCTTGCATTGTTCATGCTTTGAATTGTAGACTCATATGGGGAAAGGTCATTTTATAGATTTGAGTTGTAGACTCGTTTATACTTGTTTTTATTGCTCTTACAGGTATTTTGGACACCTCGCATTGTTCATTCTTTGAATTTAGCACTCAAATCTTTTGCTTCAAAGATGCGACATGGATTGGTAATCTTACTGATGATGCACACCATATCCATAATTTTGTACAAAACCACACCAATGCCCTCACAATCTACAAAGAAGAATACGCACATTTATCATTGTTGAAAATTGCAGATGCTTGGTTTGCTTCCTCATTCATCATGCTTAAGAGGTTAAGGGAGGTCAAAACTTGTAATATCCCAAAGTGGTAATTTTCTTTTTTTCTTTGTTTGCTATGTGATCTTGTGTCTCAACATAGGAATGTATGACGTACTAATCTAAGATTGCATGCGCCCGCATGCAAACCTTATACCCAGATAATCAGAAATGCTATAAAATAGGAAGGAGTGATGCATGTACGTACCAATAGATAGATCAATTGATGAAGGTCAATATAAACCCGGCATGCATGGATTGTGACGGTGGAATAAGGAGATAATGTTGGACATCCTCTGAAGAATGCGCCCTTGGTATAAATGTGCCCTCTCCAATCTCAATATGCTCCTCAGTAAATAATAGTCACCAGAAGAAGCTCCAGAAAGGGTGTGCGAGGGTTATAGTGCCCCTCTGATGAAGATAGAAGCCGCACGCAGACAAACTAATGGCTCAACAGCCTAAACGTGAATCCCTCCTTGGGAAAGTCGCCCACATGCAGGAAGACGTCTTTCTGAGGATGGATATGCTGAGAAGTAGCCTGAAACTCCAACTGAAGAGCCCTTCTTCTAGGGGAAGGGTAATATCACTGCTCTGAGAAGAATGGAAGCAGCATGCAGAAGGAATGCCCCCTGTAGACTGAAATGCAAATAGGAATGTCCTTGGACAATGCGCTCATGCAAGG